>JALJCO010001604.1:0-16746 GCA_023101725.1 Atherinomorus stipes | reverse complement strand
TGTTGCATGCCTATTTTGTCCTTGCCGAGGCCTCCGACTGTGCGTATAATGATGGGAGTTATGTTGCTACAGCAGTGGAAAATGACAGCAGTCAGAACCACAGGTAAAATAATGGAGTTATTAAACCATTCTAAGCTGTCATTGTAACGTTGCTGTATGTTTTTCTGGTTTATGAGGTGCTGCGGAACTGCTCTAAGATGTTTAGTTTAATGGCAGAAATGACCCTAATCTTCTCAAACACTAACATTAGCTCAGGTGTGAGACGGATCATCAGTCATCTCCCTCATAATCTCATTTTTTAGTGTGTAATTATAATATGAAGCCCATTTAATTTGACACTGACTTATTGATGTTGTAAATGCCCCAAACAGCTTTTTAAAACTCTCTTTCCTCATCATCCTCCCTTAACCTTTTCTGCTCGCCATCATTTTTCAACCAGAAGAAACCTGATAAGGAACCATTAACCACTGTAACATTATCAGTCAGTCCATCCACAGGTGCTTCCTCTGTTTTTTTTCCCCTTCTTTTTCCACATACAGTGGGTATGGAAAGTATTCAGACCTTTCAACTTTTCACACTTTCTCGCAGCCATTTGCCCCAACCAAAAAAGTTAATTTTATTTTCATTAATGTCACTCAGCACCCCATCTTTACAGAAAAAACACAGAAATGTGGAAAGTTTGCAAATTTATAAAAAAGAAAAACTGAAATATCACATGGTCACAAGTATTCAGTACTCGCCTTAGTACTGAGTAGAAGCATCTTCTGAGCTCGTACAGCCATGAGTCTTCTTGGGAATGATGCAACAAGTGTTCCACACCTGGATTTGGGATCTTCTGCGTTCTTCTTGCAGATCATCTCCAGTTCTGTCAGGTTGGATGGTGAACGGTGGTGTTCAGCCATTTTCAGGTCTCTCCAGAGATGCTCAGTTGGGTTTAAGTCAGGGTTCTGGCTGGGCCGGTCCAGAATGGTCCAGAGTTGTTCCGATCCACTCCTTTGTTATTTCAGCTGTGTGCTGAGGGTCATTGTCTTGTTGGAAGGTGAACCTTCGGCCCAGTCTGAGCTCCTGAACTCTGGAAGAGGTTTTCTTCCAGGATCTCGGTACCTGGCCGCATTCATCTTTCCTTCAACTGCAACCAGTCGTTCTGTCCCTGCAGCTGAAAAACTCCCCCATACCATGATGCTGCCACCACCATGTTTCATTGTTGGGATGGTATTGGGCAGGTGATGAGCAGTGCCTGGTTTTCTCCACACATACCGCTTAGAATTAACTCCAAAAGTTCAATCTTGGTCTCATCAGACCAGAGAATCTTATTTCTCTCAGTCTGGGAGTCCTTCATGTTTTTTTTGGTAAACTCTATGCAGGCTTTCATATGTCTGCACTGAGGAGAGGCTTCCATCGGGCCACTCTGCCATAAAGCCCCCGACTGGTGGAGGCTGCAGTGATAGTTGACTTTGTGGAACTTTCTCCATCTCCCTACTGCATCTCTGGAGCTCAGCCACAGTGATCTTTGGCTTCTTCTTTACTCTCTCTCACCAAGGCTCTTCTCCCACCATTGCTCAGTTTGGCTGGACGGCCGGGTCTAGGAAGAGTTCTGGTCGTCCCAAACTTCTTCCATTTAAGGACTATGGAGGCCACCGTGCTCTTAGGAACCTTTACTGCTGCAGAAATTCTTTTGTAACCTTGTCCAGATCTGTGTCTCACCACAATTCTGTCTCTGAGCTCCTTGGACAGTTCCTTCCACCTCATGATCCTCATTTGCTCTGACATGCACTGTGAGCTGGAAGCTCTTATATAGACAGGTGTGTGCTTTCCTAATAAAGTCCAATCAGTTGAACTCCAATGAAGGAGTAGAACCATCTCAAGGAGGATCAGAAGAAATGGACAGAATATGAGTTAAATATAAGTCACTGCAGAAGGTCCAGATACTTATAACTATGTGATATTCAGTCTTTCTTTTTTTTTAATAAATTTGCAAAAACTTCTGCATTTCTGTGCCCAAGATGGTGGTGAGTGTACATTAATGAAAAATGAAAATTAACTTTTATTTGAGCAAATGGCTGCAATGAAACAAAAGGAGTGAAAACTTTGAATGAGTCTGTATCTAAGTTTCAGTCCTTCATCCCTCCATACATTCGTCTCCAGGAGTTCATATAACTGATAAGAAGGCCAGTGTGTTCAGCTTCCAGGGAAATAAGACTCTTTTCTTCTCATTGGGTACTTCTGGACTCAACCACTATTTTCTTACTTCACTTCATCCTCATTTGATTAATTCTTGCTGACGGGTCTACCTCGTCCTCTTTCTGGCTTCATGACCTGATTTAGAAACGGACGTAGTAAAGACTTTTTTAGAGAGTGGAAACGGGCACGTGCGGTGGTGTGCAGGTAGCAGAAGATCGGCCAGGAGTCACCAGCCCCGTGGCAGGACTGGCTCGAAGCTGGAAAGCTTGAAATGCTGAGCCACTCGCCTCCGAGCCTGACCAATCACATCACATCGCTCTCCTTCTTTATGGACAGCACAGCTTGTTCCAGGGCGCCGACCAGTTTAGTACCGGGAAGAAAGCAACAGTCCCGACACAAAGCTTTTCTTTCCGAGGAAAATGATGCGAGTCCGTTCGCCAAAAAGTGGGAATCACACGTTTCACGAGGAGAAAGATTCAGCAGCTTCATCTGAAACTGATCTTCCTAAAATGCTTGATAGATAAAAGTAAAGTTGAATCTCGGCTCGGGGTTTTAGTACATCATCTCTGTTTTTTATTATTTTCATTTCCCCTTCATTTATTTTCAAAAAAATCTTAAAAGACAATATTTTATTTCACTAAATTATACTTTTGATAAAATTTTTATTTATTGAAGGTTTCTGTAGTTTCCTGTTAGTTTGAATTACTGTTATGAAATTAACCTTTTCTTTAATGGAAGGAAAGGTATGCATAGTTTTGAGGATGACTGAATACATATATATACATATATATATATATATATATATATATATATATATATATATATATATATATATATATATATATATATATATATATACATACATACATATATATATATATAAATCCTCAAAGTTAATCCCACATTAAGGTATGTACTATTATCGTGATTAGTACTATTGATCAATTTCACACCACACAAGGTTGTTACTGTTAAGTAAAACTAATTAAAAAAAAAAAACTAAGATTTAAAAAACATTTCATTAAATGAAATTGAAAATAAAAATGACAGTTTCTTGAAAAGCGATCACTAACGAAACTGTATTGTATCTTTACTCTCATACAAAACTAACTAAAACTAACTTAAACCATTGCAAAAGCATCCTGAGTTTTAGTTTTTGTTTCATACAGCAGCCTTTTGGGTTGATATGAAATCTTATTTATATTTAATCCATTTTTCTCTAGGGTTTTACTCCGAGTGACTTTCTGATGATTTTTTGAATGTCACACCAGACAAATATGTATAATTTACAAAAAAACTCCCCAAAGACTAAAAATTAACACCTAAACTAATAAAAACTAAAAGTAAAACTAAACATTTTCCAAAAGATCAACAAAAAGTAGCAAAGCTACTCAAAAACTAAAACTGAACTGAAAAAACAAAAGTCGAAAACTAAATAAAAACTGAAACTAACTAAAAATTAAAACTATTATAACCTTGATCCGTGAGCCTAAATTTACTCTGATTCTGTGAAAAAGTGTCATGAAGATGATTTCAGAAACGTTTACATGGAACAATCTGATGATGATGATGGTGGAGAAACGTTCCTACGTTACGGCTGCAGGACTCATGCTGTCACTCACGAGCTCCATCACATCGCAGCCGGCTGGAAAACGCTCGCGTCATGATGTCACGTTTGTCATTGCTGTGTAAAACACACAGAACACAGGGTGTGTCGGTGTGTTGGCAGCAGCAGTTTGCTTCTGATAAATATCACGTTCTTCAGTAGTTCAACAATAGAGTTGGGATGCAGCCCCGTGTGTGTGTGTGTGTGTGTGTGTGTGTGTGAGACATGAATAAATTTCAGCTTGTTTGGAAGACATTGACAGAGGGCAGATTGTGGTCAACTCCATTTATTCAGCCCTGATTTATGTGTGTGAAGGAGTGTGTTAATATGAAGTGGAGTATTTCACCGTGCATGATGGTTGCATGTGGGTGTGTGTGTGTGTGTGTCGTGGCAGTACGAGTCATGTATGCTGATAGATGCTGTTGTAACCCCATCGCACTGAATGAAGGCCATAACCCACACATGCATTACCATATTCATACAGCTGGCAGAAAAGATTGCTTCACTGTGTGTGTGTGTGTTCCTGTACTGCTTCAGTAGCAGGACCATTTTCTGTGTTTAACCAGCAAAGTGAGTGACATTTTTACAAAGTGAGGACATTTTGGTCGGTCCTGATTAAAAAGCCCGAAGAAAAATCCTTTTTTGAGGGTCAAATTTAGTTTTAGAGTTTATAGGTAACATTTAGGTTTTGGTTAGGTTTAGGTAATCAGCTGTGATGGTTTGTTAGGTTATAATAAGTTTTGATTTTCAGTTGGTTTCAGTTTTTACTTAGTTTTTATTTTTTGTAATGTGCTGAGTTTTTGGTTTAGTTTCCATTAGTTTGAGTGTTAGTTTTAGTTTTTTGGGTGTTTTTTTTCTTCCGTAAATGATAAGCATTTGTCTGATGTGACATTTAAAATCATCAGAAAGTCACTCGGAGTCAAACCGGTGGAGCAAAGTAAACAGATTAAATCCAAATAGATTTCATATCAACCCAAAAGGCTCACGTATTAAATAATTTTACAAAGACTGAAACTAAGAATGATTTTACAATAATTTTAGTTAGGTTTAGTTAGTTAGATTCAGTTATCTTTTTTTTTTTTTAAACTGACTTTTTGATTTTTATTTCAGTTATTGAAAATGTTTTTTTCAATTTTAGTTTTCATTTTTTTTTTGTTAAATTTATAGTTAACTATAATAACCTTGGTGGTTAGAGTTAAGTTTAGGCAATCTGTTGTGATGGTTATAATAAGTTTGGATTTTTAATTAGTTTTAGTTTTTATTTAGATTTGACTTTTTGTTTTTCAATTCAGTTGGTTTTAGTTTTTTTTTTTTTTTTTTTTTTTTTTTAGTTTCTTGAGCAGCTTTGCTAGTTTTTATTAGTTTTTTTTTTGGAAAATGCTTAGTTTTAGTTTATTTTTCATTAGTTTCAGTGTTAGTTTTGGGTTGTTTTTTTGTAAATTATAGGTATTTGTCTGGTGTGACATTCAAAATCATCAGAAAGTTACTTGAAGTAAAACCAGTTGAGCAAATTAAATAGATTAAATAGAAATAGATTTTTATATCAACCCTAAAGGCTTATTTACAAAGACTAGAACTGAGGATGTTTTTGTAATAACTGTTAGTTTTAGTCAATTTTAGTTTTCATTTTTTCGTTAGTTTTAAATAACCATAATAACCTTGGTTGTTAGGGTAAGGGGCTAAGTAATGCATTATGTCATTGAATGTCCTCATAAAAACAGAAGTACAAGGATGTGTGTGTGTGTGTGTGTGTGTGAGATTTCTAACGATTTGTGCAGGAGTGCAACTTATTTTGAGGAGTCATTTTGAAAATGGCAAACAGTCTGACTCTGATGGTTCTTCTTGCTTTCTTTCACACGTGCGCGGTTTTCCGCACACAAAGCACATGTATGCACATGCACACATATGCACGTGCACAGCGTGTCCTGCAGACATATTTATATAAAACTCCATCTGGGCTGAAGCCTATTCTCATAAAATGTGTTCAGAGAAAAGGAGTTACCATCAAAATTGGCAATGAGCTGAAATTGAAAATCAGCACAAAACACCTGGTGAAATGACCCCCCCCAACACACACACACACGCATGCACACGCACACACACACACACCCTTTTCATTGTAATCTTTGTTTTCTCCTTCTCTCTCACCCCCTTCCCTCCTTTTCTCCTCCTTTCTCTCCCTCCCCTGTCACCCAGGGTGCAGATTGCCTTGCAGTGGTGATAGACTTGTGCGTGTGTGTGTGTTTACCTGTCGTGTCTGTGTGCTTCTTTTGTCAGAGTGTGTGCGTGTCTGAATTCACTTGTTTGTGGAGTCTGATCATTACCTGTGTGTGTGTGTGTGTGTGTGTGTGGGTGTGTGTGTGTGTGGTCAGGCATATTTATTATGGCAGCAGCCGTAGTGGTATTGCAGGGGATTGTGGGCGGCGTGCAGACAGACCGAAGGCTCTGAAGGGCTTTAGCTTTGAGTGGCAGGACCAGACTAGGAAAGTGCTGCACCAACTTCATAACTCTCCTCACTCCTGCTGCCGTTACACCAAATAAAACATGTTTAGTGTTAGCAGTTTTACTGTCAGCGTGAACACACATTGATGACTGTCAACGGAGTATGACCCACGGAGAAGCACATGAATCCATTTCATCAAAGTTCGATAAATGTGAAGATGTAGAAATTATTGTTTCATACAACGGAGACAACATAGAATAAAAGTTATGGTTTATAGGGATGTTCAAAATTGCCCCCATTTTTTTTTTTACCGATATCTGATATACCGATATTGTCAAACTCTTATTTTACAATATCATCTGATATCAATCGATGCAGACAACTTTTGTAAAATGCAAATTGAGGGTGCAGGGTGATAGACTTGTGTCTAGGCACAGCTTTTTTCAGTGTGTCCTGTGTCTGAGTGACAAACATGTCCCTCCTCTAATGGCAGTTTAGATGCCATTACCTGTTAGCAGACCAGTAAGCATACTGGTGTGTTTTTTAAGTGGAATACTACTTATGAGAGAAACCACAGCGAATCACAACGCGGATGATGATAGCAAATTCCTTAAACTGTACATATGAAACTTTCAAAACATTTGCACCTGAGATATCCAATATTATTAGCCGATATTGGCAGTAAAAAGTGACATCAGAACATATTGGGATCGGTTTTATAGTAACTTAGAGTTTTTGATAAAATGCCACAAGACTTTGTTTTGTCACAAACTTGCACATGATCTAGTTGTTCCATTGGTCCAGTGTGTATAAACGTCCCTGTTTTGGGACACGGAAGCTAGAATCAGATAGGCTACCACCATCATTTGATACAGAAGCTAGAATCTGATAGGCTACCACCATCATTTGATACAGAAGCTAGAATCTGATAGGCCAAATTCTCACCATCATTTGATACAGAAGCTACAATCTGATAGGAATACCACCATCATTTGATACAGAAGCTAAAATCTGATAGGCTACCACCATCATTTGATACAGAAGCTAGAATCTGATAGGCTACCACCATCATGTGATACAGAAGCTAGAATCTGATAGGCTACCACCATCATTTGATACAGAAGCTAGAATCTGATAGGCTACCACCATCATTTGATACAGAAGCTACAATCTGATAGGCTACCACCATCATTTGATACAGAAGCTAGAATCTGATAGGCTACCACCATCATGTGATACAGGAGCTAGAATCTGATAGGCTACCACCATCATGTGATGCATAAGCTAGAATCTGATAGGCTACCACCATCATGATACAGGAGCTAGAATCTGATAGGCTACCACCATCATTTGATACACAGAAGCTAGAATCTGATAGGCTACCACCATCATTTGATACAGAAGCTAGAAGCTGATAGGCTACCACCATCATGTGATACAGAAGCTAGAATCTGATAGGCTACCACCATCATTTGATACAGAAGCTAGAATCTGATAGGCTACCACCATCATTTGATACAGAAGCTACAATCTGATAGGCTACCACCATCATTTGATACAGAAGCTAGAATCTGATAGGCTACCACCATCATGTGATACAGGAGCTAGAATCTGATAGGCTACCACCATCATGTGATGCATAAGCTAGAATCTGATAGGCTACCACCATCATGTGATACAGGAGCTAGAATCTGATAGGCTACCACCATCATTTGATACAGAAGCTAGAATCTGATAGGCTACCACCATCATTTGATACAGAAGCTAGAATCTGATAGGCTACCACCATCATGTGATACAGGAGCTAGAATCTGATAGGCTACCACCATCATGTGATACAGAAGCTGGAATCTGATAGGCTACCACCATCATTTGATACAGAAGCTAGAAGCTGATAGGCTACCACCATCATGTGATACAGGAGCTAGAATCTGATAGGCTACCACCATCATTTGATACAGAAGCTAGAATCTGATAGGCTACCACCATCATTTGATACAGAAGCTAGAAGCTGATAGGCTACCACCATCATGTGATACAGGAGCTAGAATCTGATAGGCTACCACCATCATGTGATACAGGAGCTAGAATCTGATAGGCTACCACCATCATGTGATGCATAAGCTAGAATCTGATAGGCTACCATCATCATGTGACACAGAAGCTGGAATCTGGCTGCTTTCACATCATTTCATTGCCTAAATGAAGAAGTGGAAACCAACTGCATGTTTTGTATCTGTATAGTGATATCATGATACTCAAATAAGCATTGATCCTGATATTTAGTCTGGCTGGTTTCGAAGCATCAACTCCAGGGTATCGATATTTCCATTTCTAGTTGTGTTTTGGAGATGCTCTCAGACTCTTTAGCAACCATCATGTGTCCAATTGGCATCATAAGTTTTTCTTTATATCAGTTTTAAAGTGAAAAATAAAAAAAGAAACTTTGTAATGTTCCGCTCGACATGTGCAGTTCAGCACCATGGACAGCCGTTCTCACAGGAGGCGGTGAGAACTGAGAGCGTCTCTCTGGATGTACCACCCAGTTACACAAACATCAAATCCACATCTGGCTCATGCTCTGTAAAGAAATGATAAAGTTTAGGTAGTCTGCAGAGAAACAAGAAGAAAGGCTTGTTTCAACTGTTGAAAGCAGGCTGTGTTGTGCTGTTCTGTGATAAACTGAGACGGAATGGGAAAACATTGTTATTCTGCTAGTTAGAGACACAGTGACAGAGATGAATCCACATGTGAGTGAACAGAGGAACCAGCAGGGAGGAATACGCAACATTAGTCACAGATTCACATTCACACATCAAGCCTCAGATAGCATACCTCACACCAGCATGCTATCTGGGAGAACACGCCGCAGCCGCATTTACGGTCAGTTTCAGTTTAAAAAAAGACATTTAACACGGTCAACGGGTTTTAGCTGTAATATGGCAAAATGTGAAAACATGAGGGATAAACAGCACTGAATAAACACACAGGTGACTCAGAGTTCTCCAATTTACACTCACCGACCACTTCATTAGGTACATGTGCAGTTTCAGCCAATCACACAGCAGCATCTAGTCATGTAGACGTGACAGGATGAAGACGACTCACTGAAGTTCAAACTGAGCATCAGGATGATGAAGAAAGGGGATTTAATGGTTGTTGGTCTGAGTGTTTACTGGGATTTCCACCACAACCGTCTCTAGGGTTTCCAGGTCTGAAGAGAGAAAATCTCCAGTAGCAGCAGTTGTCTGGACCAGAATGACCGACTGGGATTTTCTCCTGAACTGGACAAATAGAAGATGGAGGAACGTTGCTGGTCTGACGAGTCTCCATCTCAGCTCCACATTCAGATGCTGGATCAGAATCTGCTGGAAACATGAACATGGATCCATCCTGCTTTGGATCAAGGCTTCAGGCTGCTGCTGGTGGAATGGTGGGGGAGATTTTCTTGGTTCACTTTGGGCCCCTTAGTCAAGGACACCCCCAAGGGGTGGCCAGGGGTGGCCAGTGCCCCCTGAACAAAAAGCTGGCCACCCCGCAAAAATGATATTTTTTCATTTATATAAATTTTCATGTACTATTAAAGGTTGAATATAGAACATTTTTATTAAAAGCTATATTTTTAAAAAAATAATACCTCCACAGGTCGTTTGGGGGGTGTACAGAATGAAAATACAACATTTCCAGAAAAATTATATTTATATTATAAAATAAATTTTGACG
Source organism: Atherinomorus stipes (assembly GCA_023101725.1). Taxonomy (NCBI): domain Eukaryota; kingdom Metazoa; phylum Chordata; class Actinopteri; order Atheriniformes; family Atherinidae; genus Atherinomorus; species Atherinomorus stipes. The sequence goes on along the minus strand of JALJCO010001604.1, from coordinate 6,793 downwards.
GGTTCGATAATGGCATTTTATTTACGTCTATAAGCCAATACACGCCGCCATTGCAGGTTGCCAAATACGATCTCTGTGTGGAAACAATATTTTGGTCATAGTCAGGCCTGTACAGGGGAAAACCGTAGAGACGACGAGTGAAGCAGCTGCTTCAGAGCCCTGGAGATATTGTTATCTGTTTCTGAGGAGGAGTGACCTGAGAAGAGCAAAACCTGGAGTAAATTTAGTGAAGACTTCACTAAATGGACCCACATAAACGTTTTCTGTCGCTGTTCTGTCCGTATTCCATATTCAACCTTTAACACGGCGCATTTGAATGTCAAAATTTTTATAAGCTTATAAAAATAGAATAAAAATATTACAATAGAACTACCATTTTAGCCAAAAGATTCTCATCAACATGAGGTGGAACAGGGAGATTCTCATCATGATGGTGGAACAGGAGGTTCTCATCACGATGAGGTGGAACGGGAGATTCTCATCATGATGAGGTGGAACGGGAGGTTCTTACTGTGCTATCATGTCTATATGGAGTAAAATCTCTGAGGAATGTTTCCACCACCTCTTTGCTTCTGTGGCTTCAGGAATGAAGGCAGTTCTGGCTGCAACCTGGTACCAGAAGGTGGACCCGATCATGTGGATGGCGAGTGTATCCGTATTCTTGTTTTCCTACAGGATAAGATTCTTAGATTTTTTAAAAACGGTATCATCATTCGACTGTAATGTTGGAAACATTGCAAAGTTAAATTGCTGCAGTCTCACGTTCATTAACAGGTTTTCTTTTACACTTTTGTTAAAGGAACTGTTGTGTTGTATACAAGAATAATGTTGATCTGATAAAAGTCAGATTTTTTGTGAAAAAATAATGTTTTTTTTTATTTAATTTGTTTCCATCATTGAACCAAAATGTTACAAAGAAAACAGGATGAGCTTTTTCCAGAGGCTGAATCATTTTAAACCAATTCTGCAGAATCAGAAACACGCCGCTGTTTTGATACGTTCTGCAAATGAACTGACTTTCATTTCATAATCTGTGTGTGTGTGTGTGTGTGTGTGGGGGGGGGGGGGGGGGGGGGGGGGGGGGTGTGTGTGTGTGTTGCTGATACTTTACAATTTATCCAGAGTTATTTTCACTATTTTCAGAGCATCCACATGCAGATAGAGCTGACGGGAATGATGTATCAACCCATGCTAACACCTTGCCCACCAGCTTAATATGTCTGCAGACACATGAAGCTGCACACGCGTGCACTGCAGCTTTACACACACACACACGCACACGCACACGCTCATGCTCAGAGATCAGCACACATGCACAATCTTGTTGAGGCGGAGATGAAGGAATTATTGTGGATGTACTTTGCTTATGACATGCAGCTGCATATGTCCCCTTTGTTCTAATGTGTTTCAGCGTGCACGTATGGGTGTGTTTGTACGTGTGCGTGTGTGTGTGTGTGTGTCTAACCTGTGTTAAAAATTGTCCAGAACAAGAGGCATTAGTCCAGTAGAGCAAACTAATGTGATTTTCTATTAATGTGATGCCCTGGGTGCATCCTGTCTGTGTGTGCACGTGCGCAGGCGTGTGCACGTGTGTGTGTTGAGTGTTGAATAGAGGGCACTCACACCTTCAGTTTGAGCCTGCTCATTAATTTACAACCACAGAGACAGACTGGCCTATTCATGACATAATTTCCTACAAGCATTACCAACAACATGCAGACCTGTTGTTCTCCTGCATGCAGAACAATAAACAGGCATCCACGCGCACGAGCGCGCGCGCACCCACACGGCCAGTTTCCCATCCATCGGCCACAACAGTGATGAACTAACCGCGGTGTGTGTGGGTGTGGAACACTGTGGCAGACACGGATGAGTACTAATTTGCGAGGGTGAGGGAGTGACGGGGCGTGCAATAAATCTGCGTTCGCGCGCAGCCGTGCTAAATCTCCGCTGCCACCGCATGACTTAATGCAAACTGCTAAATCTATAAATGTAACCAATTAAGTGTGTGGCTGTAAATCTGAAGTGTAAACTAATGCAAATGAAGGCCTTAAATCTTTGGTAGTGACTTTACTCAACACAAATTACAGCTGACACGTTCTTCGGGTGATAAAACATGTTTACACTAACGTAGCGGTAGCCGCGGCGGTGAGCCACAACCACGATCAATTACGACGTCTGCAAAGAGCAGGAGAGGCAGATTTCTACCAGGATGAATCTACCAGGAAGCTCGGACACGCAGAAAACAGGTCCGCCTTTTCTTTCCGGACAAAATGACTCCCCTTTGAGAATGGATTCATGTGACTGGACGTTGATTTACCACAGTCCAGCTTCATTTACAGTTTCCATCCCCTCCCATTAAAGATGGAAATAAATCAGTGAAATAAGTTGCAAATAAAAGTAATATTAAAGGTCATGGCTACAACTTTTTCACCAAAACAATTAGTTTTTCAAAAGTGATATCCACAGAACACCAAGAGCGGTGCAGAATAAAAGTATCAGTTTTACACACAAAAAAATGATCGCATATACAGTCGTCCTCAAAATTATTCACACCCTCCAATTAAAGAAAAGGATAAATTCACAGTCATATTTAAATAACAAGAAATGAAAAAAGTAATAATAAATAAAAATGTATAAAATTACAATTTAGTGGAATTAAATATTGCCTTTGAATTATGGTTGAAAATAATCATTTAAAAACAAGTAAATGAAAATGTCCCAGACCAATGAGAGCACTTTCTTTATTTATCTAACTTTTATTTCTTCATGAAAGTCCCATTGAGATTAAAACCTGGTTTTTTTTAGGTCCGTCCGTCCGTCCATCTGTGTCTGTCTGTCCAACGTGGTGATGCACAATATCATCAGGCCAATATTGGCTACTAGAAAAGTCAGTTATTATCAGCCTACCGATATTATCAGATGATATCTGCATCAATATCTGAAAATTTCGGTATCGTATTTACATATTCACGTATTTATAACCAAATCCTGTAAGATCGTGTTATTCCATTACGAAATCTCGTGAAATCTTGTTCCATCTGTCCAGCATGTACAAAAGAATATAGATGTATTGCTCAAAGTATGAGAGATCGGTATAGGTGTCCTATTTTGTAGTAGTTGTATTAGTTTAGATCTAGATACACATTTTATGTATTATTTATTGAAGGTGTAGTTTAAAGGTGGTTAAACAGAAACTGTTACTGTTACACCAACAGCAATGAAAGGTGGATATGTGGAAAAAAGTAAAGTTAAGAAATTATGTTCAGATTAAATGAGTATAACACAGAACCTTATGTTTCTCTAAATTCAAAGAAACGTCAGAGATCTCTTTGTGTCCAGTTAAGAGCGGCTGTTTTACCCCTGGCAGCTGAGGTAGGCAGGTATACAGTAAAGGTATCACTGAAGAACAGCGATCGTGTGTGCTTTGGGTGTTGTGGGAGATGATGAGTTTCATTTTGTGTTTCACTGTCCACTTCATCATGATTTGAGAATTGTTCTATTTAAAAAAAATTCAAGAAAAGAGTTGGGAAATATCGGTATATCAGGTATCGGTAAAGAAGCTCATATGAAGCATCCGTGGTCAGATAGCATTGTGTTATCTTGCCAGCGTGGCTGTTGCTGGTTATTTCAGAATAAGTAGTTGGAGGAGGATGAAGATGCAACACTGCAGAGGTTTTTCCGAAGCTGCAGATGAAGCTCATCCACGGGGGGAAAAAAGATGTCAGGATGTCGTAAAGAAAAGAAAAGTGTGAGTGTAGAGGGAGAGGATGGGGGGGGGGGGGGCATTTGGGAATGCTCCTTGTCATTTTGGGTGTTGACCTTTTCAGCTGCTCCTTTTTGTCTTTTGTCTGTAACTTTTTGTGTCGTTCCAGTTGACCTGCCCTCATTCGCCGTCGCTTCAGCCATCTTCTTCCTCTTTCGAGCATCTTCATCATCATCACCCCTCACACTTGTTCAAAGCAAGAAAAATAATCATCTTTTTTTCTGTTTTTGTATAAACATAATATCAAAACATGTTTGTTTGTAGAAATTTGATCTAAAGACATCAAACGTATTGAGTTTCTGTTTTTACCAGGTGTTCATTTCCAGCTCAGAGATGTAGTTTTTTATTGCTTTCACTCGCTCGGCTTCAACATAAAAGCTGTGAGGATAGAAGCTGTTGTCTTGGTTCGTTTTACTGGCGTCCCTTTCTCAGAGAAAACATCTGAAATCTAGATTGCATTTTTATTGCCTCCAAGAATAAAACAATATACCCAAAGAAATGAGATAAAACACTCTTCCTGTCATTCAGATTCTCTCTATCCTCCCATCCAGCTTTCCATCTGAAATGTGTCTTTATTTCCTATGAGCTGTTTTCTGATGACAGATCCTTTTTTAGTTAAACTTTTTACAGTTGTGCTGTGTTTTTTTTTAAACTTCGTCTCAATTTTCTGTGTTTTCTCTTTCTTTTTCCTCTCAGTGGATGGATGCATCGACTGGTCCGTGACCTGAAGGAGTACCACGTTCTGGCCGGGGAGCCTGTTCGGGTCAAATGTGCCTTGTTCTACAGCTACATACGAACCAACTACACCATGGCAACCAACGCCAAGCTGCGCCTCATCTGGTACAAGAACAAGGGAGATGCAGAGGTGAGATGAAGGAAGGGAAAGAGGGATGAGAGGATGGGAGGACGGATGAGAGGGATGAGATGACGGGAGGATGGAAGAGAGGGATGAGAGGATGAGAGGATGGAAGAGAGGGATGAGATGATGGGAGGATGGAAGAGAGGGATGAGAGGATGAGAGGATGGAAGAGAGGGATGACATGATGGGAGGATGGAAGAGAGGGATGACATGATGAGAGGATGGAAGAGAGGGATGAGAGGATGGAAGAGAGGGATGAGATGATTAGAGGATGGAAGAGAGGGATGAGATGATGAGAGGATGGAAGAGAGGGATGAGAGGATGGGAGGATGGAAGAGAGGGATGAGATGATGAGAGGATGGAAGAGAGGGATGAGAGGATGGGAGGATGGAAGAGAGGATGGGAGGATGGAAGAGAGGGATGAGAGGATGAGAGGATGGAAGAGAGGGATGAGAGGATGAGAGGATGGAAGAGAGAGATGAGATGACGGGAGGATGGAAGAAAGGGATGAGAGGATGGGAGGATGGAAGAGAGGGATGAGAGGATGAGAGGATGGAAGAGAGGGATGAGAGGGATGAGAGGATGGAAGAGAGAGATGAGATGACGGGAGGATGGAAGAGAGAGGATGAGATGATGGGAGGATGGAAGAGAGTGAATGAGATGATGGGAGGATGGAAGAGAGGGATGAGATGACGGGAGGATGGAAGAGAGGGATGAGAGGATGAGAGGATGGAAGAGAGAGATGAGATGACGGGAGGATGGAAGAGAGGGATGAGATGATGGGAGGATGGAAGAGAGTGAATGAGATGATGGGAGGATGGAAGAGAGTGAATGAGATGATGGGAGGATGGAAGAGAGGGATGAGATGACGGGAGGATGGAAGAGAGGGATGAGAGGATGAGAGGATGGAAGAGAGAGATGAGATGACGGGAGGATGGAAGAGAGGGATGAGAGGATGGGAGGATGGAAGAGAGAGATGAGATGATGGGAGGATGGAAGAGAGGGATGAGATGATGGGAGGATGGAAGAGAGTGAATGAGATGATGGGAGGATGGAAGAGAGGGATGAGATGATGAGAGGATGCTGTGGCAGCATCATGTCATGGCTAAAAATAAAACCTCCCATCTTTTCAAACCCAGTCTGATTTCAGCCAGTGATGACTCCACTGAGGGAAACGGGCCATCCATATTTCTCATTATAAAACACCTGCAACATTAAAGTTGATGATGTATAAAGTTTCATTTAGAGTTTTTATAATTAACCGTATAATAAGCGATAATAAGGACAATGCAGCCTGATGTTTATTATTAAAGATAAGTCCTGTTTCATTCTGAAAGGGTTAACGTGATCAATAACAATGACCAATGAACCAGTCAAAGCCGGTAATGTTGGACCTCCTTCATCTGCAGCAGCACTGACTGCTGATAAAACACCCAGACTGGGATCTGGAGCCTTTCCACTGCTTTCCTGGTATTTAACTGTACAGGAGACCCCTGAAAAACTAGATTCTTCCAGTGTTCCCAGTAGCACCAGGCCCATAATGTTAACATTACATTAACAGAGTCAGCACACCAATGCATCAGCCAATACATTTAGCAAGTACTTTAATACTTAAAGTATATTAAAAATCAATAACTTACTTTTACTAAAGAAAGAAGGATAATGTCTTTAGAAGGACGCAGCTGCAGCTCCAAACGCCGTCAGATCATATGTAGAAGAACACGTGAACATCGTCTCTGCAAAGGAAAACAAGGTGAAGGTTTTAGTCCAGAAGTTGAGGAGAGGAGTCCAGAAGGGGAACTGGACTGGTCTCCGAGTCCTCGTACTGGGACACCTCAGGTTTGAAATGTAGAAAAAGAAAAGAATGAACACACTGACTGTTGGATTATTTGTGAAGCAGGACTTGTTTCCGATGAGGCTGCGTGGCCCGGCTCCAGGAGTGTGATGTGGAGACGAGGGAGGATGCCGTGACACCGGCCAGCGCGCTGGACCGGGCCGTGTCAATCACTTTGAGCTTCATGAATTCTGTTTTTAGAGGAAAATAATTCACACAATGATGGGCAGGCTTCTGATTACACATGACAGGCCTCACAAACCGCTGCACACGGTGTGTGTGTGCGTGTGTGTGCATGCGTGTGGGCAGGGGCGCCGCCAGGAATTTTGGGCAC
>JALJCO010001602.1:757500-824850 GCA_023101725.1 Atherinomorus stipes | reverse complement strand
TAAGTAGTACGGTGCAGGTGAGTAAGGGGACGCGGCTGCGGGTGCAGGTGAGTGAAGTGACGCGGTGCAGGAGTGAGTAAGAGTGCGGGTGCAGGTTGGAGTAGGTGGTGCGGGTGCAGGTGAGATGCGTGAGTGCGGTGCGGAGTGAAGTAAGAGTGCGGTGCAGATGGAGAGTGGAGTGACGGACGTGCAGGAGTGAAGTGAAGTCGCACGAGATACAGGAGTAAAGTGAGTAGTGCGGGGTGCAGGTAGGTAAGGCACGGGTGCAGATGAGTGAGATGCACGGTGGAGTGAGGGTAAGTGAGCACGGTGCGGAGTAGAGTGAGTGGCACGGGTGCAGGTAAGATGAAGTGGCACGGTGCAGATTGAGGAAGTGAGTAGCGCAGTGGGGGTAGTGAGTAAAGTAGCACGGGCTGCAGTATGAGTGAAGTAGTGCGAGTGCAGGTGAAAGTGAAGTAGACACGAGTACAGAGTAAAGTAAGTAGTACAGAGTGCAGAGTTACGTATTGCTGCACGAGTACAGAGTAAAATAAGTAGCACGAGTACAGAGTAAATAAGTAGTACGAGTAGAGAGTAAAGTAAGTAGCACGAGTACAGAGTAAAGTAAGTAGCAAATACAGTACAGAGAAAAAGTAGTAGTATGAGTACAGAGTAAAGTAAGTAACACGAGTACAGAGTAAAGTAAGTAGCACGAGTACAGAGTAAGTAAGTAGCACGAGTACAGAGTAAAGTAAGAACCACAAGTACAGAGTAAAGTAAGATGTACGAGTACAGAGTAAAGTAAGTAGCACGAGTACAGAGTAAAGTAAGTAGTACGAGTACAGAGCAAAAAAGTAAGTAGCACGAGTACAGAGTAAAGTAAGTAGCACGAGTACAGAGTAAAGTAAGTAGCACGAGAGTACAGAGTAAAGTAAGTAGCACGAGTACAGAGTAAAGTAAGTAGCACGAGTACAGAGTAAAGTAAGTAACACAGTACAAAGTAAAGTAAGTTGTACGAGTACAGAGTAAAGTAAGTAGCACGAGTACAAGTATGGTAAGTTGTACGAGTACAGAATAAAGTAGTAGTACGAGCACAGAGTAAAGTAAGTAGTACGAGTACAGAGTAAAGTAAGTAGTACGAGTACAGAGTAAAGTAAGTAGTACGAGTACAGAGTAAAGTAAGTAGTACGAGTACAGAGAAAAGTAAGTAGTACGAGTACAGAGTAGGGTAAGTAGCATGAGTACAGAGTAAGGTAAGAAGTACAAGTACAGAGTAAAGTAAGTAGTACGAGTACAGAGTAAAGAAAGTAGCACAAGTACAGAGTAAAGTAAGTAGTACGAGTACAGAGTAAAGTAAGTAGTACGAGTACAGTGTAAAGTAGTACTAGGAATGAGTAAACTAATTTTAGGAATAAGTAAAGTAGTAAGTAGTAGTACTAGGAATGAGTAAACTAATCTTAGGAATAAGTAAAGTAGTAAGTAGTAGTACTAGGAATGAGTAAACTAATCTTAGGAATAAGTAAAGTAGTAAGTAGTAGTACTAAGAATGAGTAAACTAATCTTAGGAATAAGTAAAGTAGTAAGTAGTAGTACTAGGAATGAGTAAACTAATCTTAGGAATAAGTAACGTAGTAAGTAGTAGTACTAGGAATGAGTAAACTAATCTTAGGAATAAGTAAAGTAGTAAGTAGTAGTACTAGGAATGAGTAAACTAATCTTAGGAATAAGTAAAGCAGTAAGTAGTAGTACTAGGAATGAGTAAACTAATCTTAGGAATAAGTAAAGCAGTAAGTAGTAGTACTAGGAATGAGTAGTGGTTCAGTCATGAGCTGAAACCTGCTGCCTGGTCTGGATTTAGGGAGTATCTGAGGTTGGAGCTCCTGAACCTGGACATCAGGTGAGGGACAGGTGAGACGCTGAACCTGGACACCTGGTGAGGGACAGGTGAGACGTTCTTCCAGCATGGACTCCAGAGACGATGATGTCTGCAGTTCCAGTTTCTGCCTGCAGAGGTCAGCGTAGACATTGACGTTGACATCGTCTCTATGTCTGTCTCCACAGGTTTCTGTCTCGCCCTCGCTTGTCTCCTGTTCCCAGACTCATGGGAGAGTCCCGAGATGAGAGCTCTGTGTGGAGACTCTGTACGTAAACACCAGCATGTAAACAATAAACACCAGCATGTAAACAATAAACACCAGCATGTAAACAACAAACACCAGCATGTAAACAATAAACACCAGCATGTAAACAGTAAACACCAGCATGTAAACAGTAAATACCAGCATGTAAACAATAAACACCAGCATGTAAACAACAAACACCAGCATGTAAACAATAAACACCAGCATGTAAACAATAAACACCAGCATGTAAACAACAAACACCAGCATGTAAACAATAAACACCATCATTTAGACAGTAAACACCACCATGTAAACAATAAACACCAGCATTTAGACAGTAAACACCAGCATGTAACCAGTAAACACCAGCATGTAAACAATAAACACCAGCATGTAAACAGTAAACACCACCATGTAAACAATAAACACCAGCATGTAAACAACAAACACCAGCATGTAAACAATAAACACCAGCATGTAAACAGTAAACACAAGCGTATAAACAATAAACACCAGCATGTAAACAACAAACACTAGCATGTAAACAATAAACACAAGCATGTAAACAGTAAACACCAGCATGTAAACAATAAACACCAGCATGTAAACAGTAAACACCAGCATGTAAACAGTAAATACCAGCATGTAAACAATAAACACCAGCATGTAAACAGTAAACACCAGCATGTAAACAGTAAACACCAGCATGTAAACAATAAACACTAGCATGTAAACAATAAACACCAGCATGTAAACAATAAACACCAGCATGTAAACAGTAAACACCAGCATGTAAACAGTAAATACCAGCATGTAAACAATAAACACCAGCGTATAAACAATAAACACCAGCATGTAAACAATAAACACCAGCGTATAAACAATAAACACCAGCATGTAAACAGTAAACACCAGCATGTAAGCAATAAACACCAGCATGTAAACAATAAACACCAGCATGTAAACAATAAACACAAGCATGTAAACAGTAAACACCAGCATGTAAACAATAAATACCAGCATGTAAACAATAAACACCAGCATGTAAACAGTAAACACCAGCATGTAAACAGTAAATACCAGCATGTAAACAATAAACACCAGCATGTAAACAATAAACACCAGCATGTAAACAATAAACACCAGCATGTAAACAATAAACACCAGCGTATAAACAATAAACACCAGCATGTAAACAATAAACACCAGCATGTAAACAATAAACACCAGCATATAAACAATAAACACCAGCATGTAAACAATAAACACCAGCATGTAAACAATAAACACTAGCATGTAAACAATAAACACAAGCATGTAAACAGTAAACACCAGCATGTAAACAATAAATACCAGCATGTAAACAATAAACACCAGCATGTAAACAGTAAACACCAGCATGTAAACAGTAAATACCAGCATGTAAACAATAAACACCAGCATGTAAACAGTAAACACCAGCATGTAAACAGTAAACACCAGCATGTAAACAGTAAACACCAGCATGTAAACAGTAAACACCAGCATGTAAACAATAAACACCAGCATGTAAACAGTAAACACCAGCATGTAAACAGTAAATACTAGCATGTAAACAATAAACACCAGCATGTAAACAGTAAATACCAGCATGTAAACAATAAACACCAGCATGTAAACAATAAACACCAGCATGTAAACAATAAACACTAGCATATAAACAATAAACACCTGCTGATCATCGGCGTATATGTGTATATGTGCTCGTGTGGGGGGGTCATATATGTGGTGATGTGGGGGGGGGTCGTATACGTGGTCGTGTGGGGGGGTCATATATGTGGTGATGTGGGGGGGGGTCGTTTACATGGTAATGTGGGGGGTCCTCTACGTGGTGGTGGTGTGGGTAAGTTGTACACGTGGTGGGGGGTCATATACGTGGTGATGTGGGGGGGTCGTATATGTGGTGGTGGTGTGAGTGAGTTGCATACGTGGTGGGGGGTCATATACGTGGTGATGTGGGGGGTCGTATATATGGTGGTGGTGTGAGTGAGTTGCATACGTGGTGGGGGGTCATATACGTGGTGATGTGGGGGGGGTCGTATATATGGTGGTGGTGGGGGGGGTCGTATACTTGATTGTGGAAGGGGGCCCTCTACGTGGTGGGGGTGTGGGTAAGTTGTACACGTGGTGGGGGGTCATATACGTGGTGATGTGGGGGGGTGGTATATGTGGTGGTGGTGTGAGTGAGTTGCATATGTGGTGGGGGGTCATATACGTGGTGATGTGGGGTGGTCGTATATGTAGTGGTGGTGTGAGTGAGTTGCATATGTGGTGGGGGGTCATATACGTGGTGATGTGGGGGGGTCATATTTGTGGTGGTGGTGTGAGTGAGTTGCATACGTGGTGGGGGGTCATATACGTGGTGATGTGGGGGGGTCGTATATATGGTGGTGGTGTGAGTGAGATGCATATGTGGTGGGGGGTCATATACGTGGTGATGTGGGGGGGTCGTATATGTAGTGGTGGTGTGAGTGAGTTGCATATGTGGTGGGGGGTCATATACGTGGTGATGTGGGGGGGTGGTATATGTAGTGGTGGTGTGAGTGAGTTGCATATGTGGTGGGGGGTCATATACGTGGTGATGTGGGGGGGTCGTATTTGTGGTGGTGGTGTGAGTGAGTTGCATACGTGGTGGGGGGGTCATATACGTGGTGATGTGGGGGGGTGGTATATGTGGTGGTGGTGTGAGTGAGTTGCATATGTGGTGGGGGGTCATATACGTGGTGATGTGGGGGGGTCGTATATGTGGTGGTGGTGTGAGTGAGTTGCATATGTGGTGGGGGGGTCATATACGTGGTGATGTGGGGGGGTCGTATTTGTGGTGGTGGTGTGAGTGAGTTGCATACGTGGTGGGGGGTCATATACGTGGTGATGTGGGGGGGTCGTATTTGTGGTGGTGGTGTGAGTGAGTTGCATATGTGGTGGGGGGTCATATACGTGGTGATGTGGGGGGGTCGTATATGTGGTGGTGGTGTGAGTGAGTTGCATATGTGGTGGGGGGTCATATACGTGGTGATGTGGGGGGGTCGTATATGTGGTGGTGGTGTGAGTGAGTTGCATATGTGGTGGGGGGTCATATACGTGGTGATGTGGGGGGGTCGTATATGTGGTGGTGGTGTGAGTGAGTTGCATATGTGGTGGGGGGTCATATACGTGGTGATGTGGGGGGGTCGTATTTGTGGTGGTGGTGTGAGTGAGTTGCATACGTGGTGGGGGGTCATATACGTGGTGATGTGGGGGGGTCGTATATGTAGTGGTGGTGTGAGTGAGTTGCATATGTGGTGGGGGGTCATATACGTGGTGATGTGGGGGGGTCGTATATGTGGTGGTGGTGTGAGTGAGTTGCATACGTGGTGGGGGGTCATATGCGTGGTGATGTGGGGGGTCGTATTTGTGGTGGTGGTGTGAGTGAGTTGCATACGTGGTGGGGGGTCATATACGTGGTGATGTGGGGGGGTCGTAAATGTGGTGGTGGTGTGAGTTGCATACGTGGTGGGGGGGTCATATGCGTGGTGATGTGGGGGGTCGTATTTGTGGTGGTGGTGTGAGTGAGTTGCATACGTGGTGGGGGGTCATATACGTGGTGATGTGGGGGGGTCGTATATGTGGTGGTGGTGTGAGTGAGTTGCATACGTGGTGGGGGGTCATATACGTGGTGATGTGGGGGGGTCGTATATGTAGTGGTGGTGTGAGTGAGTTGCATATGTGGTGGGGGGTCATATACGTGGTGATGTGGGGGGGTCGTATATGTGGTGGTGGGTGTGAGTGAGTTGCATATGTGGTGGGGGGTCATATACGTGGTGATGTGGGGGGGTGGTATATGTGGTGGTGGTGTGAGTGAGTTGCATACGTGGTGGGGGGGCTCATGTCTACCATCCTGACGCCCCTACCTCCCCCCCAGGTGGGCAGCTTCTCCCCTGGCTCCTGCTCCCTCCACTGGGCCTACATCCTGGCCCTGCTGGGGATCCTGGACTACGCCATCCTGGCCACGCTGGCCTTCGTCCTGGCCAACCGTCAGGACGCGCTGCTGCCTCCCGACGCTCAGGAAGGTGAGGAAGAGGAGGGTGATGAAGGTCATGACTGGGTGAGACTAGCTGTAACTCTGGTTCTGGTTCTGGTTCTAGTCACTGCAGGTCTGCTGATGACGGCATGAGTCTCCAGGTCCGGCCCGACCTTCCTCTTCCTCTTCACTCTTCCTCTTCAGGGATGTTTTCTTCGTCATCACGTCCTCTTCTTCATCACATATTTTTCTTCATCATCCTCTCTGAGAACCGTCTTAAGGAAAAAAAAAATCAACAGGTTTTATGATCCAATTAAACTGAAACCTGAAGCTGGTGGTAATGGCCACCCGGACTGCTGCGGGTGGACGCTGTCATGAAGCTGGTGGAAACGGCCACCCGGACTGCTGCGGGTGGACGTTGTCATGAAGCTGGTGGTAACGGCCGTATGGACTGCTGCGGGTGGACGTGGTCATGAAGCTGGTGGTAACGGCCACCCGGACTGCTGCGGGTGGACGTTGTCATGAAGCTGGTGGTAACGGCCACCTGGACTGCTGCGGGTGGACGTTGTCATGAAGCTGGTGGTAACGGCCGTATGGACTGCTGCGGGTGGACGTGGTCATGAAGCTGGTGGTAACGGCCACCCAGACTACTGCGGGTGGACGTTGTCATGAAGCTGGTGGTAACGGCCGTATGGACTGCTGCGGGTGGACGTGGTCATGAGGCTGGTGGTAACGGCCACCCAGACTACTGCGGGTGGACGTTGTCATGAAGCTGGTGGTAACGGCCACCCAGACTGATGCGGGTGGACGTTGTCATGAAGCTGGTGGTAACGGCCACCCAGACTACTGCAGGTGGACGTTGTCATGAAGCTGGTTGGGCACGGCCACCCAGACTACTGCGGGTGGACGTTGTCGTGGGGCTGGTGGTAACGGCCGTATGGACTGCTGCGGGTGGACGTGGTCATGAAGCTGGTGGTAACGGCCACCCAGACTACTGCGGGTGGACGTTGTCATGAAGCTGGTGGTAACGGCCACCCAGACTGCTGCGGGTGGACGTTGTCATGAAGCTGGTGGTAACGGCCACCCAGACTACTGCGGGTGGACGTTGTCATGAAGCTGGTGGTGACGGCCACCCAGACTGCTGCGTGTGGACGTTGTCATAAAGCTGGTGGTAACGGCCGTATGGACTGCTGCGGGTGGACGTGGTCATGAAGCTGGTGGTAACGGCCACCCAGACTGCTGCGTGGGGACGTTGTCATAAAGCTGGTGGTAACGGCCGATGGACTGCTGAGGGTGGACGTTGTCATGAAGCTGGTGGTGACGGCCACCCAGACTGCTGCGGGTGGACGTTGTCATGAAGCTGGTGGTAACGGCCACCTGGACTGCTGCGGGTGGACGTTGTCATGAAACTGGTGGTGACGGCCACCCAGACTGATGCGGGTGGACGTTGTCATGAAACTGGTGGAAACGGCCACCCGTACTGCTGTGGGTGGACGTTGTCATGAAGCTGGTGGTAACGGCCACCCGGACTGATGCGGGTGGGTGTGGTCATGAAGCTGGTGGTAACGGCCACCCAGACTGCTGCGGGTGGACGTGGTCATGAAGCTGGTGGTAACGGCCACCCAGACTGCTGCGGGTGGACATTGTCATGAAGCTGGTGGTAACGGCCGTATGGACTGCTGCGGGTGGACGTTGTCATGAAGCTGGTGGTAACGGCCACCCGTACTGATGCGGGTGGACGTTGTCATGAAGCTGGTGGTAATGGCCACCCGGACTGATGCGGGTGGACGTTGTCATGAAGCTGGTGGTAACGGCCACTCGGACTGATGCAGGTGGACGTTGTCGTGAAGCTGGTGGTAGCGGCCACCCGGACTGATGCGGGTGGACGTTGTCATGAAGCTGGTGGTAGCGGCCCCCCGGTCTCCTGCGGTGGATGTTGTCATGAAGCTGGTGGTAACGGCCACCCAGACTGCTGCGGGTGGATGTTGTCATGAAGCTGGTGGTAACGGCCACCCGGACTGATGCGGGTGGACGTTGTCATGAAGCTGGTGGTAACGGCCACCCGGACTGCTGCAGGTGAGCGTTGTCAAGCTGATGGTGGTAACAGCCACCCGCACTCCTGAGGGTGTTTAGCCTAGCTTAGCATGCACACAGGAGGAGCATGTTAGCATGATTGACATGGTACACATGTCATAGCTTCAGACATGTAGCATAAAAGAATGTATTCTGGTGTTTGAGGTGTTCGCTAAATGTCAGCAAGACTTTCATAGTTTTAGCTATTAGCGTTAGCTTTAGCAACAGCTGCAAGGTTAGCTTGAATGGAAACTAGCTAGCTAAGCACTTAGCCAGCATAGCTTTAGTTTGCAAATAGTTAGACATGGACAGAGTTAGTGACTGGTTTCACTTAGCTAGTTAGCTTCTGTGCATGAGGTTTACATTCCCATGCTCATGTTCATGTGTTCATGTTCACACATTCATGTTCAAATGTTTATATTCACATGTTTACATGTTCAGGTTCACATGTTCACACCTTCATGTTGATGTTTACACGTTCATGTGTTCGTGTTCACATGTTTACACATCCATGTGCTCGTTTACATGTTCAAATGTTAATGTGTTAATGTTCACATACTCATGTTCATGTTTACACGTTCATGTGTTCACATGTGCGTGTTCATGTTCACATGTTTACATGGTTAATATGTTCACATGTTCATGTTCACGTTTACATGTTCATGTGTTCACACATTTATACGCTCACATGTTCACATGTTCATGTTCAAATGTTCATATGTTCATGTTTACATGTTTCCACGTTAATGTTCACGCGTTCATATTCACGTTTACACATTCATGTTCAAATGTTTATATTCACATGTTTACACGTTAATGTTCACGTGTTCATATTCACGTTTACACATTCATGTTCAAATGTTTATATTCACATGTTTACACGTTCATGTTCACACGTTCATATTCACGTTTATACATTCATGTTCAAATGTTTATATTCACATGTTTCCACGTTCATGTTCACACGTTCATATTCACGTTTACACTTTCATGTTCAAATGTTTATATTCACATGTTTACACATCCATGTGCTCGTTTAATTACATGTTCAAATGTTCATGTGTTAATGTTCACATATTCATGTTCATGTTTACACGTTCATGTGTTCACATGTGCGTGTTCATGTTCACATGTTTACATGGTTAATATGTTCACATGTTCATGTTCACGTTTATATGTTCATGTGTTCACACATTTATATGCTCACACGTTCACATTTTCATGTTCAAATGTTCATATGTTCATGTTTACATGTTTCCACGTTAATGTTCACGCGTTCATATTCACGTTTACACATTCATGTTCAAATGTTTATATTCACATGTTTACACATCCATGTGCTCGTTTACATGTTCAAATGTTCATGTGTTAATGTTCACATATTTATGTTCATGTTCACATGTTCATGTTCAAATGTTCATGTGTTAATGTTCACATATTTATGTTCATATTCACATGTTCATGTTCAAATGTTCATGTGTAAATTTCACATATTCATGTTCATGTTCACACGTTCATGTTCACACGTTCATATTCACGTTTACACATTCATGTTCAAATGTTTATATTCACATGTTTACACATCCATGTGCTCGTTTACATGTTCAAATGTTCATGTGTTAATGTTCACATATTCATGTTCATGTTCACATGTTCATGTTCAAATGTTCATGTGTTAATGTTCACATATTTATGTTAATATTCACATGTTCATGTTCAAATGTTCATGTGTAAATTTCACATATTCATGTTCATGTTCACATGTTCATGTTCAAATGTTCATGTGTTAATGTTCACATATTCATGTTCATGTTCACACGTTCATGTTCACACGTTCATATTCACGTTTACACATTCATGTTCAAATGTTTAAATTCACATGTTTACACATCCATGTGCTCGTTTACATGTTCAAATGTTCATGTGTTAATGTTCACATATTTATGTTCATGTTCACATGTTCATGTTCAAATGTTCATGTGTTAATGTTCACATATTCATGTTCATGTTCACATGTTCATGTTCAAATGTTCATGTGTTAATGTTCACATATTCATGTTCATGTTCACATGTTCATGTTCAAATGTTCATATGTTAATGTTCACATATTCATGTTCATGTTTACACGTTCATGTGTTCACATGTGCGTGTTCATGTTCACATGTTTACATGGTTAATATGTTCACATGTTCATGTTCACGTTTACATGTTCATGTGTTCACACATTTATATGCTCACACGTTCACATGTTCATGTTCAAATGTTCATATGTTCATGTTTCCATGTTTCCATGTTAATGTTCACGCGTTCATATTCACGTTTACACATTCATGTTCAAATGTTTATAGTCAATGTTTACACATCCATGTGCTCGTTTACATGTTCAAATGTTCATGTGTTAATGTTCACATATTTATGTTCATGTTCACATGTTCATGTTCAAATGTTCATGTGTAAATTTTCACATATTCATGTTCATGTTCACATGTTCATGTTCAAATATTCATGTGTTAATGTTCACATATTCATGTTCATGTTCACACGTTCATGTTCACACGTTCATATTCACGTTTACACATTCATGTTCAAATGTTTATATTCACGTTTACACATCCATGTGCTCGTTTACATGTTCAAATGTTCATGTGTTAATGTTCACATATTTATGTTCATGTTCACATGTTCATGTTCAAATGTTCATGTGTTAATGTTCACATATTCATGTTCATATTCACATGTTTTCATGTTCATGTTCACATGTTCATATTGATATGTTAACACGTTCACGTGTTCATGTTTACATTTACACATTCATGTTCATTTCATCATGTTCATGTGTTCTCCTTCACGTTTACATGTTCATGTTTTCATGTTCATGTTTACATTTACATGTTCATGTTCATGTGTTCATGTTCACGTGTTCTCCTTCACGTTTACTTGTTCATGTTCACACGTTCCTGTTAATGTGTTTATCTTCATGTGTTCATGTTTACATTTACACATTCATGTTCATATTTTACACATTGATGTTTACGTGTTTATGCTAACATGTTTACACATTCATGTGTTCATATTCATGTGTTCACACATTTATACGTTCATGTTCACGTTTACACGTTCATGCTCGTGTTTATGTTCACGTTTACATATTTATGTGTTCACACCTTTACAATTGTCTATGCTGTTTTTATTTGTTTATGTATGTATGTGTTCATGTTTTCATGTGTCCTGCAATGACCCGCAGACCCGTTTATGTGTCAGCAATGAATATGATGAATGTGATGAATGTGAAACCAAACAGAAGCTGAAATTATTGTTGGTGTCATTTAAAGTTTGCCCAGAAATAATGTGCTGACATGAAGGCGTTTCTGTAAAAGCGTCTGAAGGTGAAATAAACGGGAACGTACGACTCCTCCTCGTGTTTTTCTTTCATACGTAATAAAAATGAGGCAACGTTTGTCATGTGATGTTTCAGCAGAAACTTTACTGACTTTATTTCTTATTGTGACATAAAGCTTCGGCACAGACAGACGAGTCATCACCACGAGAAGCTAACGCAGGGAGAAGCCACCAATCACAGCGCTCCTGGGCTGTTGCCATGGTTACAGTCTGTCAGATGTGCATTTTTTTCTGACAAAGGGAAGCGATGACAAACCTGTGGGTGATATGGACTACACTTCCCAGAAAGCCTTGCTGCTCAGCCAATCAGAGGAACTCAGATGATGACATCACACGTTTACTCATTCTCGGACATGAAGACGATTTTGGTTCAGCAGCTGAACTTGTGCACGCTGAGGCTCATGGGTAATGTAGTGTTTGAACATATCAGAGACATCCTCCTCTTCCTCCTCTTCCTCCTCTTCGTCATCCTTCATTTTCCACAACAAACATCCGTTTAGATCAAGTTTTACAAAAGCAGCAAGAACGAAGACAAGACGGAAAGCTCAGATACAACCAAAGTCCTCCTCCTCTTCCTCCTCCTCCTCCTCTTCCTCCTCCTCCCATCACTCCTCCCTCATGTACTCCTCCCCCTCCTCCTCCCCCTCCCGTCACTCCTCCCTCATGTACTCCTCCTCCTCCCGTCACTCCTCCCTCATGTACTCCTCCTCCTCCTCCTCCTCCTCCTCTTCCTCCTCCTCCCATCACTCCTCCCTCATGTACTCCTCCCCCTCCTCCTCCCCTCCGTCACTCCTCCCTCATGTACTCCTCCTCCTCCCGTCACTCCTCCCTCATGTACTCCTCCCCCCCCCCCTCCCCCCCCCTCCTCCTCCTCCCGTCCTCCTCCCTCATGTACCCCTCCCCCTCCCCCTCCCCCTCCTCCCCCTCCTCCCGTCACTCCTCCCTCATGTACTCCAGCAGCCGGCTGATGAGTACCCGGGGTCCACGGCAGCCCTCCTGCGGCGCAGGCGACTCCCATGATCCTCTTCGGCCGCCACGGTGTCGATGCGTTTCATCCTCTGCAGACTGCTGACATGAGGGCGGAGCTTCTCTTCCTCTTCCTCTTCCTCTTCATCCTCCAGCCTCTTTACTCTGAGGAGAGGAGGGGTGTTGCTAGCCAACGGAGAAGCCAAGTCCTCGAGGGAACGCCGGGTTCTTCTGTGGGGGGAGCTCACAGGTGCAGCTGCTTTGATTGACAGGTCCCTCTTTGCTCTGGGAGATGACATCATCGCTGGGATGTCGTTAGGGCCGATGCTGAACAGTATCCTAGCAACCAGCCGCCTAAAGACGAGACATGATAGTCAGTGGGTGGAACATCAGAGGGTGGGACGAGCTACATTCTGAATACTCTGATAATTACATGATAAAATAATTCAAGTTTACAGACAAAACGAAAGCTTTTAATGTCAGAAACATGCTTCAGATGAAAACCCGAGTAAAGTTCCTGTTCACAGCAACATGACATACGTTTCAGGAAAGTTTACGTGAAATTCTGAGGAATCGTGATGTGAAAAGAAAACCATGTTCTGCAAAAATCAACTTTTTAATCACACGTTTTTAAATAATGAATCATTTTTAATAACTCAAATATAAACTGTGAGGGTGGAAACAGCTGTAGACTGATGCTCACCTGAGCGTGTCCTGGTCCCGGCTCAGTCCGGATGGGGGCCTTGGTGCCTGTCCAGGTCTGTGCAGCCGAGGCCCCCCCCTGAAAATCACAGCGTTTAACATCCTGGTTTGTTTCCTCGGACCGATGAAGACGTGAAAGCGCTCACCTGTCCAGCAGCACCTGCATCTGCTGACGCTCCCCCAGACTCCACCTGCCAGCCGGGGGCCGGCCCATCGTCATCCTCCTCCCTGTGTCGTCGTAGTCCTGGAAGTCACCTGGAGGCCCCTCATCATCATCATCTTCCTCCTCCTCTTCCTCCACCACCTCCACATCAGCCGGACCGACCAATCCCACGCTCTCTGCCTCGCTCAGGAGGCGGAGCAAAGCTGCCAGGTAAGCTGTGCACACACATGATTGGCTGGTTACTAGCTGCTCCCTACCCCCCCCCCCCCCCCCATACCAGTACTACGGATGAGTACCCAAAACCAAGAAAAATAATTTTTTATTTTTTTATTTTATTTTATTTTATGTATATTTAATGGTATTTTTAGTGTATTAATAAGCTTGTTTTTGATTAAATGAGGGAAGTTACATATGATTATGATTATTATTATTGTTTTATTATTATTATTATTATTATTATTATTATTATTATGATTATGATTATTATTATTGTTATTATTATTATTATTATTATTATTATTATTATTATTATTGTTATTATTATTATTATTATTATTATTATTATTATTATTATTATGATTATTATTATTATTATTATTATTATTGTTATTATTATTATGATTATTATTATTATCATTATGATAATTATTATTATTATTATTATTATATTTATAATAATAATAATAATAATAATAATAATTATTATTATTATTATTATTATTATTATGATTATGATTATGCTTATTATGATTATGATTATTATTATCATTATTATTGTTATTATTATTATTATTATCATTATGATTATTATTATTATTATTATTATTATTATTATTATTATGATTATTATGATTATTATTGTTGTTATTATTATTATGATTATTATTATTATTATCATTATTATTGTTATTATTATTATTATTATTATTATTATTATTATTATCATTATGATTATTATTATTATTATTATTATTATTATTATTATTATTATGATTATGATTATTATGATTATTATTGTTGTTATTATTATTATGATTATTATTATTATTATTAATAATAATAATAATCATCTCAGGGTCGGCTGGTTTTGCTGAATTTCATGGTGAGTGAATCATGCTGCATCTTTATTTATTTATTTTCTCCTGTTTGTGTTTCATTTTGTAATCACGGGTGTAACTTTCACGTCCGAGTCCTGTCTGGACCCCTGGTAGTCCAACCTGCTCGCTGCTCCTCCTCCTGCTCCCTGCGCTGGTCTCTCTCCACCAATCGCCAAGGCCCCGGCCCAACCCCCTCCCCCTCCAGTCCTCTGATTGGTAGAAGCCGTCATCAGCCCCGCCCCCACCTTGAAGGAAGGATATAAGATCGTCTGGTCTCCGTAAGGCAGGAGGTCTCTGCGCTGACGTCTGACGGACATGTCGAGGCCACGCCCCCCGAGACCTGCAGGGAGAGACGGACCAGAGGTCAGAGGTCAGAGGGGGTGGACGCACCATTTTGATGTGAGATGCTTCCATGTTTCATGTGATCTTGGTTTTCTGTGACAGTCGGAGCCGTCCGGTCCAGCAGAACCAGCAGAACCAGCAGAACCAGCAGAACCAACAGAACCAGCAGAACCAGCAGAACCAGCAGAACCAGCAGAATCAGCAGAATCAGAAGAACAAGCAGAACCAACAGAACCAACAGAACCAGCAGAACCAGCAGAGAACCGAGCCTTATGACTGAACCGTCCCGTCTCCAGCTGGTCCAGAACTCAGCTGCCCGGCTGTTAACGGGGACCAGACGGAGTGGACACATGACCCGGTTCTGTCTTCCCTCCTGGCTGCCTGTTTCTGTCAGGATTGTTTTTAAATGTCTAAATAATGTGACGTAAACATAAATGAATGTAAATAATGTGACATAAACATAAATGTGATGTAAATAATGTGACGTAAACATAAATGTGATGTAAATAATGTGACGTAAATATAAATGTGATGTAAATAATGTGACGTAAACATAAATGTAATGTAAATAATGTGACGTAAACATAAATGTGATGTAAATAATGCGACGTAAACATAAATGTGATGTAAATAATGTGACGTAAATATAAATGTGATGTAAATAATGTGACGTAAACATAAATGTGATGTAAATAATGTGACGTAAACATAAATGTGATGTAAATAATGTGACGTAAACATAAATGTAATGTAAATAATGTGACGTAAACATAAATGTGATGTAAATAATGTGACGTAAACATAAATGTGATGTAAATAATGTGACGTAAATATAAATGTGATGTAAATAATGTAGGTAAACATAAATGTGATGTAAATAATGTGACGTAAACATAAATGAGATGTAAATAATGCGACGTAAACATAAATGTGTGTGTATAATGCGAGTAAATATAAATGTGATGTAAATAATGCGACGTAAATATAAATGTGATGTAAATAATGTGACGTAAACATAAATGTGATGTAAATAATGTGACGTAAACATAAATGTGATGTAAATAATGTGACGTAAACATAAATGTGATGTAAATAATGTAACGTAAACAAAATGTGATGTAAATAATGTGACGTAAACATAAATGTATAATGTAAATAATGTGAGTAAACATAAATGTAATGTAAATAATGTGACGAAATATAAATGTGATGTAAAACATAAATGTGATGTAAATAACATGACGAAACATAAATGTGATGTAAATAATGTGGCATAAACATAAATGTGATGTAAATAATGTGACGTAAACATAAATGTAATGTAAATAATGTGACGAAACATAAATGTAATGTAAATAATGTGACGTAAACATAAATGTGATGTAAATAATGTGACGTAAACATAAATGTAATGTAAATAATGTGAGTAAACATAAATGTGATGTAAATAATGTGACGTAAACATAAATGTAATGTAAATAATGTGACGTAAACATAAATGTGATGTAAATAATGTGACGTAAACATAAATGTAATGTAAATAATGTGACGTAAACATAAATGTAATGTAAATAATGTGACGTAAAACATAAATGTGATGTAAATAATGTGACGTAAATATAAATGTAATGTAAATAATGTGACGTAAACATAAATGTAATGTAAATAATGTGACGTAAACATAAATGTGATGTAAATAATGTGACGTAAACATAAATGTAATGTAAATAATGCGACGTAAACATAAATGTAATGTAAATAATGTGACGTAAACATAAATGTGATGTAAATAATGTAACAAACATAAATGTAATGTAAATAATGTGACGTAAACATAAATGTGATGTAAATAATGTGACGTAAACATAAATGTAATGTAAATAATGTGACGTAAACATAAATGTGATGTAAATAATGTGACGTAAACATAAATGTAATGTAAATAATGTGACAAACATAAATGTGATGGAAATAATGTGACGTAAACATAAATGTAATGTAAATAATGTGACGTAAACATAAATGTGATGTAAATAATGCGACGTAAACATAAATGTAATGTAAATAATGTGACGTAAACATAAATGTGATATAAATAATGTGACGTAAACATAAATGTAATGTAAATAATGTGACGTAAATATAAATGTGATGTAAATAATGTGACGTAAACATAAATGTGATGTAAATAATGCGACGTAAACATAATGTGATGTAAATAATGTGACGTAAACATAAATGTAATGTAAATAATGTGACGTAAACATAAATGTGATGTAAATAATGTGACGTAAATATAAATGTGATGTAAATAATGTGACGTAAACATAAATGTGATGTAAATAATGTGACGTAAACATAAATGTAATGTAAATAATGTGACGTAAACATAAATGTGATGTAAATAATGTGACGTAAACATAATGTAATGTAAATAATGTGACGTAAACATAAATGTGATGTAAATAATGCGACGAAAACATAAATGTAATGTAAATAATGCGATTTAAAATAAATGTGATGTAAATAATGTAGACGTAAACATAAATGTGATGTAAATAATGTGACGTAAACATAAATATGATGTAAATAATGTGAGGTAAATAAATGTGATGTAAATAACGTGACGTAAACATAAATGTGATGTAAATAACGTGACGTAAACATAAATGTGATGTAAATAATGTGACGTAAACATAAATGTGATGTAAATAATGTGACGTAAACATATATGTGATGTAAATAATGTGACGTAAATATAAATGTGATGTAAATAATGTGACGTAAACATAAATGTGATGTAAATAATGTGACGTAAACATAAATGTGATGTAAATAACGTGACGTAAACATAAATGTGATGTAAATAATGTGACGTAAACATAAATGTGATGTAAATAATGTGACGTAAACATAAATGTGATGTAAATAACGTGACGTAAACATAAATGTGATGTAAATAATGTGACGTAAACATAAATGTGATGTAAATAATGTGACGTAAACATAAATGTAATGTAAATAATGTGACGTAAACATAAATGTAATGTAAATAATGTGACGTAAACATAAATGTGATGTAAATAATGTGACGTAAACATAAATGTAATGTAAATAATGCGACGTAAACATAAATGTGATGTAAATAATGTGACGTAAACATAAATGTGATGTAAATAATGTGACGTAAACATAAATGTAATGTAAATAATGTGACGTAAACATAAATGTAATGTAAATAATGTGACGTAAACATAAATGTGATGTAAATAATGTGACGTAAACATAAATGTGATGTAAATAATGTGACGTAAACATAAATGTGATGTAAATAATGTGACGTAAACATAAATGTGATGTAAATAATGTGACGTAAACATAAATGTGATGTAAATAATGTGACGTAAACATAAATGTAATGTAAATAATGTGACGTAAACATAAATGTGATGTAAATAATGTGACGTAAACATAAATGTAATGTAAATAAAATGTGACGTAAACATAAATGTGATGTAAATAATGTGACGTAAACATAAATGTGATGTAAATAATGCGACGTAAACATAAATGTAATGTAAATAATGTGACGTAAACATAAATGTAATGTAAATACTGTGACGTAAACATAAATGTGATGTAAATAATGTGACGTAAACATAAATGTGATGTAAATAATGTGACGTAAACATAAATGTGATGTAAATAATGTGACGTAAACATAAATGTGATGTAAATAATGTGACGCGTAAAAATAAATGTAATGTAAATAATGTGACGTAAACATAAATGTAATGTAAATAATGCGACGTAAACATAAATGTAATGTAAATAATGTGACGTAAACATAAATGTGATGTAAATAATGTGACGTAAACATAAATGTAATGTAAATAATGTGACGTAAACATAAATGTGATGTAAATAATGTGACGTAAACATAAATGTGATGTAAATAATGTGACGTAAACATAAATGTAATGTAAATAATGTGACAAACATAAATGTGATGGAAATAATGTGACGTAAACATAAATGTAATGTAAATAATGTGACGTAAACATAAATGTGATGTAAATAATGCGACGTAAACATAAATGTAATGTAAATAATGTGACGTAAACATAAATGTGATGTAAATAATGTGACGTAAACATAAATGTAATGTAAATAATGTGACGTAAATATAAATGTGATGTAAATAATGTGACGTAAACATAAATGTGATGTAAATAATGCGACGTAAACATAAATGTAATGTAAATAATGTGACGTAAACATAAATGTAATGTAAATAATGTGACGTAAACATAAATGTGATGTAAATAATGTGACGTAAACATAAATGTAATGTAAATAATGTGACGTAAACATAAATGTGATGTAAATAATGCGACGTAAACATAAATGTGATGTAAATAATGTGACGTAAACATAAATGTGATGTAAATAATGTGACGTAAACATAAATGTGATGTAAATAACGTGACGTAAACATAAATGTGATGTAAATAATGTGACGTAAACATAAATGTGATGTAAATAATGTGACGTAAACATATATGTGATGTAAATAATGTGACGTAAATATAAATGTGATGTAAATAATGTGACGTAAACATAAATGTGATGTAAATAATGTGACGTAAACATAAATGTGATGTAAATAACGTGACGTAAACATAAATGTGATGTAAATAATGTGACGTAAACATAAATGTGATGTAAATAATGTGACGTAAACATAAATGTGATGTAAATAACGTGACGTAAACATAAATGTGATGTAAATAATGTGACGTAAACATAAATGTGATGTAAATAATGTGACGTAAACATAAATGTAATGTAAATAATGTGACGTAAACATAAATGTAATGTAAATAATGTGACGTAAACATAAATGTGATGTAAATAATGTGACGTAAACATAAATGTAATGTAAATAATGCGACGTAAACATAAATGTGATGTAAATAATGTGACGTAAACATAAATATAATGTAAATAATGCGACGTAAACATAAATGTAATGTAAATAATGTGACGTAAACATAAATGTGATGTAAATAATGAGACGTAAACATAAATGTGATGTAAATAATGTGACGTAAACATAAATGTGATGTAAATAATGTGACGTAAACATAAATGTGATGTAAATAATGTGACGTAAACATAAATGTGATGTAAATAATGCGACGTAAACATAAATGTGATGCAAATAATGTGACGTAAACATAAATATAATGTAAATAATGCGACGTAAACATAAATGTGATGTAAATAATGCGACGTAAACATAAATGTAATGTAAATAATGTGACGTAAACATAAATGTGATGTAAATAATGCGACGTAAACATAAATGTGATGTAAATAATGTGACGTAAACATAAATGTGATGTAAACAATGCGACGTAAACATAAATGTGATGTAAATAATGTGACGTAAACATAAATGTAATGTAAATAATGCGACGTAAACATAAATGTGATGTAAATAATGTGACGTAAACATAAATGTGATGTAAATAATGCGACGTAAACATAAATGTGATGTAAATAATGTGACGTAAACATAAATGTGATGTAAATAATGCGACGTAAACATAAATGTGATGTAAATAATGTGACGTAAACATAAATGTGATGTAAATAATGCGACGTAAACATAAATGTGATGTAAATAATGTGACGTAAACATAAATGTGATGTAAATAATGTGACGTAAACATAAATGTAATGTAAATAATGTGACGTAAACATAAATGTGATGTAAATAATGTGACGTAAACATAAATGTGATGTAAATAATGTGACGTAAACATAAATGTGATGTAAATAATGTGACGTAAACATAAATGTGATGTAAATAATGTGACGTAAACATAAATGTAATGTAAATAATGTGACGTAAACATAAATGTAATGTAAATAATGTGACGTAAACATAAATGTAATGTAAATAATGCGACGTAAACATAAATGTGATGTAAATAATGTGACGTAAACATAAATGTAATGTAAATAATGTGACGTAAACATAAATGTAATGTAAATAATGTGACGTAAACATAAATGTAATGTAAATAATGTGACGTAAACATAAATGTGATGTAAATAATGTGACGTAAACATAAATGTGATGTAAATAATGTGACGTTAACATAAATGTGATGTAAATAATGTGACGTAAATATAAATGTGATGTAAATAATGTGACGTAAATATAAATGTGATGTAAATAATGTGACGTAAACATAAATGTAATGTAAATAATGCGACGTAAACATAAATGTGATGTAAATAATGCGACGTAAACATAAATGTGATGTAAATAATGTGACGTAAACATAAATGTGATGTAAATAATGCGACGTAAACATAAATGTGATGTAAATAATGTGACGTAAACATAAATGTGATGTAAATAATGTGACGTAAACATAAATGTGATGTAAATAATGTGACGTAAACATAAATGTGATGTAAATAATGTGACGTAAATATAAATGTGATGTAAATAATGTGACGTAAACAAACGTGTGTTTTATTATAAAGTTCGGTCCTTCACCGCGGCGAATCGATCGCTTTGATCCAGCTTTTGATCCAGTATCACTTCAGTCTGGAATGAAAACTTAAGTATGTTTGGAGTTTATCCGATTTAAACAGTATAACAGAGCAGGAACGGCTGTCGTTAACATGGCCCGGAAGAGGAAGTGTCCAAAATCCGGGAACTTCCGGTAAGCGTGATAATCCCCTATAATGTGACGTAAACATAAATGTGATGTAAATGTGTGATTCACACACATTCAAACCCTGATGGGCACATCAGGAGGCAACGGTGTTCAGTGTGTTGCCCAAGGACACTTGGGCAGGTAGTGTGGGGAAGCCTGGAATCGACCCCCCGACCCTCTGGTTGCTCCTCCACCTGAGCTCCAGCCAGCGTCCTGCCTTGGACATGTTGGTGTAGAAGACGTGGGGGACAGGAGCTGCGATGCCAGCAGCCGTCCGGGTTCTCTGAGCCATCGTCCTCGGCGATCACGCCTCGCATCCCATAACCTCTGTTCCTGTTAGTGACCTGATTACGTAGAGAGCAGTTTCTGCGCCCGTCATCACCAGATCCCAGATTCCAGCTGCTGTTTCACTCATAAATAAGCCTTCATGAAATCGCTTATAGGACAATGATAAAATGATCATCTTCATCATCATCATCATCATCATCATCATCCCTGGATCCACCTGGAGTCTACAGAGACCGCCGACTGGTCATTAAGGTGAGAGAGGAGGCTGAACCTGGAAAAGTCTGCAGGGCAGTGAGGGTTCTGGGTCTGGTGACGGTTCTGGGTCTGGTGGGACCTTCAGTGATGGTTCTGGATCTGGTGGGACCTTCAGTGACGGTTCTGGGTCTGGTGGGACCTTCAGTGATGGTTCTGGGTCTGGTGGGACCTTCAGTGATGGTTCTGGGTCTGGTGGGACCTTCGGTGATGGTTCTGGGTCTGGTGGGACCTTCGGTGATGGTTCTGGGTCTGGTGGGACCTTCGGTGATGGTTCTGGGTCTGGTGGGACCTTCGGTGATGGTTCTTGGTCTGGTTCTGGGTCTGGTGGGACCTTCGGTGATGGTTCTGGGTCTGGTGGGACCTGCGGTGATGGTTCTGGGTCTGGTGGGACCTTCAGTGAGGGTTCTGGGTCTGGTGGGACCTTCAGTGAGGGTTCTTGGTCTGGTTCTGGGTCTGGTGGGACCTTCGGTGATGGTTCTTGGTCTGGTTCTGGGTCTGGTGGGACCTTCGGTGATGGTTCTTGGTCTGGTTCTGGGTCTGGTGGGACCTTCGGTGATGGTTCTTGGTCTGGTTCTGGGTCTGGTGGGACCTTCAGTGATGGTTCTTGGTCTGGTTCTGGGTCTGGTGGGACCTTCGGTGATGGTTCTGGGTCTGGTGGGACCTTCGGTGATGGTTCTGGGTCTGG
This sequence comes from Atherinomorus stipes, assembly GCA_023101725.1. Classification (NCBI taxonomy): domain Eukaryota; kingdom Metazoa; phylum Chordata; class Actinopteri; order Atheriniformes; family Atherinidae; genus Atherinomorus; species Atherinomorus stipes. The sequence goes on along the minus strand of JALJCO010001602.1, from coordinate 801,999 downwards.
TGGGACCTTCGGTGATGGTTCTGGGTCTGGTGGGACCTTCGGTGATGGTTCTTGGTCTGGTTCTGGGTCTGGTGGGACCTTCGGTGATGGTTCTGGGTCTGGTGGGACCTGCGGTGATGGTTCTGGGTCTGGTGGGACCTTCAGTGAGGGTTCTGGGTCTGGTGGGACCTTCAGTGAGGGTTCTTGGTCTGGTTCTGGGTCTGGTGGGACCTTCGGTGATGGTTCTTGGTCTGGTTCTGGGTCTGGTGGGACCTTCGGTGATGGTTCTTGGTCTGGTTCTGGGTCTGGTGGGGACCTTCGGTGATGGTTCTTGGTCTGGTTCTGGGTCTGGTGGGACCTTCAGTGATGGTTCTTGGTCTGGTTCTGGGTCTGGTGGGACCTTCGGTGATGGTTCTGGGTCTGGTGGGACCTTCGGTGATGGTTCTGGGTCTGGTGGGACCTTCGGTGATGGTTCTGGGTCTGGGTGGGACCTTCGGTGATGGTTCTTGGTCTGGTTCTGGGTCTGGTGGGACCTTCGGTGATGGTTCTGGGTCTGGTGGGACCTTCAGTGATGGTTCTGGATCTGGTGGGACCTTCGGTGACGGTTCTTGGTCTGGTTCTGGATCTGGTGGGACCTTCGGTGATGGTTCTGGGTCTGGTGGGACCTTCAGTGATGGTTCTGGATCTGGTGGGACCTTCGGTGAGGGTTCTGGATCTGGTGGGACCTTCGGTGATGGTTCTGGGTCTGGTGGGACCTTCGGTGACGGTTCTGGGTCTGTGGACGTTAACATCTATCATGCGGTCCAGTACAGATCTGGATCCAGAGTCGGGCTTGTGGTCCACCAGGCCGGTCCACCGCAGAGCTGCAGGGAGGGGACGTCCTAACCAGAACCAGAACCTGACTGTCAGAACCAGAACCACATGTGGACCCTCAAACATGGTTTTTCAGTGAGGACCGGCCATAATGTCCTCACTTTGTTGGTTAAACGCGGTGTCGCAGGAACACACATCCTGTGATGTCATCAGGTCTTCAGTTTCAGTCAGGGACCAGGTTTTGTCTCGGTGGACTGGGTGCTGGATCTGGATCTGGTCCTGACCAGGACTGAAGGTCCTGGCATTGACATAAATATGACAACACGCACACACACACACACGTGTCATGAGACCTGCTGTCTGCTGGGTGATGTCCTGCCCTGTTGCCGTGGGTTACCGTCTCCTGTCGCCATGGTGACAGGAGATGAAATGAAATGTTCCTCCAGCAGCTTCACAAACACACTCATGTTCATCCTGCTATCACTGCGAGGACCACACACGCAGCCCACCTGGACCGGTTCTGGTTCTGGTTCTGGTTCTGGCCTCGTTCTGGTTCTGGTTCTGGTTCTGGCCTCGTTCTTGTTCTGGTTCTGGTTCTGGTTCTGGCCTCGTTCTTGTTCTGGTTCTGGTTCTGGTTCTGGCCTCGTTCTTGTTCTGGTTCTGGTTCTGGCCTCGTTCTTGTTCTGGTTCTGGTTCTGGTTCTGGTTCTGGCCTCGTTCTTGTTCTGGTTCTGGTTCTGGTTCTGACTATAACTGGACTCAAAACCTGAATCTGAACCTCCAAAAACCCGTTTCAGGACCCGAGAATGAGATGAAGAAAGAAACTGAATGAATGTCAACTCAGAGAAACATCCACACACACGCGCGCGCGCGCACGCACACACACACACGCTTACACACACACACACGCTTACACGCACGCACGCGCACACACACACACGCGGGCACGCACACACACACACACTGCATATACACACACACACACACAAACACGCACACACACACGCTTACACGCACACACACGCACACACGCGCGCGCGCGCGCACACACGCACACACACGCACACACCCGCATACACGCACACACACGCGGCGCGCGCACACGCACACACACCGCACACACACACACACACACACACACACACACGCGCGCGCGCGCACACACATGCACACACGCACACACCCCACAAACACATACACACACACACACACACACACACACACACAAACACACATGCGCACACACACACACACACACACACACCACACACACACACACACACACACACACACACACGCACGCACGCACACACACACACTCACACACACACAGACGCGGGCGCGTGCGCACCATCTCATCAGTCAGGCTGATCAGCAAACGCGCGCAGAGATCTCAGCTTCAGTACTGATGAGTCGCAGCCAAACAGCTGACAGGTTGCCGTGACGACGCAGCATCACGGTGATGGATGGGTGGATCATCCCCCCCCCCGCAGCAAAGCGGACCGTGGTCCTGGCAGGGTTCTGGTCCAGGTGTGTGCTTACCTGGACAGCGTGGATCAGAGCGGCGAGGAGCACCAGGAGGCCGAGAGACGCCATCCTGCAGCCGACACGAACAGCGAGGAGGACGCTCCCTGGCAGAGGGGGGAGGGGGGAGGGGCGGTGAGTCAGGGAGAGGAGGGGGGATGAGTCAGGAGAGGAGGGGGGGGGGAAGATCCCACACCTCACAGCAGTGAGACAGCAACTTCTTCAAGACGAGCCGACAAATACACGAAGAAGATTTTTAAAACACGAAACTAAACATTTCAGTTTGTTTACTTTTATATATTTATATTATATTGTTTTGTTGATTTTGGCCAAAAAACAAAAATAAAAAACAACAGAAATAAAAAAAAAAACTAAACAAAAAGACCAAATTTATAAAATAGAACAGGTTATATAATATAATATTATATGATATAATATAATATAAAATAAAATAATATAATATAATATAATATGATATAATATAATACAATATAATATAATATAACATAATATTATATAACATAATATATTATGATATAATATAATATAATATGATATAATACAATATAACATAATATATTATAACATAATATAATATATTATCATATGATATAATATAATGGTGGCGTGGTGGTTAGCACCGCAGCCTCACAGTAAGAAGGTCACTGGTTCGATTCCCAGCTGGGGAGGGGGTTTGAACAATTCCAACTGTGACCTTCCTGTGTGGAGAGTTTGCATGTTCTCCCGTGTATGCGTGGGTTCTCTCCGGGTTCTCCGGCTTCCTCCCACCATCCAAACACATGCATGTTAGGTTAATTAATCACTCTAAATTGCCCTACGTATGAACGTGAGTGTGAATGGTTGTCTGTCTCTCTGTGTTGGTCCTGCGATAGACTGGTTACCTGTCCAGATGTTCCTGCCTCTCACCTGTTAATAGCTGGATAGACTCCAGCAACCCTGAACTGGATAAGCAGTACAGAAAATGACTGATGACTGATAATATAATGTAATATAATGTAATATGATATTATATAATATAACATAATATTATATAACATAATATATAATAATATAATATAATATTATATGATATGCTATATAATATAATGTAATATAATACAATATATTATAATATCATATAATATTATATTATATTACATTATATGATATATGATATATTATGATATATCATATGATATAATGTAGTTCAATACAATATAATATATTTTAATATAATATATTATATAATATGATATAATATAATACAATATATCATAATATATTATAATATATTATAATCTAAAATAATATATCATATAACATAGTATATTATAATATAATATATGATATAATATGACATCTGATATGATATGATATAATGTAATACAATATAACACAATACATTAAAATATATAATATAATATCATATAATGTAATATAATACAATATAATATATTATAACATAATGTAATGATGATATATGATTATATAATATAATATAATATAACATAATATATTATAATATAATATAATATAATATAATACAATATAACATAATATATTATAATATAATGTAATATAATATAACATAATATAATATATATATATTTCTCTTTTTTTCTCCTTCATCTCCATTTTCTGCTTCTGTTTTCATGCGTTCATCTGATCACTGATTGGTTGATTTCCTCGGATCAATAAACAGAATCAGACTGAGACGAGTTTGTTGTTTATTGAAACTTTCCACTGAATAAACACAGCAGGGGGTGGGGGACGTCTCCATAGCAACAAGTCACACACACACATCATCATCATCATCATTATCACTGTAAACACCGTTGCCATGGTTACTGATGCTAGCCACAATTTCATCTCACAGGAGTTTACATCACAGAGGGAGAGAGAGAAGATAGAGGAGGAGTTAGAGATGCAGTACAGGAGGAAAACGGAAGAGAAGAAAGAAGAGGGGAATAGAAACAGAGAGGTGGAAATGATCACACGCACACCTGCACAGGTACCAGGAAGTAAAATCACACCGATCGTCAGGCACGAACAACACAAGCAGAAACACGTCACCATGCGGAGGAAACAGCTGCTCTGTCCAGGAAACCAAAGCGGGAGGAAGGACAGAAGAAGAAAGGAGGAACACAGAAGAAGAAATTCAGCTGTCTCGTGATTGGCTAAGAAAAATGTGACATCAGCACTGAAGTTTGCCGCCAAGAACGTCCGTCTGGAGACGAGATCAGGGCCGTTTCAATTCCTGCTCTGTGAACTGCCAACTGCGTACTGCATACTGCGTACTTCATACAGTGTACTTCATACTGTGTACTGCATACTGTGTACTTCATACTGTGTACTGCGTACTGCGTACTGTGTACTGTGTACTGCATACTTTGTACTTCATACTGTGTACTGCATACTATGTACTTCATACTGTGTACTGCATACTGCATACTGTGTACTGCGTACTGTGTACTGCATACTTTGTACTTCATACTGTGTACTGCATACTGTGTACTTCATACTGTGTACTGCATACTGCATACTGCGTACTGCGTACTGCGTACTCATGAACTTGTGTGTACAGACTTGGAGTCACCACTTGCGGGGTTGTGGACTCTGTTCTGGTTGGTTTGGGACGAGGCAAACTTGTGACTTCGCCACCACCCGTGCGCAGCAGTGCGAAATAAGATCTGCCCGGTAACAGTTTTTTTATCGTTCCACAGCTGTTGTTTATTGTTGTGATGATGTAGTAATAGGATCAGGACCCGATGGAGGGACTACGTCCAAACCCGGACGAGACCCCGAGGAGACCCAGGACCCGATGGACGGACTATGTCCAAACCCGGACGAGACCCCGAGGAGACCCAGGACACGATGGACGGACTACGTCCAAACCCGGACGAGACCCCGAGGAGACCCAGGACACGATGGACGGACTACGTCCAAACCCGGACGAGACCCCGGGGAGACCCAGGACCCGATGGACGGACTACGTCCAAACCCAAACGAGACCCCGGGGAGACCCAGGACACGATGGAGGGACTACGTCCAAACCCGGACGAGACCCCGAGGAGACCCAGGACACGATGGACGGACTACGTCCAAACCCGGACGAGACCCCGGGGAGACCCAGGACACGATGGACGGACTACGTCCAAACCCGGACGAGACCCCGGGGAGACCCAGGACCCGATGGAGGGACTACGTCCAAACCCGGACGAGACCCCGGGGAGACCCAGGACCCGATGGAGGGACTACGTCCAAACCCGGACGAGACCCCGGGGAGACCCAGGACCCGATGGAGGGACTACGTCCAAACCCGGACGAGACCCCGGGGAGACCCAGGACCCGATGGAGGGACTACGTCCAAACCCGGACGAGACCCCGGGGAGACCCAGGACCCGATGGAGGGACTACGTCCAAACCCGGACGAGACCCCGAGGAGACCCAGGACCCGATGGAGGGACTACATCCAAACCCGGACGAGACCCCGAGGAGACCCAGGACCCGATGGAGGGACTACATCCAAACCCGGACGAGACCCCGGGGAGACCCAGGACCCGATGGAGGGACTACGTCCAAACCCAGACGAGACCCCGGGGAGACCCAGGACCCGATGGAGGGACTACGTCCAAACCCGGACGAGACCCCGGGGAGACCCAGGACCCGATGGAGGGACTACGTCCAAACCCAGACGAGACCCCGAGGAGACCCAGGACCCGATGGAGGGACTACGTCCAAACCCAGACGAGACCCCGGGGAGACCCAGGACCCGATGGAGGGACTACGTCCGACTGCGTCCGGGTTTGGACGATTATACTGAGTGATGTTTTTTTCAACATGTAAATTATGTTTGATTCCACTGCGTTAGCACGTTGATGTAAACGGGCAATCAGGTACAAGTACGCACAAGTATGAACAAGTATAAACAAGTACGCAAAAGTTTGCACATGTATGTACAACTATGCACAATTACACACAAATCTGCACAAGGACACACAAGTACACACATGTACGCATAAGAATGCACAAGTCTCCTTAAGTATGGACAAGTACACTCAAGTCTGCACAAGTACACCCAAGTCTGCACAAGTACACACAAGTATGTACAAGCAGGGCCGTTGCAACAAGGCAAGCAAACCAAGCAATTGCCTGGGGCCCCCCAGCTGGACCGGGGCCCCAAGACACCATGGCTTTAACCGGGCAACACTCAAGCAGTTACAGAGACACCAAGCTGCTTCAAAACCACTTTTCTTTCTTATTTTAGACACTAGCTACACGATACTGTTGGAGTTTTTAAGATTGGACATGCAGAAGTTGAAAATCCCATTTTTAAGCTTTTCTCGCTGAGATATTGCGATTGGGGAAAGAAAACTTCTGCTTAACAAGGGGGACCCAAACTGCTTCCAAACCATATTACTTTCTTATTTTCGTCACGAACTACCTCATACAGTTGGAATTTTTAAGATTGGACATGCAGAAGTTGAAAATCCCATTTTTAAGCTTTTCTTGTTGAGATATTGCGATCCACCTGCGACTGACAGTAGTTAGCCAGCGGTGGGGGGTCAGTGATGGGGCCCATTTGGACACGTGTCCATTCCCATTACATGGTTTCCATCAGAGTGTGTCCCCCCCTGACCGACCATTTATTAAAAAGTAATCCTATAATTTTTTTATTACGGTATGGGGGTGGTTGCGTCCTTTTTTTTTTCTTCAAATTTTTAAAATGTAAAAAATACTATGTTTGCAGCATTCTTTTTTGGGGGGGGGGTGGGGAGCCCTTCAAGTCCATTTTGCTTGGGGCCCCATAATTCCTTGAAACGGCCCTGTGTACAAGTATGCACACGTTTGCATAAACACACACAAGTATGCACAAATATGCACAAGTACGCACAAGTAAGCATAAGTATGCACAAATATGTACAAGTAGGCACAAGTACAGACAAGTACGCACATGTACACACAAGTATGCAAAAGTATGTACAAGTATGCACAATTTCGCAGAAGTATGCACAAGTACACACAAGCATGCATAAGTATGCATAAGTCTACTTGAAAAAAATTCTGCTTTTAGTACGCACAAATATGCACAAGTATGTACAAGTACACACAAATATGCATAAGTACACACAAGTATGTACAAGTATGCACAACTGTGCACAAGTATGTACATGTATGCACAAGTACACACAAGTATGTACAAGTACACACAAGTCTGCACAAGTACACACAAATATGCATAAGTACACACAAGTACACACAAGTATGCAGATGGAGACTCGGCTTTGTTATAGCAGGAAGTGAAACGTTTGTCTGGAAGTCAACAAAGACGCAGTCGTACAGAACAGATGGTAAACATGGACCTGAAACCAGAACCAGGTCTGGTCTGGTGGACCCTGAAACCAGAACCAGGTCTGGTCTGGTTTTCTTCAGGAACACAAGCCCATCCCGCAGGATTCCAGGCTTTTCCAGGTCTAGAACCCGCAGGATTCCAGGCTTTTCCAGGTCTAGAACCCGCAGGATTCCAGGCTTTTCCAGGTCTAGAACCTGCAGGATTCCAGGCTTTTCCAGGTCTAGAACCCGCAGGATTCCAGGCTTTTCCAGGTCTAGGACCTGCAGGATTCCAGGCTTTTCCAGGTCTAGAACCCGCAGGATTCCAGGCTTTTCCAGGTCTAGAACCCACAGGATTCCAGGCTTTTCCAGGTCTAGAACCTGCAGGATTCCAGGCTTTTCCAGGTCTAGAACCCGCAGGATTCCAGGCTTTTCCAGGTCTAGAACCTGCAGGATTCCAGGCTTTTCCAGGTCTAGAACCCGCAGGATTCCAGGCTTTTCCAGGTCTAGAACCTGCAGGATTCCAGGCTTTTCCAGGTCTAGAACCTGCAGGATTCCAGGCTTTTCCTGGTCTAGGACCTGCAGGATTCCAGGCTTTTCCAGGTCTAGAACCTGCAGGATTCCAGGCTTTTCCAGGTCTAGAACCCGCAGGATTCCAGGCTTTTCCAGGTCTAGAACCCACAGGATTCCAGGCTTTTCCAGGTCTAGAACCCGCAGGATTCCAGGCTTTTCCAGGTCTAGAACCTGCAGGATTCCAGGCTTTTCCAGGTCTAGAACCCGCAGGATTCCAGGCTTTTCCAGGTCTAGAACCCGCAGGATTCCAGGCTTTTCCAGGTCTAGAACCTGCAGGATTCCAGGCTTTTCCAGGTCTAGAACCCGCAGGATTCCAGGCTTTTCCAGGTCTAGAACCTGCAGGATTCCAGGCTTTTCCAGGTCTAGAACCTGCAGGATTCCAGGCTTTTCCAGGTCTAGAACCTGCAGGATTCCAGGCTTTTCATGGTCTAGGACCTGCAGGATTCCAGGCTTTTCCAGGTCTAGAACCTGCAGGATTCCAGGCTTTTCCAGGTCTAGAACCCGCAGGATTCCAGGCTTTTCCAGGTCTAGAACCCACAGGATTCCAGGCTTTTCCAGGTCTAGGACCTGCAGGAAAAGGCCTCCTTTATTTCAGGCGACACGTCTGAACCAGTTTGTTCTCGGCAACACGGTGGACTCGATTCTCTGTTTGATATCAATGTAATCAATAATCTAAGAATCAGGATCCGGAGAATCGTGGATCCGTTTACCTGTTCACCTGCGAAGCGACGCCGGCTAATCAGTAATGCGCGACATGTCCCTTTATACTGATAAATGAATAGAAACAGAAGGATCATGTCTGATGGGAAGGTGTGTGTGTGTGTGTGTGTGTGTGTGTGGGTGTGGGGGGGGGGGGGGGGGGGCAGCAGGTAAAGGTGCATCCAGGTGTGCAGCTGCCGGACTGAACCTGTAAAACCCGACGACCCTCCAGACGGACGTTCAGGCAGCAAACACGCAGCTCGTTGATCATGATGGATCCAGATTCCACCGCCGCTGAAGCTGCAGACCAGACCCGGCTTCCTATTGGTCCACGATGACATCACTCCCGTGTGGATATTTACATGCAGCAAGACAAACAACTGGGAGGCAACGATGGTGGACTCGGAGCTCGTCGGTTTGGGTCTGATTCGGATTCATGCGCCCGGTTTTTGTGACTGACGGATAAGAAGCTGGATTTAGAGGCGGGGCTTGTGAGGAAGGGGCGGGGCTTATCCTTGGGTTCGATTGGAGACGATAAACATTTCAGTCTATAATATGTATCTGTTGAAAGTGAAATCTACACGACACAGAGACACGTTCCGTTACAGTTATTTACGCGTTTACACCGTCAGCGGTGTTGTTCCCAGTTTAGTTCAAGTCCTGGATTTGTATCAGTAATTCCCATTTTTTGTCATTTACACATCAATTCACTGAAGTGAGCATCTGCACCCCCCCTCCCCATCCCCACCCCATATGAACTCTGCAGACGAACAGGAGCGTTGCATTGTGGGTAGGTTGCAGGCGACCCACTGCTGGTCCACTCCGACACCTGTGAAGGAAAAACACAAGTTTTGTGGAGTTATGAAGATTATTAGAAGATCAGTTTCAGGATTTACAGAAAGTTCTGGCTGAGAACGGCAGAAAGTTCTGGCTGAGAACAGCAGAAAGTTCTGGCTGAGAACGGCAGAAAGTTCTGGCTGAGAACGGCAGAAAGTTCTGGCTGAGAACGGCAGAAAGTTCTGGCTGAGAACAGCAGAAAGTTCTGGCTGAGAACGGTTCCGTACCCGGATTTATAAACTCAGCTCACACACCTGCAATGACTTACCTGCTTCCCATCAGCTCACATCTGATTGGAGAAGGAGGTTGGCGCCCCCTGCTGGCCGTAACCCTGACCGTACTCTGCATCCTGGAGCAGATGAGAACAAAACAATCAGCTCAGGGTTCATATCCCACCAACATGTAACAGATCGACAAACTGGGGTTCATATCCCACCAACATGTAACGGATCAACAAACTGGGGTTCATATCCCACCAACATGTAACGGATCAACAGCCGGGGGTTCATATCCCACCAACGTGTAACGGATCAACAGCCGGGGGTTCATATCCCACCAACATGTAACGGATCAACAGCCGGGGGTTCATATCCCACCAACATGTAACGGATCAACAGCCGGGGGTTCATATCCCACCAACGTGTAACGGATCAACAGACGGGGGTTCATATCCCACCAACGTGTAACGGATCAACAGACGGGGGTTCATATCCCACCAACGTGTAACGGATCAACAGCCGGGGGTTCATATCCCACCAACGTGTAACGGATCAACAGCCGGCCCGCGGGGCGCCCCATGGGTTCATATCCCACCAACGTGTAACGGATCAACAGCCGGGGGTTCATATCCCACCAACGTGTAACGGATCAACAGACGGGGGTTCATATCCCACTGACATGTAACGGATCAACAGACAGGGGTTCATATCCCACCAACATGTAACAGATCGACAAACTGGGGTTCATATCCGTCCAACATGTAACAGATCAACAGACAGGGGTTCATATCCCACCAACATGTAACGGATCAACAAACTGGGGTTCATATCCCACCAACATGTAACAGATCAACAAACTGGGGTTCATATCCGTCCAACATGTAACAGATCAACAGACAGGGGTTCATATCCCACCAACATGTAACGGATCAACAAACTGGGGTTCATATCCCACCAACATGTAACGGATCAACAGCCGGGGGTTCATATCCCACCAACGTGTAACGGATCAACAGACGGGGGTTCATATCCCACCAACGTGTAACGGATCAACAGACGGGGGTTCATATCCCACCAACGTGTAACGGATCAACAGCCGGGGGTTCATATCCCACCAACGTGTAACGGATCAACAGCCGGGGGTTCATATCCCACCAACGTGTAACGGATCAACAGCCGGGGGTTCATATCCCACTGACATGTAACGGATCAACGGACGGGGGATCATATCCCACCAACATGTAACGGATCAACAGCCGGGGGTTCATATCCCACCAACATGTAACGGACCAACAGACGGGGGATCATATCCCACCAACATGTAACGGATCAACAAACTGGGGTTCATATCCCACCAATATCAATTTAAACAGCATTGAAAAGCTTCTTAACTCCAATGTTTCCTCCCACCCAGGTCTGGATAGTTGAGACCACCATGGTTTGATGTGAGTATGAGTGTGTGACCAGTGCTTCACTGGGAGGAAACGGGGAGGCAACCACCTCTAAAATACTCATTTCCCTGCTGCATTCATGCCGGCCAGCCACTACTTAGAGGATTTTTCCATGAACGGGAAACTGTCTTCCGAAAGAAGCAAAGAAGTCCAGGAAACTATTTGTTAATTGTAAGTTTACTACTTCATAAAGGAAATACCGACCGTGCAGTACGATGAGGAGCTAACTCCGTCAGACATCTTTCTTGTGGTGTCATATAAGTACGATGTTAACGTAAACTAATGGCTGTATCTTTATTGTCCCAGACAGAACCCCAGCTCATCTCATTGTGCCCATTCACCTCCCCCCCCAAATGCTTTCCCACTATTCCTACAGTGCTTAGTAGGAACCAGATCATGGGGGTGACGTCTAAGAGAACATAATGAGATGTTCAGTAAGTTATGTTTCCGTCCTGATGACCAGGATGTCGTGATGTTCCTGTTAGAAGCTGAACACGACGTCTTCCCGAAGCCTCACGATTACCTGACAGCTCACCTGGTTGTATCCTTGCTGGTTGTAGTCGGGTTGGTAGCCTCCCTGGTTGCTGGCGTACGGGTCTTGTTCATATGTCCCCTGCTGACCATACGCATCCGGAGCAGGTTTCTCCTGAGGGGGCGGAGCTCGCATGAAGGGAGCGATGATGCCCGTCTCCTTGAAGACGAACCAGAGGTTCCCCACCCACAGGACCAGGTTTATGAAACCAAACGCCTGCAAGATGAAGATGAGAGTCAGAATCCTGAGGTAGGGAATTTACCTCTAACACAGAAGGAACCCCCCCACCCCCCATCCTCCTAATCAGGTCTTCTATTGCTGCTGTCAAAGATCCAACCCATTCCTCCACATCATGATGAGAATCTCTTAGATAAGATAAGATAAAGATACTTTATTGATCCCTGAGGGGAAATTCATGTTTCAGTCCAACCCGTCCAAGACACACAAACACAAGAACATAAGACAGGATGAGGCAGACCGCGGTCACGCAGCCCCTCACAGGGCACCTCTGCAGGAAGAAAACGGTGACATGAGGAAAGATGGTGGTAAAAAAGAGGTCTCCGAACTCTCCATGTATGCAGGTGGAGACAAAAACCACACCAGTGCAGGGAAAACAGGAAGGACGGGAGCAGAGGGAAGCACGTCTGCACTCGCTGACAGCCGGAAGAAGTGATTCGCTGGAGATTGTCATCATGATGCTTCGCTGTCATCGGACCGAGGTTGAACCGTGCTGCTGAGCCATGTTGCTACAGAACCGAGCCCTGCGACCGTCTTACCACTGAGGTGTTGAGTCCGGACATGACCGGGTCGTGGACTTCGCGGCAGTGGACTTCCTGTTTGTCGCAGGCGTCGATCATGGTGATGACTTTGGTCGGATCGGTGGCCGTCTTCACGTCAGACAGACCTTTGGCCCAGGCAGCCGAACTCACCAACCACATGAAGGCGAAGACCGCCGTCACCCCCAGATCCTGGAACAGCAGCACAACAGACGTCAGCAGAACTTCTGCTTTCATTCTTTTACCCGTAAAACATTCTCCTCTGTTTCTGCTCTGCAGCATAAACACCAACCAGAACCAGAACCAGAACCAGAACCAGAATTTATTCCTACCACAACTGTAGTAAAACCACCAGATCAACAGTGACCAGGCCTTTTCTCATCTGCACATCATCAGTCTTTCAGGCTTTGAAACAAACAACAACAGAAACTATTTCTGTTCCCATTTTTCTTCATTTCCAGTTATTATGCTGTAAAGAATTAAGGCAGTTTATTACTATTCAACCGCGTTTAGTCCGCAATATTTAACGTCCGGCACTTTTTTTGACGCCTAATTCATTCCAGGTCTTTGCTAGCATCCCCACAAAAGGTGTATCAAAACCTGCATCTCAGCCGGGAATGCTGTGCTTGCTTTTTCTCTAACGGTGTTAATGAAATCAGCCAGAAAGCCAGGTCAGTTTGGAGCTCCATAGCTCGGCCACACCATCACATAGAAACATCATTCAAAGTTTAAACGGGTCACAGAAGATGAAACTTTAACCGAGTGAAAGGACATTTAAATATCTGTTACGGTTTAGACACAATCGCGAGTTACATTTTTAGGAAAAATCCGAAAAGACCAAAAATCCCTCCACACACTCAGAAACAGAGGTACCAGTTTGTACTTAAAAGGGTCCAAAGCTTGTTGCTGGGGGGGGGGGGGGTTCCTTTCTGAAAGACATTTCTGTACCTTCATGGTCCATTTTTGTACCTTATCAAGCTGTATGAGTTAATAAAGTACAATTAAACCAATTAAAGATGATGAATAAAAGTCAATAAAATAGAGATTATGACAACAATCAAAGATGCTAATAATAAATGAATAATTATTATAGAAATATTAGGCCAAACACATATATAATTATACATATAATTATTACTATGATTACTATGAAAATCATAATATAATAACTATAAATATACTCCTGTTCAGCATTTATAAATAGATATGGTCTCGGCATATGAAAGTATCGTGATATCTTGTGTGCGCGGACTCACCACCAGCGGGCCCTTGTTCTCCTTGTACTTGTCGAAGAAGAAGACGTAGATGCTGAGAGCCGCCGTGGAGTAGAGGAAGGCGAAGACGCCGATGGTGACGAAGAACTCGGCCGAGGACGAGTAGTCCCCCACCAGGAAGACCCGCTCCCGGTTCCCGTCCTTGCAGGTGGGGGCGTCGAAGTACTCCTGGTGGAGTCTGGAAGCAGAGCAGAGACTCAGACCACGTCTGATTGGCCCGCGGGGGGGGGCGATGGGGGGAGGAGGTCTGACCTGAACGGGTACTCGAACTCCACCTCGATGCTCAGGTCGCTGTGGGTCCGGTTCCTGCACTCCACCGACATGCGGAACATCCCGGAGTAGCTGCCGCAGGTGGAGAAGGCGAAGATGGCGAAGAACTGAGGAAGAGGAGGAAGACGGGTTACAGGTGGAGAAGGCGAAGATGGCGAAGAATGAGGGGGAGAACGGGAGGGGAGAAGATATATATATATATATATATATATATATATATATATATATATATATATATATATATATATATATATATATATATATATATATATATATATATATATATATATACATAATAATATATATATATATATATATATATATATATATATATATATATATATATATATATATATATATATATATATATGTATATATATATATATATATATATATAATATATACCTTTTTTTAATTTAACATGACGATGTAGGTGATGAGGACGTTTTTTCTACGCTGCTTCTGGACCGCAGAAAGAAACGAGAGGAAAACCATCTCAGTCCGAACAGAAGGAGGAAGACCACGCAGGCTGGAACAGTGATGATGTCATACATCCAGCTCACCATGATGTATGTATGGATTAAACTACCACACACACACACACACACGCACACACACACACACACACACACGCGCGCGCACACACACACACACACACACACACACACACACACACGCACACATGGAGCAGATGGCCACAGTCAGGCGGCCAATCCCTGCTTGGCCATGTGTGTGTGTACTCATGCTTCTATCTCTGTGAGGACCAATCTAAATCATGGTCGTTGAGGTAAAGTCAGAGGTTTCCTCAGAACCAGGTGGACCCGAGAGTCCAGCCTCCTCCATCTGGTCCAGGACCTCACCCAGACCCCGGACAGGACAGGGTCAGGGTGAGGACCACAGTCTGGGGATCCGGAAGTTCTGGGTCTCATCCCAGCTGCGGGAGCTGGAGGTCACGGCCATGAAGCAACAGAACCACATCATCTGCAAAAGCAGAGACCCGATCCAGAGACCACCAAACCCGGTCCCCTCATAAACCCGGCTGGCCTCCAAATGCTGTCCACGAAGTTCTCGACTGTTCAGTTTG
This sequence comes from Atherinomorus stipes, assembly GCA_023101725.1. NCBI lineage: Eukaryota > Metazoa > Chordata > Actinopteri > Atheriniformes > Atherinidae > Atherinomorus > Atherinomorus stipes. The sequence continues at coordinate 786,639 of JALJCO010001602.1, read as the reverse complement.
CTACAGTCTAGTATACTATAAACTACAGTAACTACAGTCTAGTATACTATAAACTACAGTATATTACAGTCTAGTATACTATAAACTACAGTCTAGTATACTATAAACTACAGTCTAGTATACTATAAACTACAGTAACTACAGTCTAGTATACTATAAACTACGGTCTAGTATACTATAAACTACAGTAACTACAGTCTAGTATACTATAAACTACAGTATATTACAGTCTAGTATACTATAAACTACAGTCTAGTATACTATAAACTACAGTAACTACAGTCTAGTATACTATAAACTACAGTAACTACAGTCTAGTATACTATAAACTACAGTCTAGTATACTATAAACTACAGTAACTACAGTCTAGTATACTATAAACTACAGTATATTACAGTCTAGTATACTATAAACTACAGTCTAGTATACTATAAACTACAGTAACTACAGTCTAGTATACTATAAACTACAGTCTAGTATACTATAAACTACAGTAACTACAGTCTAGTATACTATAAACTACAGTATATTACAGTCTAGTATACTATAAACTACAGTCTAGTATACTATAAACTACAGTAACTACAGTCTAGCATACTATAAACTACAGTCTAGTACATTATAAACTACAGTCTAGTATACTATAAACTACAGTCTAGTATACTATAAACTACAGTAACTACAGTTTAGTACATTATAAACTACAGTATATTACAGTCTAGTATATCATAAACTACAGTCTAGTTTATTATAAACTACAGTAACTACAGTCTAGTATACCATAAACTACAGTCTAGTACATTATAAACTACAGTACCTACAGTCTAGTATATTTATAAACTACAGTCTAGTACATTATAAACTACATTATATTATTGTCGCGTATTTTATAAACTACAGTATGTTACAGTGTAGTTTATCATAGACTACAATAATTATAAGGTGCTTTGTTTCTAAGTAGCTAAACAGAAACCTGCGCAGTGTTTAGTTGCCTGAAAACTCATAAACTACCGCATACGTAAGTACAGTACGCAGAACCACGGGTTCATAACCAATCAAACCGTTCCAGCTTCGTCCCCATTGGCTAAACAGATCCACATCAGGCTGTCGTCTGCACACCTGAGGGGGCGTGGCTTTCCGCAGGTGCAGGTGTTCTGATAAACTTACCCATTCTAGCACCTTGATGAAGCCCAGAGGAACCTTCAGGATCCGGAACTGGCCCTGGGCCACCATCTGCAGAGAAACACAAGCTTATGTAAGATTATTGTTGTTTAGAGATGCACGTTTCCACGGAGACGGCGAGGTGAATGGACCGGACCAAACTGGACTGGACCAGACCAGACCAGACCAGACCAGACCAGACTGGAATGAACCAGAACAGAACAGAACAGACCAGACCAAACCAGACCAGAATGAACCAGACCAGACCAGACCAGATCAGACCAGAATGAACCAGAACAGAACAGACCAGACCAGACCAGATCAGACCAGAATGAACCAGAACAGACCAGACCAGACCAAACCAGACCAGACCAGATCAGACCAGAATGAACCAGAACAGACCAGACCAGACCAAACCAGACCAGACCAGATCAGACCAGAATGAACCAGAACAGACCAGACCAGACTAGAATGAACCAGAACAGACCAGACCAGACTAGAATGAACCAGAACAGACCAGACCAGACCAGACCGGACTGGACCAGACCAGACCAGACCAGACCGGACTGGACCAGACCAGACCAGACCAGACCGGACAGGACCAGACCAGACCAGACCAGACCAGACCAGACCAGAATGAACCAGAACAGAACAGACCAGACCAAACCAGACCAGACCAGAACGGAATGAACCAGAACAGAACAGACCAGACCAGACCAGACCGGAATGAACCAGAACAGAGCAGACCAGACCAGACCAGACCGGAATGAACCAGACCAGACTGGACCGGACCGGACCAGACCAGACCAAACCAGACCAGACCAGACCAGACCAGACCAGAATGAACCAGAACAGACCAGACCAGACCAGACCAAACCAGACCAGAATGAACCAGAACAGACCAGACCAGACCAGACTAGAATGAACCAGACCAGACCAGACCAGACCAGACCAGAATGAACCAGAACAGACCAGACCAGACCAGATCAGACTGAACCAGACCAGACCACACCAGACTGGAATGAACCAGAACAGACCAGAACAAACCAGATCAGACCAGACCAGACCAGACCAGACCAGAATGAACCAGAACAGACCAGACCAGAATGAACCAGAACAGACCAGACCAGATCAGAATGAACCAGACCAGACCAGACCAGACTAGAATGAACCAGAACAGACCAGACTGGAATGAACCAGAACAGACCAGACCAGACCAAACCAGACCAGACCAGATCAGACCAGAATGAACCAGAACAGACCAAACCAGACCAGACCAGATCAGACCAGAATGAACCAGAACAGAAAAGACCAGACCAGACCAGACCAGAATGAACCAGAACAGACCAGACCAGACCAGAATGAACCAGAACAGACCAAACCAGACCAGAATGAACCATAACAGACCAGACCAGACTAGAATGAACCAGACCAGACCAGATCAAAATGAACCAGACCAGACCACACCAGACAGAATGGAGCAGAACAGACCAGACCAGACCAAACCAGACCAGACCAGACCAGACCAGACCAGACCAGACCAGACCAGACCAGACCGGAATGAACCAGAACAGAACAGACCAGACCAGACCAGACCGGAATGGACCAGAACAGACCAGACCAAACCAGACCAGACCAGACCAGACCAGACCGGAATGAACCAGAACAGAGCAGACCAGACCAGACCGGAATGAACCAGACCAGACTGGACCGGACCGGACCGGACCAGACCAGACCAGAATGAACTAGAACAGACCAGACCAGACCAGACCAAACCAGACCAGAATGAACCAGAACAGACCAGACCAGACCAGACTAGAATGAACCAGACCAGACCAGACCAGACCAGAATGAACCAGAACAGACCAGACCAGACCAGAATGAACCAGAACAGACCAGACCAGATCAGAATGAACCAGACCAGACCACACCAGACTGGAATGAACCAGAACAGAACAGACCAGACCAAACCAGACCAGACCAGACCAGACCAGACCGGAATGAACCAGAACAGACCAGACCAGATCAGACCAGAATGAACCAGAACAGACCAAACCAGACCAGACCAGATCAGACCAGAATGAACCAGAACAGACCAGACCAGACCAGAATGAACCAGAACAGACCAGACCAGAATGAACCAGAACAGACCAGACCAGACCAGAATGAACCAGAACAGACCAAACCAGACCAGAATGAACCATAACAGACCAGACCAGACTAGAATGAACCAGAACAGACCAGACTGGAATGAACCAGACCAGACCAGACCAGATCAGACCAGACCAGACCAGAATGAACCAGAACAGACCAAACCAGACTAGAATGAACCAGAACAGACCAGACTGGAATGAACCAGACCAGACCAGACCAGATCAGACCAGACCAGACCAGACCGGAATGAACCAGAACAGAGCAGAGCAGACCAGACCAGACCAGACCAGAATGAACCAGAACAGACCAGACCAGACCAGACCAGACCAGACCGGAATGAACCAGAACAGAACAGACCAGACCAGACTAGACCAGACCGGAATGAACCAGAACAGACCAGACCAGACCAGACCAGACCGGAATGAACCAGAACAGACCAGACCAGACCAGACCGGAATGAACCAGACCAGACCAGACCAGACTAGAATGAACCAGAACAGACCAGACCAGACCAGACCGGAATGAACCAGAACAGACCAGACCAGACCAGACCGGAATGAACCAGAACAGACCAGACCAGACCAGACCGATATGAACCAGAACAGACCAGACCAGACTGGAATGAACCAGACCAGACCAGACCAGACCAGAATGAACCAGAACAGACCAGACCAGACTAGAATGAACCAGAACAGACCAGACTGGAATGAACCAGACCAGACGAGACCAGACCAGATCAGACCAGACCAGACCGGAATGAACCAGAACAGAGCAGACCAGACCAGACCAGACCAGACCAGAATGAACCAGAACAGAGCAGAGCAGACCAGACCAGACCGGAATGAACCAGAACAGACCAGACCAGACCAGACCAGACCAGACCGGAATGAACCAGAACAGACCAGACCAGACCAGACCAGACCAGACCGGAATGAACCAGAACAGACCAGACCAGACCGGAATGAACCAGACCAGACCAGACCAGACTAGAATGAACCAGAACAGACCAGACCTGACCAGAATGAACCAGAACAGACCAGACGAGACCGGAATGAACCAGAACAGACCAGACCAGACCTGAATGAACCAGAACAGACCAGACCAGACCAGACCGGAATGAACCAGAACAGACCAGACCAGAATGAACCAGAACAGACCAGACCAGACCGGAATGAACCAGAACAGAACATATCAGACCGGAATGAACCAGAACAGACCAGACCAGACCGGAATGAACCAGAACAGAACAGACCAGACCAGACCAGACCAGAATGAACCAGAACAGAGCAGAGCAGACCAGACCAGACCGGAATGAACCAGAACAGACCAGACCAGAACAGACCAGAACAGACCAGACCAGACCAGACCGGAATGAACCAGAACAGAACAGACCAGACCAGGCCAGGCCAGGCCAGGCCAGAATGAACCAGACCAGACCAGACCAAAAATGAACAAGAACAGACCAGACCAGACCAGACCGGAATGAACCAGAACAGAACAGACCAGACCAGGCCAGGCCAGAATGAACCAGACCAGACCAGACCAGACTAGAATGAACCAGACCAGACCAGACCAGACCGGAATGAACCAGAACAGAACAGACCAGACCAGGCCAGGCCAGAATGAACCAGACCAGACCAGACCAGACTAGAATGAACCAGACCAGACCAGACCAGAATGAACCAGAACAGACCAGACCAGACCAAACCAGACAAGACTGGGATGGAGCAGAACAGACCAGACCAGACCAGACCAGACCAGACCAGAATGAACCAGAACAGACCAGAACAGACCAGACCAGACCAGACCGGAATGAACCAGAACAGACCAGACCGGACCAAAAATGAACCAGAACAGACCAGACCGGAATGAACCAGAACAGACCAGACCAGACTAGAATGAACCAGAACAGACCAGACCGGACCAAAATGAACCAGAACAGACCAGACCAGACCGGAATGAACCAGAACAGACCAGACCAGACTAGAATGAACCAGAACAGACCAGACCAGGCCAGACCAGAATGAACCAGACCAGACCAGACCAGACTAGAATGAACCAGACCAGACCAGACCAGAATGAACCAGAACAGACCAGACCAGACCAGACTGGGCCACCAGTGAAGACCAGAAGGAGACTTGATGGAAACCTGATGGAGACCTGAGAGAGACCTGATGGAGACCTGATGGAAACCTGATGGAGACCTGATGGAGACTTGATGGAGACCTGATGGAGACTTGATGGAGACCTGATGGACACCTGATGGAGACCTGATGGAGACCTGATGGAGACTTGATGCAGACCTGATGAAGACCTGATGGAGACCTGATGGAGACCTGATGAAGACCTGATGGAGACCTGATGGAGACCTGATAAAGACCTAATAGAGACCTGATGCAGACCTGATGGAGACCTGATGGAGACCTGATGAAGACCCCCTGAAAACCTGATGCAGACCTGACGAAAACCTGGAGACCTGATGGAGACCTGATGAAGACCTGATGAAAACCTGATCGAGACCTGATGGAGACCTGATGGAGACTTGATGGAGACCTGATGGAGACCTGATTGAGACTTGATGGAGACCTGATGGACACCTGATGGAGACCTGATGGAGACTTGGTGCAGACCTGATGGAGACCTGATAAAGACCTGATGGAGACCTGATGGAGACCTGATGAAGACCCGCTGAAAACCTGATGGAGACCTGATGCAGACCTGATGAAAACCTGGAGACCTGATGGAGACCTGATGAAGACCTGATGGACACCTGATGCAGACCTGATGAAAACCTGATCGAGACCTGATGGAGACCTGATGGAGACCTGATAAAGACCTGATGAAAACCTGGAGACCTGATGGAGACCTGATGAAAACCTGATGGAGACCTGATGGAGACCTGATGGAGACCTGATGCAGACCTGATGAAAACCTGATGAAAACCTGATGGAGACCTGATGGAGACCTGATGGAGACCTGATAAAGACCTGATGGAGACCTGATGGAGACCTGATGAAAACCTGGAGACCTGATGGAGACCTGATGCAGACCTGATGGAGACCTGATGAAGACCTGATGCAGACCTGATGGAGACCTGATGAAGACCTGATGGAGACCTGATGGAGACCTGATAAAGACCTGATGGAGACCTGATGAAGACCTGATGCAGACCTGATGCAGACCTGATGGAGACTTGATGGAGACCTGATGGAGACCTGATGAAGACCTGATGGAGACCTGATGGAGACCTGATGCAGACCTGATGCAGACCTGATGGAGACTTGATGGAGACCTGATGGAGACCTGATGGAGACCTGATAAAGACCAGATGGAGATCTGATGGAGACCTGATAAAGACCTGATGGAGACCTGATGGAGACCTGATGAAAACCTGGAGACCTGATGGAGACCTGATGGAGACCTGATGCAGACCTGATGCAGACCTGATGGAGACCTGATGGAGACCTGATAAAGACCTGATGGAGACCTGATGGAGACCTGATGGAGACCTGATAAAGACCTGATGGAGACCTGATGAAGACCTGGTGGAGACCTGATGGAGACCTGGTGGAGACCTGATGGAGACTTGATGGAGACCTGATAAAGACCTGATGGAGACCTGATGGAGACCTGATAAAGACCTGATGGAGACCTGATGGAGACCTGATGCAGACCTGATGCAGACCTGATGGAGACCTGATGCAGACCTGATGGAGACCTGATGGAGACCTGATGGAGATCTGATGGAGACCTGATAAAGACCTGATGCAGACCTGATAAAGTCCTGATAAAGACCTGATGCAGACCTGATGGAGACCTGATGCAGACCTGATGCAGACCTGATAAAGACCTGATGGAGACCTGATGCAGACCTGATGCAGACCTAATGGAGACCTGATGGAGACCTGATGGAGACCTGATGCAGACCTAATGGAGACCTGATGGAGACCTGATGCAGACCTGATGGAGACCTGATGGAGACCTGATGAAGACCCGCTGAAAACCTGATGGAGACCTGATGCAGACCTGATGAAAACCTGGAGACCTGATGGAGACCTGATGAAGACCTGGAGACTTGATGGAGACCTGATGAAAACCTGGAGACCTGATGGAGACCTGATGAAAACCTGGAGACCTGATGGAGACCTGATGGAGACCTGATAAAGACCGGATGGAGACCTGATGGAGACCTGATGAAGACCTGATGCAGACCTGATGGAGACCTGATAAAGACCGGATGGAGACCTGATGGAGACCTGATGGAGACTTGATGCAGACCTGATGAAGACCTGATGCAGACCTGATGGAGACCTGATGAAGACCTGATGCAGACCTGATGGAGACCTGATGAAGACCTGATGCAGACCTGATGGAGACCTGATGGAGACCTGATGAAGACCTGATGGAGACCTGATGAAGACCTGATGCAGACCTGATGGAGATCTGATGGAGACCTGATGGAGACCTGATGGAGACCTGATGAAGACCTGATGCAGACCTGATGGAGACCTGATGAAGACCTGATGCAGACCTGATGGAGACCTGATGAAGACCTGATGCAGACCTGATGGAGACCTGATGAAGACCTGATGAAGACCTGATGGAGACCTGATGAAGACCTGATGAAGACCTGATGGAGACCTGATGAAGACCTGATGCAGACCTGATGGAGACCTGATGAAGACCTGATGGAGACCTGATGAAGACCTGATGAAGACCTGATGGAGACCTGATGCAGACCTGATGGAGACCTGATGAAGACCTGATGGAGACCTGATGAAGACCTGATGGAGACCTGATGGAGACCTGATGAAGACCTGATGAAGACCTGATGGAGACCTGATGAAGACCTGATGCAGACCTGATGGAGACCTGATGAAGACCTGATGGAGACCTGATGAAGACCTGATGCAGACCTGATGGAGACCTGATGAAGACCTGATGCAGACCTGATGCAGACCTGATGAAGACCTGATGAAGACCTGATGGAGACCTGATGGAGACCTGATGAAGACCTGATGAAGACCTGATGGAGACCTGATGAAGACCTGATGCAGACCTGATGGAGACCTGATGAAGACCTGATGGAGACCTGATGAAGACCTGATGCAGACCTGATGAAGACCTGATGGAGACCTGATGCAGACCTGATGGAGACCTGATGAAGACCTGATGGAGACCTGATGAAGACCTGATGCAGACCTGATGGAGACCTGATGAAGACCTGATGGAGACCTGATGAAGACCTGATGGAGACCTGATGAAGACCTGATGGAGACCTGATGAAGACCTGATGGGACCTGATGGAGACCTGATGCAGACCTGATGGAGACTTGATGGAGACCTGATGGAGACCTGATGCAGACCTGATGGAGACCTGATGCAGACCTGATGGGACCTGATGGAGACCTGATGCAGACCTGATGGAGACCTGATGAAGACCTGATGCAGACCTGATGGAGACCTGATGGAGACCTGATGGAGACCTGATGGAGACCTGATGGGACCTGATGGAGACCTGATGCAGACCTGATGGAGACCTGATGAAGACCTGATGCAGACCTGATGGAGACCTGATGGAGACCTGATGCAGACCTGATGGAGATCTGATGCAGACCTGATGGAGACCTGATGGAGACCTGATGGAGACCTGATGGAGACCTGATAAAGACCTGATGGAGACCTGATGGAGACCTGATGGAGACCTGATAAAGACCTGTTGGAGACCTGATGGAGACCTGATAAAGACCTGATGGAGACCTGATGGAGACCTGATGGAGACCTGATGGAGACCTGATAAAGACCTGATGGAGACCTGATGGAGACCTGATGGAGACCTGATGGAGACCTGATAAAGACCTGATGGAGACCTGATGGAGACCTGATGGAGACCTGATGGAGACCTGATAAAGACCTGATGGAGACCTGATGCAGACCTGATGCAGACCTGATAAAGACCTGATGGAGACCTGATGGAGACCTGATGGAGACCTGATGGAGACCTGATGGAGACCTGATGCAGACCTGATAAAGACCTGATGGAGACCTGATGGAGACCTGATGGAGACCTGATAAAGACCTGATGGAGACCTGATGGAGACCTGATGGAGACCTGATAAAGACCTGATGGAGACCTGATGGAGACCTGATGCAGACCTGATGCAGACCTGATGGAGACCTGATGGAGACCTGATAAAGACCTGATGGAGACCTGATGGAGACCTGATGGAGACCTGATAAAGACCTGATGGAGACCTGATGGGACCTGATGGAGACCTGATGGAGACCTGATAAAGACCTGATGGAGACCTGATGGAGACCTGATGCAGACCTGATGGAGACCTGGTGGTTTCTGGTTCTAACTGGTTCTTTAAGTTGGTTCCTGTCTCATCTCCACTGCTGAGGAGGAAGAGGAGGAGGAAGAGGAGGAGGAAGAGGAGGAGGAAGAGGAAGAGGAGGAGGAGGAGGAAGAGGTGGACTGGATCAAAGCTGGGCTTCATCACGTGACCAGTTCAGCTCGTGCACAGAACCGATCCACAACATCATCCTGCAGCATATTCCTCCTCATCCTCCTCTTCCTCCTCCGGCTGCCATTTTACAATGCACGCGCATGCGCACATGTACGCACACGGTATGTTCTCAGATCATAGCGCGCACACGCAGCAAACGTTCACGTTCCAGTTCATTTTTATTCTCTCCAAACAGCCTGACCCCCCCTCCCCCCAGATCTGGTCCCATCATCTGTCCCGGTTCGGTTCGGTCCGGTCCGGCTCCGGGTCTGACTCCGGTGCTGCCGCCGGGACGCGGCCCGGAGCTGGAGATGCTTCACCGGGATGACAAACGCAAACGCAACCCCCACGAGAACCCGAACCAGAACCAGAACCCGAACCCAGACCCGGACCCGGACCCAGAACCGAACTAACGAGCCGGTTCCGAACGGAGATGAGGAAATAAAAGGTGGATGCAGCGGGTCGGTACCTGATTCACGACGTCCATCCTGGCGCGAGGAGAGGAGAGATGGAGGGAGGAGGGGGGAGGGGGAGGAGGAGGAGGAGGAAGCGGCGCTGCGTCATTTATTTTTTATTTACTCTGAACGTGACCTGTAAACACACACACGTAAACAAACAAACAAGACATTCATTACGTCACTCAGTCATTTACATTCAAATGTTTCAGGGGGTCATCATTTGGTGCGTGTGCGCGCGCGGCTATGTGTGCGCGTGTTTGTGTGTGTGTTGGGGGTTAGTGACGTATGATGATGATGATGATGATGGTTCACAAATGTATCATGAGGTGTTTTTTATTTATTTATTTATTCAGTTTATCATTAATTTTTTATTTCAGATAAAAGTTTTTTTTTCTTATTATTATTATTTAGATGATGATGGTGATTATTATTATTTATTGTTATTATTAGTAGTAGTAATAGTGGTAGTGACATTGGTAGCAGTAGTAATCCTAGTAGTAGTATTATAACTGCGAAATCTACCATGATGACGTCATCAGGGGAAAGAAGCTGACTGACTTTCCAAAGTCTTGTTTCAGTGGAAGATGGTGAGGAAAGTGTGGAGGACTTCACAGGAACGGACCTGTGAGCTCCGTCAGGTCCAGCATGGATGCAGCCGTCCACCAGGACATTTTGGAGACGGACCAGCTGCATGAGGACGCAGACGTCATCTTCCAGCAGGAGGACGACGTTTACTTTTACCAAATTAAAAACTGCTTCTTCCATAAAATTAACAACTACTACTTCTACTAAATTAACTACCACTACTATATAAACTTGTTATTGTGACATAATAGAAAACAAATATGAATGTTTTTGTGAGTAGTGTGTGTGTGTGTGTGTGTGTGTGTGTGTGTGTGTGTGTGTGTGTGTGTGTGTGTGTGTGTGTGTGTGTGTGTGTGTGTGTGTGTGTGTGTGTGTGTGTGTGTGATGTACAGCTTGTGTGTATATTTACATACTGTATGTACCCCCAGGAAGCAGGTCCTGCTTGGCTGGTGCAGCCCCCCCCCGTCCACCAGCAGAGGTCCTCAGTTCCCTGCATGGAAACTGGAGGTTGCGGTTCTCAGCTGCCCTCTGGCACGTCCACGCTGTGTTCACGAGAGTTTGAGGCACTTTTTGCTGAAAGGACTGGACTGGTGAACGTCCCAGAACCCCGGAACAGTTTTGCTTTTCATGATTGTCTTTTTAAATGAAATAAACCTGAACTGATGTCACTGCCTGCTCGCCGACGGAAGGTGGAACTGGACCGTCTGTGGGAAGACCAGCATCCAGATGCAAACGCACAGGTCATGGTTGTCCTCCTGAAACCACCAGCCAGCCTCTCCTGTCCCACTTCTGGTCGTGGACCTGAGACTGAACTTACTGTGTTGAGCTCTGACACGTCGTAGCAGGTGAAACAGAGAAGATCAACAAGAGAGCCAGAGAACAAACATCAACCATCTGCAAGAGATGAAGAAGCTTCCAACATCTGAATGTGAACCAGCCAACATTTATTTCTGAAGTGCATTAAAAACAAAAGGATTTTTATCCGTGATGAGAACCTCCCGTTCCACCACATCCGTGATGAGAACCTCCCGTTCCACCACATCCATGATGAGAACCTCCCGTTCCACCACATCCATGATGAGAACCTCCCGTTCCACCACATCCATGATGAGAACCTCCCGTTCCACCACATCCATGATGAGAACCTCCCGTTCCACCACATCCATGATGAGAACCTCCCGTTCCACCACATCCATGGTGAGAACCTCTCGTTCCACCACATCCATGATGAGAACCTCCCGTTCCACCGCATCCGTGATGAGAACCTCCCGTTCCACCACATCCATGGTGAGAACCTCCCGTTCCACCACATCCATGATGAGAACCTCCCGTTCCACCGCATCCGTGATGAGAACCTCCCGTTCCACCACATCCATGATGAGAACCTCCCGTTCCACCACATCCATGATGAGAACCTCCCGTTACACCACATACATGATGAGAACCTCCCGTTCCACCTCATCCATGATGAGAACCTCCCGTTCCACCACATCCATGATGAGAACCTCCCGTTCCACCACATCCATGATGAGAACCTCCCGTTCCACCGCATCCATGATGAGAACCTCCCGTTCCACCGCATCTGTGATGAGAACCTCCCGTTCCACCACATCCATGATGAGAACCTCCCGTTCCACCACATCCATGATGAGAACCTCCCGTTCCACCACATCCGTGATGAGAACCTCCCGTTCCACCGCATCCATGATGAGAACCTCCCGTTCCACCACATCCATGATGAGAACCTCCCGTTCCACCACATCCATGATGAGAACCTCCCGTTCCACCGCATCCATGATGAGAACCTTCCGTTCCACCACATTAATGATGAGAACCTCCCGTTCCACCACATTAATGATGAGAACCTCCCGTTCCACCGCATCCATGATGAGAACCTCCCGTTCCACCACATTAATGATGAGAATCTCCCGTTCCACCTCATCCGTGATATGAACCTCCCGTTCCACCACATCTATGATGAGAACCTCCCGTTCCACCGCATCCACGATGAGAACCTCCCGTTCCACCGCATCCATGATGAGAACCTCCCGTTCCACCGCATCCATGATGAGAACCTCCCGTTCCACCGCATCCATGATGAGAACCTCCCGTTCCATCACATCCATGATGAGAACCTCCCGTTCCACCACATCCATGATGAGAACCTCCCGTTCCACCGCATCCATGATGAGAACCTCCCGTTCCACCACATCCATGATGAGAACCTCCCGTTCCATCACATCCATGATGAGAACCTCCCGTTCCACCACATTAATGATGAGAACCTCCGGTTCCACCACATTAATGATGAGAACCTCCGGTTCCACCACATCCATGATGAGAACCTCCCGTTCCACCGCATCCATGATGAGAACCTCCCGTTCCACCACATTAATGATGAGAACCTCCCGTTCACCACATTAATGATGAGAACCTCCCGTTCCACCACATCCATGATGAGAACCTCCCGTTCCACCACATCCGTGATGAGAACCTCCCGTTCCACCACATTAATGATGAGAACCTCCGGTTCCACCACATCCATGATGAGAACCTCCCGTTCCACCGCATCCATGATGAGAACCTCCCGTTCCACCACATTAATGATGAGAACCTCCCGTTCACCACATTAATGATGAGAACCTCCCGTTCCACCGCATCCGTGATAAGAACCTCCCGTTCCACCACATTAATGATGAGAACCTCCCGTTCCACCACATCCGTGATGAGAACCTCCGGTTCCACCACATTCATGATGAGAACCTCCGGTTCCACCACATCCGTGATGAGAACCTCCCGTTCCACCACATCCGTGATGAGAACCTCCCGTTCCACCACATTAATGATGAGAACCTCCCGTTCCACCACATCCGTGATGAGAACCTCCGGTTCCACCACATTCATGATGAGAACCTCCGGTTCCACCACATTCATGATGAGAACCTCCCGTTCCACCACATCCATGATGAGAACCTCCCGTTCCACCACATCCATGATGAGAACCTCCCGTTCCACCACATCCGTGATGAGAACCTCCCGTTCCACCACATTAATGATGAGAACCTCCGGTTCCACCACATCCATGATGAGAACCTCCCGTTCCACCGCATCCATGATGAGAACCTCCCGTTCCACCACATTAATGATGAGAACCTCCCGTTCACCACATTAATGATGAGAACCTCCCGTTCCACCGCATCCGTGATAAGAACCTCCCGTTCCACCACATCCGTGATGAGAACCTCCCGTTCCACCACATCCGTGATGAGAACCTCCCGTTCCACCACATCCGTGATGAGAACCTCCCGTTCCACCGCATTAATGATGAGAACCTCCCGTTCCACCACATCCGTGATGAGAACCTCCGGTTCCACCACATTCATGATGAGAACCTCCCGTTCCACCACATCCATGATGAGAACCTCCCGTTCCACCGCATCCCAAAGCTGCTCTGTTTGATTGAGATCTGGTGACCGTGGAGATGATTCCTGCTTTATGACATGGCGCGTTCTCCTGCTGGATGATGTCATCTTTATGACATGGCGCGTTCTCCTGCTGGATGATGTCATCTTTATGACATGGCGTGTTCTCCTGCTGGATGATGTCATCTTTATGACATGGCGCGCTCTCCTGCTGGATGATGTCATCTTTATGACATGGCGCATTCTCCTGCTGGATGATGTCATCTTTATGACATGGCGCATTCTCCTGCTGGATGATGTCATCTTTATGACATGGCGCGTTCTCCTGCTGGATGATGTCATCTTTATGACATGGCGCATTCTCCTGCTGGATGATGTCATCTTTATGACATGGCGCGTTCTCCTGCTGGATGATGTCATCTTTATGACATGGCGCGTTCTCCTGCTGGATGATGTCATCTTTATGACATGGCGCGTTCTCCTGCTGGATGATGTCATCTTTATGACGTGGCGCGTTCTCCTGCTGGATGATGTCATCTTTATGACATGGAGCGTTCTCCTGCTGGATGATGTCATCTTTATGACATGGCGCGTTCTCCTGCTGGATGATGTCATCTTTATGACATGGCACGTTCTCCTGCTGGATGATGTCATCTTTATGACATGGCGCGTTCTCCTGCTGGATGATGTCATCTTTATGACATCATGGCGCGTTCTCCTGCTGGAAGCAGCATCAGAGGATGCTACACTGTGGTCATAAAGGGATGGACATGGTCAGCAACAATACTCAGGTAGGCTGTGGTGGTTAAACCGCCACGTTGGTACTAAGGGGCCCAAAGTGGGCCAAGAAACCCTCCCCCACACCATCACACCACCACCACCAAGCTGAACCGTTGATACAAGGCAGGATGGATCCATGCTTTCATGTTGTTGACACCAAATTCTGAGCCTACATCTGAATCTGGGAGCAGAAATGGAGACTCATCAGACAAGGCAACATGTCTCCATCTTCTATTGTCCAATGTTGGTGAGTCTGTGTGAATTGTAGCCTCAGTTTCCTGTTCTTAGCTGACAGGAGCGGCACCCGGTGTGGTCTTCTGCTGCTGTAGCTCATCTGCTTCCAGGTTGGATGTGTTGTTCATTCAGAGATGCTCTTCTGCAGACTTTGGTTGGAACAAGTGCTTATTTGAGTTCCTGTTGCCTTTCTATCAGCTGGAACCAGTCTGGCCATTCTCCTCTGACCTCTGACCTCTGGCATCAACGAGGCATTTGCACCCACAGAACTGCTGCTCACTGGATATTTCCTCTTTCTGGGACCATTCTCTGTAAACCCTAGAGATGGTTGTTCAGGAAAATCCCAGTAGATCTGAAATACTCAGACCAACAACCATGCCACGTTCAAAGTCACGTAAATCACAGTTCTTCCTCATTCTGATGCTGGTTTGAACTGCAGCAGATCGTCTTCACCATGTCTACATGCCTAAATGCTGCCATGTGATTGGCTGATTAGAAATTTGCGTTTACAAGCAGTTGGACAGGTGTACCTAATAAAGTGAGTGTATAATGATATTTGTAAACATGTTTAAAACTTTTAATGAATCATAGTGCATGGGGAAGTGAACCCACTGTTGCTGAATATTGCAAAAAATCGTCCAAAAAACATCTTCTATAACGCCTTTAACACAATGAACACAGACCAGAGACCACGGACCAGGTTTTTATCAGTTTTTGGTCTTTATTGGAGGTAAAAGAAGATTCAGGCAGATCTGGTTGTCGGCTGAAGTCAGCAGTTCTCAACGTCTGATGAGGATTTTCAGGGAAATCCAGGTGTGGAGTAAAAAGCCCTTAGCTGCTGTGAAACTGTCCGATGTGTTGGGAAGAGATGAAAATGTGACGGAAACAAAAACACAAGAATCCAACAAAAATCCAGTTCTCAGAATAAAAAACGACACGCTGAAGAAAAACCGAACAGTTTGTCCTGGAAAATAAAAATCAGACACAAAACTCTGACGTCAGTTCATTTGCAGACTCTCCGCCTTTAGGTCCAGAGTCGAGTCTGGCTGAGCCTCAGAGGAGACGTGAGCTGTCACACCCCAAACCAGAACCCCAGAAACCCCAAACCAGAACCACAGAAACCCCAAACCAGAACCCCAGAAACCCCAAACCAGAACCCCAGAAACCCCCAAACCAGAACTCCAGGACCCCAGAAACCCCCAAACCAGAACCCCAGAAACCCTAAACCAGAACCCCAGAAACCCCAAACCAGAACCCCAGAAACCCAGAAACCCCCAAACCAGAACCCCAGAACCCCAGAAACCCCCAAACCAGAACCCCAGAACCCAAGAAACCCCCAAACCAGAACCCCAGAAACCCCCAAATCAGAACCCCAGAAACCCCCAAACCAGAACCCCAGAAACCCCAAACCAGAACCCCAGAAACCCCAAACCAGAACACCAGAAACCCCCAACCAGAACCCCAGAAACCCCCAAACCAGAACCCCAGAAACCCCCAAACCAGAACCCCAGAAACCCCAAACCAGAACCCCAGAAACCCCAAACCAGAACACCAGGACCCCAGAAACCCCCAAACCAGAACACCAGGACCCCAGAAACCCCCAAACCAGAACACCAGGACCCCAAACCAGAACCACAGAAACCCCAAACCAGAACCACAGAAACCCCAAACCAGAACCCCAGAAACCCCAAACCAGAACCACAGAAACCCCAAACCAGAACCCCAGATACCCAGAAACCCCCAAACCAGAACCCCAGAAACCCCAAACCAGAACCCCAGGACCCCAGAAGCCCCCAAAACAGAACTCCAGGACCCCAGAAACCCCAAACCAGAACCCCAGAAACTCCAAACCAGAACCCCAGAAACCCCAAACCAGAACCCCAGAAACCCCAAACCAGAACCCCAGAAACTCCAAACCAGAACCCCAGAAACCCCAAACCAGAACCCCAGGATCCCAGAAACCCCCAAACCAGAACCCCAGAAACCCCAAACCAGAACCCCAGGACCCCAGAAACCCCCAAACCAGAACCCCAGAAACCCCAAACCAGAACCCCAGAAACCCCAAACCAGAACCCCAGAAACCCCAAACCAGAACCCCAGGACCCCAGAAGCCCCCAAAACAGAACTCCAGGACCCCAGAAACCCCAAACCAGAACCCCAGAAACTCCAAACCAGAACCCCAGAAACCCCAAACCAGAACCCCAGAAACCCCAAACCAGAACCCCAGAAACTCCAAACCAGAACCCCAGAAACCCCAAACCAGAACCCCAGGATCCCAGAAACCCCCAAACCAGAACCCCAGAAACCCCAAACCAGAACCCCAGGACCCCAGAAACCCCCAAACCAGAACCCCAGAAACCCCCAAACCAGAACCCCAGAAACCCCAAACCAGAACCCCAGAAACCCCAAACCAGAACTCCAGGACCCCAGAAACCCCCAAACCAGAACCCCAGAAACCCCAAACCAGAACCCCAGGACCCCAGAAACCCCAAACCAGAACCCCAGAACCCCAGAAACCCCAAACCAGAACCCCAGGACCCCAGAAACCACAAGAATAAAGTTGTAAATGTACAAGAATAAATTCATAAAAATTGAGAATAAAGTTTTCTAGAACAAACTTTCCTCTTCTGAATTGAAAATATCAAAACTTTATTCGCATAAATTTACGCCATTTTTCTTGTTAAACAAGAATTTTAAAATAAATCTGCAAAAAGTTGTTTTCTTATTTTGGCTCCGATACGATTACGTAATTGATCATCTTTGACACAAGTTCAAAGTTCATCAGAAAAGCTGCAGCGGTGAAAATTTACCGGACCGATCCTGGCAATAATCTTCTGGGTCGGGTTCTGAGTCGAGTTCTGGATCGGGTTCTGGATCGGGTTCTGGATCAGGTTCTGGGTCATTTTCTGGATCGGGTTCTGGATCAGGTTCTGGATCGGGTTCTGGATCGGGTTCTGGGTCATTTTATGGATTGGGTTCTGGATTGGGTTCTGGATTGGGTTCTGGATCACGTTCTGGGTCATTTTCTGGATCGGGTTCTGGATCACGTTCTGGGTCATTTTCTGGATCGGGTTCTGGATCAGGTTCTGGATCAGGTTCTGGGTTATTTTCTGGATCGGGTTTTGGATCAGGTTCTGGATCAGGTTCTGGGTCATTTTCTGGATCGGGTTCTGGATCAGGTTCTGGATCGGGTTCTTGATCGTGCTCAGGTGAATTTCCAGCTGACGTTTGTATCATTTATTCACAAGCAAACGTTATTTTTGACACGACAAAAACGTAAGTTTATTTTTATTTCAGAGGGATTTTTTGTTTTCTAGCATAATTTAATAAAATTGCTTCAGTCTGTGAAAACAGATGCAAATAAATAAACAGATAAATAAATAAATAAATGCATAATGAATAAATAAATGGATATTCTGGGATGTTCGGCAGCCGACAGGCTTCAACTGCACGTTTCCTTCTTCTCAAAGACAAACTTTCCCTTCGTTTCTTCCCAAATCATTAAACATTTAGGACCCGAATCTGAAACCAGACCAGAACCTCGCAGGACTTCTGGAAAAACTGATGAAACAGGGAATCCGGAGGTCACGATTCCAGTTTCTCATCTTCCAACTGAACTTCGAACGTCTGCAGACGGCTGGAATCGGCATATTCACAGTTAAAATGTTCGTTAAATGCACGGCCCCCTCTTCTCCCAAAAATAAGTTTAAAAACAAGAACTGAAATAAAAAACACTTTAAATGAAATTCTTCGTTAAACTTTAAGATAATGAGAATAAAACCTTCATAATGAGTCTGGACCTAAAAACAGTTTCAGAGGCTCAGAAACCAAAACCGTCCCAACGTGACGTCTCGTCCTTCTCCGTCCTCCAGCTGGGACGGATTCCTGTCTTTCAGGTTTCCTTCCTTCCTTTCCTCCCTCCCTTATCTCCTCCTCTCTCGGATCTCTGCCTCCGGTCTCTGACCAATCAGAGGTTGTGTTTGACCACGGATGCCCCGCCCCTTGTCGTCCCTCTCTGATTGGTCTGGAGCTTCAGAATGAGGTCACGCAGGTCATCTCGTCGGCGAGCTCGTCCTCGTCGCGGCTCGTCCTGATTGGCTCCTCGTCGCTGTAGAAGGCGGGGTCGGTGCCCCCCAGGAGGCCGTGCGTCCCCGAGCCCAGCAGGTCGCTGGCGGCCGACTCCATCTCGTCCACCGTCATGTGACACGCGTCGGCAATCTCTCGCTTGGCGAACGCCACGAACTTTGGGTCCCGAGCGTAGAGACCGAGTCCCTCCGAGATCAGGACCTGCAGGGGCCAGAACGGAAGCAGGGTCAGGCTGGGAAAGGGAACCGGACTCACCGACGGGGGGGCGCGACGTTTGCTCACCGCCTCCACCAGACTGTCGGCCGATCCCCGCTTCTCCGAGAACTGGGCCCCCAGCTGGGTCGGGACTCTCAGGGTGGTGTAGGCCCGGTACGGGGGCGGAGCTGCAACACAGGCACAGGACACCTTCACTGACACCAACAACTCCCGGAAGTTGGAGGATTTAACCTCCACGGATTCAGATGAGGACAATAAAAACGCGTTTGTTCTTTAATAGTTTGTTTCCTACGACCACTGAGGGACTACAGGGTTGTTGAAGAACTCCTCCTAGATGGGTTCTAGATTAAACCCTTGTGATGTAAAAGGGTTCTCAGTAGAACTCCCTGTGTGGGTTCTAGATATAACCCTTGTGATGTAAAAGGGTTCTCAGTAGAACTCCCTGTGTGGGTTCTAGATATAACCCTTGGGATATAAAAGGGTTCTCAGTAGAACTCCCTGTGTGGGTTCTAGATAAAACCCTTGTGATATAAAAGGGTTCTCAGTAGAACTCCCTGTGTGGGTTCTAGATATAACCCTTGTGATATAAAAGGGTTCTCAGTAGAACTCCCTGTGTGGGTTCTAACCCTTGATATAAAAGGGTTCTCAGTAGAACTCCCTGTGTGGGTTCTAATATAATATATCTGATGTAAAAGGGTTCTCAGTAGAACTCCCTGTGTGGGTTCTAGATATAACCCTTGGGATATAAAAGGGTTCTCAGTAGAACTCCCTGTGTGGGTTCTAGATAAAACCCTTGTGATATAAAAGGGTTCTCAGTAGAACTCCCTGTGTGGGTTCTAGATATAACCCTTGTGATGTAAAAGGGTTCTCAGTAGAACTCCCTGTGTGGGTTCTAGATATAACCCTTGGGATATAAAAGGGTTCTCAGTAGAACTCCCTGTGTGGGTTCTAGATAAAACCCTTGTGATGTAAAAGGGTTCTCAGTAGAACTCCCTGTGTGGGTTCTAGATTAAACCCTTGTGATATAAAAGGGTTCTCAGTAGAACTTCCTATGTGGGTTCTAGATAAAACCCTTGTGATATAAAAGGGTTCTCAGTAGAACTCCCTGTGTGGGTTCTAGATAAAACCCTTGGGATATAAAAGGGTTCTCAGTAGAAGTCCCTGTGTGGGTTCTAGATAAAACCCTTGGGATATAAAAGGGTTCTCAGTAGAACTCCCTGTGTGGGTTCTAGATTAAACCCTTGTGATATAAAAGGGCTCTCAGTAGAACTCCCTGTGTGGGTTCTAGATAAAACCCTTGTGATGTAAAAGGGTTCTCAGTAGAACTCCCTGTGTGGGTTCTAGATAAAACCCTTGTGATATAAAAGGGTTCTCAGTAGAACTCCCTGTGTGGGTTCTAGATTAAACCCTTGTGATATAAAAGGGTTCTCAGTAGAACTCCCTGTGTGGGTTCTAGATAAAACCCTTGGGATATAAAAGGGTTCTGGCTACAACCTTCTGTAACGGTTATTGGTGGAACCACTTAATCATTGCAGGGTTCAGTGTAGAACCTTTCATGGGGTTTCTGGGTAGAACCTTGCACTGATGGTTCTGGGTGTAACCCTTAATGAAAGGTTCCTGTGAGAACCCCTTGAAAAGGTTTCACTTAGAACCCGTGACAAAGGGGTTCTGACAGGCACCGATAAGGGCGCTCCTGTGAGGACAAGCCAAAGACACGTAAATGGTTACAGGCAGAAGTTTCATTTCTAAGAGTGGACCACGGCCCCTGGGAGGCAGGCGGCCGTCGTCCCAGAGCCGGGTTCTGGTTCTGGTTCTGCAGGATAGGGGACTGGATTGAAGTGAAGACTGGATGTGATCTGCAGGAAGCTCGGCTGTTATTGATCATGAATCAGCTTGAACGAACGTGATTGGACGACAGGAAACTGACCTGTAAAACCTGAGATGACGTCATTTTTCTCACCTGCTGTCCCTCCAGGGCCACCGTACCAGGCCGGTCTGGGTGCTGCACCTGTCACGCTCACACCTGTCGGGAGGAAGAGGAGGAGTTACGTGGAGCTGTGATCATGTTAACACAGATTAAACCACGAACAAACCTGCTACACCGGAGTCAGAGTTAATGTTGTCATCCCAGCAGGAGAACCAAACCCACCAAAACCCACTAGACCACACCAGGACCCCCCAGGACTCACCAGGACCCACCCAAACCAACCAGAACCCACCAAAACCCACCAGACCCCACCACAACCCACCAGGACCTGCCAGGACCCACCACAACCCACCAAAACCCACCCAAACCAACCAGAACCCACCAAAACCCACCAGACCCCACCACAACCCACCAGGACCTACCAGGACCCACCACAACCCACCAGAACCCACCAGAACCCACCAGACCCCACCACAACCCACCAGACCCACCAGGACCCACCACAACCCACCAAAACCCACCCAAACCAACCAGAACCCACCAAAACCCACCAGACCCCACCACAACCCACCAGGACCTACCAGGACCTACCAGGACCCACCAAAACCCACCAGAACCCACGTTAACGCAAATTAAACCACGGACAAACCTGCTACACCAGAGTCAAAGTTAATGTTGTCATCCCAGCAGGAAAACCAAACCCACCAAAACCCACTAGACCACACCAGGACCCACCCAAACCAACCACAACCCACCAGAACCAACCAGAACCCTCCAGGACCCCCCAGAATCCACCAAAACCCAGCAGGACCCACTTCATGCTGTTTATTCCTTTTCCAGTGTGACGTTAACGATGCTTTACATCTGGAATGCTTTTATTTTGAAACATCGGTGTGTGTCCTTACCTCTTCCTGCTCCTCCCTTCTTGCCATCACCACCAGGTCCTCCTGGTCCTCCTCCCCAGGGGGGGCTGCCCTCCTCCTCCTCCACCAGGATGAGAGGAGCGTAGAGGAGGCGGCCGCGGCGAGGACACGGGTTGGCCCAAGATGCCGAGGAGGTGGCCGAGGAGCGGCCGGAGGAGCGGCGGGAGTCGTAGCTGTTAAACGGCTGAGGAGGGGGGGTGTGTTACTGGAGAGAACCCGCTGTGTGCGTGTGCGTGAGCGTGTGTGTGAGCGTGTGTGTGAGTGTGTGTGCCGTACCTGGGCGCGGGCGCGGCGCGGCGGCGACGTGGGGTGGTACGTGCCCGGGATGGGCAGGTCGTCGCTGCTGCCCTGACGCCGCAGACACTGGATGTTGAAGGATGGCTTCCGACCTGGTGGAGGAAACAAACGTACCCCGATGAGATCAACGCTGATGATGTCACAGGCCAGCAGTGATGTCACCGCGTCTCACCGGTAGGCGTGGCGGGAAGCAGGCGGCGGCGCGTGGTCCTCCGGCCCTCACTGTAGCCGTTGCCGTAGCTACTGTTGGTGTAGATGCTGTGGCCGTCGTACTGATCTCTGTAGAGGACAACACATTCACCTGAGATACAGGTGAGCTTCTACCTGCTCCACCAATAACCTCTGAGCTTACAGACACCATCACCTCTGAGCTTACAGACACCATCACCTCTGAGCTTACAGACACCATCACCTCTGAGCTTACAGACACCATCACCTCTGAGCTTACAGACACCATCACCTCTGAGCTTACAGACACCATCACCTCTGAGCTTACAGACACCATCACCTCTGAGCTTACAGACACCATCACCTCTGAGCTTACAGACACCATCACCTCACATAACTTTCTACTCTAGAAATAAACTCATGGTAGATGTTACCTCACCTGTCTGTTAACTCACCTGTCCGTTAACTCACCTGTCTGTTAACTAACGTGTCTGTTTACTCAGCTGTTCTCTACCTCACCTGTCAATTAACTCACTGTTTATACCTGTCTGTGGGCCTACCTGTCTGTGGGCGTACCTGTCTCTGGGCGTACCTGTCTCTGGAGGTGATGCTCTCATTGTCCTCCTCCCTGCTGTAGTAACCCTGCTCTCCATACGTCTCCATGTCTCCGTTCCTCCAGGATCTGTCCCTCGAGTCCCTCCTGCAGAACAGAAGACTGTGATTGGCTGTGCCACATGTCAATCAAACAGCCTTGTTCTTCAGCATGTCTGTGATCTGAGGACAGCACCGTCTGCTGGAGGTCGGAGGAACTGCATGAATGAACTCTGACCTTCCGTGTTTGTAGGACGGCCTCTTGTGCTCCAGCACGCCGTTCTTGGCAGACGGGCGGCGGTGATGATGACCGACCGATGACCGAAAGCTGTCCCCGCTGCGAACGTGTTCGTCATGTTCGTTCCCGTTGGCCATCTTGGTGAGAGAGCCGACCCGGTGGACCAGACCTCCGTTGGAGATGCCGTTGTCGCCCACCACCCCACCGGGACCTGCAGGAGAAGACGTGTTAACGTCCTGGTCCAGGTTCTGGGGACGACCTGTCCATCCATCAGACCTGTCCTGGTCCAGGTTCTGGGGACGACCTGTCCATCCATCAGACCTGTCCTGGTCCAGGTTCATGGGAGGACCAATCCCCCCATCAGACCTGTCCTGGTCCAGGTTCTGGGGAGGACCAGTCCATCCATCAGACCTCTCCTGGTCCAGGTTCTGGGGAGGACCAGTCCATCCATCAGACCTCTCCTGGTCCAGGTTCTGGGGAGGACCAGTCCCTCCATCAGACCTGTCCTGGTCCAGGTTCTGGGGGAGGACCCGTCCCTCCATCAGACCTCTCCTGGTCCAGGTTCTGGGGAGGACCAGTCCATCCATCAGACCTCTCCTGGTCCAGGTTCTGGGGAGGACCAGTCCCTCCATCAGACCTGTCCTGGTCCAGGTTCTGGGGGAGGACCCGTCCCTCCATCAGACCTGTCCTGGTCCAGGTTCTGGGGAGGACCCGTCCCTCCATCAGACCTGTCCTGGTCCAGGTTCTGGGGGAGGACCCGTCCATCCATCAGACCTGTCCTGGTCCAGGTTCTGGGGAGGACCAGTCCCCCCATCAGACCTGTCCTGGTCCAGGTTCTGGGGACGACCTGTCCATCCATCAGACCTGTCCTGGTCCAGGTTCATGGGAGGACCCGTCCCCCCATCAGACCTGTCCTGGTCCAGGTTCTGGGGGAGGACCAGTCCCCCCATCAGACCTGTCCTGGTCCAGGTTCTGGGGACGACCCGTCCCTCCATCAGACCTCTCCTGGTCCAGGTTCTGGGGGAGGACCCGTCCATCCATCACACCTGTCCTGGTCCAGGTTCTGGGGAGGACCAGTCCCTCCATCAGACCTGTCCTGGTCCAGGTTCTGGGGACGACCTGTCCCTCCATCAGACCTGTCCTGGTCCAGGTTCTGGGGAGGACCAGTCTCTCTATCAGACCTGTCCTGGTCCAGGTTCTGGGGACGACCCGTCCCTCCATCAGACCTGTCCTGGTCCAGGTTCTGGGGAGGACCCGTCCGCCCATCAGACCTCTCCTGGTCCAGGTTCTGGGGAAGGACCCGTCCCTCCATCAGACCTGTCCTGGTCCAGGTTCTGGGGAGGACCAGTCCCTCCATCAGACCTGTCCTGGTACAGGTCCTGGGGAAGGACCCGTCCCTCCATCAGACCTGTCCTGGTCCAGGTTCTGGGGATGACCCGTCCCTCCATCAGACCTGTCCTGGTCCAGGTCCTGGGGGAGGACCCGTCCCTCCATCAGACCTGTCCTGGTCCAGGTCCTGGGGGAGGACCAGTCTCTCTATCAGACCTGTCCTGGTCCAGGTTCTGGGGACGACCTGTCCCTCCATCAGACCTGTTTTCCCTGGTCTCCAGTCTAGTTCTTGGGTCATGTGACATGCTTCTGCCTTTCCTGGCTTCTTGACAGCCACGTTACCATGGAGACCATTTCTGATGAGGCTTTGGCCAACAGTAGATGGATCAGTTGGAGGTCCAGATGAAGCTCTCAAGTCCTGGTCCAGCACTTTGCTGGTCCTGGTCTTTGGGAACCCTCTTGTAGCTGCTAGAAACCTGTTATCTGTCTGATTCTGGTGCATCATTCAGAAATCATAGTCCGCTAGACTCTGTCCCATAGTGGACTCGGCTCTGCTGAGGGTGGGGGTGGTCTTCCGGACCAAGATGGCGTTCATGTTGCATCATAGCTAGACGAGCAAAACGAGCCAAACGGGCCAAACGGGCCAAACGAGCCAAACGGGCCAAATGAGCCAAACGGGCCAAATGAGCCAAACGGGGCAAACGAGCCAAACGGGCCAAACGAGCCAAACGGGCCAAACGGGCCAAACGAGCCAAACGGGCCAAACGGGCCAAACGGGCCAAACGAGCCAAACGGGCCAAATGAGCCAAACGGGCCAAACGAGCCAAACGGGCCAAATGAGCCAAACGGGCCAAACGGGCCAAATGAGCCAAACGGGCCAAATGAGCCAAACGGGGAAAACGAGCCAAACGGGCCAAACGAGCCAAACGGGCCAAATGAGCCAAACGGGCCAAATGAGCCAAACGGGCCAAACGGGCCAAACGGGCCAAATGAGCCAAACGGGCCAAATGAGCCAAACGGGCCAAACGAGCCAAACGGGCCAAACGAGCCAAACGGGCCAAATGAGCCAAACGGGCCAAATGAGCCAAACGGGCCAAACGGGCCAAACGAGCCAAACGAGCAAAACGAGCCAAACGGGCCAAACGAGCAAAATGAGCCAAACGAGCCGAACGGGCCAAACGGGCCAAACGGGCCAAACGGGCCAAACGAGCAAAATGAGCCAAACGAGCCGAACGGGCCAAACGGGCCAAACGAGCCAAACGAGCAAAACGAGCCAAACGGGCCAAACGAGCAAAATGAGCCAAACGAGCCGAACGGGCCAAACGGGCCAAACGGGCCAAACGAGCAAAATGAGCCAAACGAGCCGAACGGGCCAAACGGGCCAAACGAGCAAACGGGCCAAACGGGCCAAACGGGCCAAACGGGCCAAACGAGCCGAACGGGCCAAATGAGCCAAACGGGCCAAATGAGCCAAACGGGCCAAATGAGCCAAACGGGCCAAACGAGCCAAACGGGCCAAACGGGCCAAACGAGCCAAACGGGCCAAACGGGCCAAACGGGCCAAACGAGCCAAACGGGCCAAATGAGCCAAACGGGCCAAACGGGCCAAATGAGCCAAACGGGCCAAACGGGCCAAACGGGCCAAATGAGCCAAACGGGCCAAATGAGCCAAACGGGGAAAACGAGCCAAACGGGCCAAACGAGCCAAACGGGCCAAATGAGCCAAACGGGCCAAATGAGCCAAACGGGCCAAACGGGCCAAACGGGCCAAATGAGCCAAACGGGCCAAATGAGCCAAACGGGCCAAACGAGCCAAACGGGCCAAACGAGCCAAACGGGCCAAATGAGCCAAACGGGCCAAATGAGCCAAACGGGCCAAACGGGCCAAACGAGCCAAACGAGCAAAACGAGCCAAACGGGCCAAACGAGCAAAATGAGCCAAACGAGCCGAACGGGCCAAACGGGCCAAACGGGCCAAACGGGCCAAACGAGCAAAATGAGCCAAACGAGCCGAACGGGCCAAACGGGCCAAACGAGCCAAACGAAGCAAAACGAGCCAAACGGGCCAAACGAGCAAAATGAGCCAAACGAGCCGAACGGGCCAAACGGGCCAAACGGGCCAAACGAGCAAAATGAGCCAAACGAGCCGAACGGGCCAAACGGGCCAAACGGGCCAAACGAGCCGAACGGGCCAAACGGGCCAAACGGGCCAAACGAGCCGAACGGGCCAAACGGGCCAAACGGGCCAAACGAGCCAAACGGGCCAAACGGGCCAAACGGGCCAAACGAGCCAAACGGGCCAAATGAGCCAAACGGGCCAAACGAGCCAAACGGGCCAAATGAGCCAAACGGGCCAAACGGGCCAAATGAGCCAAACGGGCCAAATGAGCCAAACGGGGCAAACGAGCCAAACGGGCCAAATGAGCCAAACGGGCCAAACGAGCCAAACGGGCCAAACGAGCCGAACGGGCCAAACGGGCCAAACGGGCCAAACGAGCCGAACGCCAAACGGGCCAAACGGGCCAAACGAGCCAAGCAAACGGGCCAAACGGGCCAAACGGGCCAAACGGGCCAAACGGGCCAAACGAGCCAAACGGGCCAAACGGGCCAAACGGGCCAAACGAGCCAAACGGGCCAAATGAGCCAAACGGGCCAAACGAGCCAAACGGGCCAAATGAGCCAAACGGGCCAAACGGGCCAAACGAGCCGAACGGGCCAAACGGGCCAAACGGGCCAAACGGGCCAAACGGGCCAAACGGGCCAAACGAGCCAAACGGGCCAAACGGGCCAAACGGGCCAAACGAGCCAAACGGGCCAAATGAGCCAAACGGGCCAAACGAGCCAAACGGGCCAAATGAGCCAAACGGGCCAAATGAGCCAAACGGGCCAAATGAGCCAAACGGGGCAAACGAGCCAAACGGGCCAAACGAGCCAAACGGGCCAAACAAGCCAAACGGGCCAAATGAGCCAAACGGGCCAAATGAGCCAAACGGGCCAAACGGGCCAAACGGGCCAAATGAGCCAAACGGGCCAAATGAGCCAAACGGGCCAAACGAGCCAAACGGGCCAAACGAGCCAAACGGGCCAAATGAGCCAAACGGGCCAAATGAGCCAAACGGGCCAAACGGGCCAAACGAGCCAAACGAGCAAAACGAGCCAAACGAGCCGAACGGGCCAAACGGGCCAAACGGGCCAAACGGGCCAAACGAGCAAAATGAGCCAAACGAGCCGAACGGGCCAAACGGGCCAAACGAGCCAAACGAGCCAAACGAGCCAAACGGGCCAAACGAGCAAAATGAGCCAAACGAGCCGAACGGGCCAAACGGGCCAAACGGGCCAAACGGGCCAAACGAGCAAAATGAGCCAAACGAGCCGAACGGGCCAAACGGGCCAAACGGGCCAAACGAGCCGAACGGGCCAAACGGGCCAAACGGGCCAAACGAGCCAAACGGGCCAAACGGGCCAAACGGGCCAAACGAGCCAAACGGGCCAAACGGGCCAAATGAGCCAAACAAGCCAAATGGGCCAAACGGGCCAAATGAGCCAAATGGGCCAAACAGGCTAAACGTTCCAAATGGGCCAAACAAGCCAAACGGGCCAAATGGGCCAAACGAGCCAAATGAGCCAAACGGGCCAAACGGGCCAAACGAGCCAAACAGGCAAATCGTTCCAAACGGGCCAAACGAGGCAAACGAGCCAAACGGGCCAAACGAGCCAAACGGGCCAAACGAGCCAAACGGGCCAAACGGGCCAAACGAGCCAAACGGGCCAAACGAGCCAAACGGGCCAAACGAGCCAAACGGGCCAAACGGGCCAAACGGGGCAAACGGGCCAAACGAGCCAAACGGGGCAAACGAGCCAAACGGGCCAAACGGGCCAAACGAGCCAAACGGGCCAAATGAGCCAAAGGATCCAAACGAGCCAAACGGGCAAAACAAACTCAACGCTCCAAATGGGCCATTCGGGGCCAAATAGGCCAAACTGGCTAAATGTTCCAAATAAGCCCAACGTTCCAAATGGACCAAGTGAGCCAAACAGGCCAAATGGGCCAAACAGGCTA
>JALJCO010001602.1:730000-750000 GCA_023101725.1 Atherinomorus stipes | reverse complement strand
ATGTAGTTCCAGGAATCAGTGACGTAGTTCTCAGAAATGGTGATGTAGTTCTAGGAATCAGTGACGTAGTTCTCAGAAATGGTGATGTAGTTCTAGGAATCAGTGACGTAGTTCTCAGAAACGGTGATGTAGTTCTAGGAATCAGTGACGTAGTTCTCAGAAACGGTGATGTAGTTCTAGGAATCAGTGACGTAGTTCTCAGAAATGGTGATGTAGTTCTAGGAATCAGTGGCGTAGTTCTCAGAAATGGTGATGTAGTTCTAGGACTCAGTGACGTAGTTCTCAGAAATGGTGATGTAGTTCTAGGAATCAGTGACGTAGTTCTCAGAAATGGTGACGTAGTTCTCAGAAATGGTGATGTAGTTCTAGGAATCAGTGACGTAGTTCTCAGAAATGGTGATGTAGTTCTAGGAATCAGTGACGTAGTTCTCAGAAATGGTGATGTAGTTCTAGGAATCAGTGACGTAGTTCTCAGAAACGGTGATGTAGTTCTAGGAATCAGTGACGTAGTTCTCAGAAATGGTGATGTAGTTCTAGGAATCAGTGGCGTAGTTCTCAGAAATGGTGATGTAGTTCTAGGAATCAGTGACGTAGTTCTCAGAAATGGTGATGTAGTTCTAGGAATCAGTGACGTAGTTCTCAGAAATGGTGATGTAGTTCTAGGAATCAGTGGCGTAGTTCTCAGAAATGGTGATGTAGTTCTAGGAATCAGTGACGTAGTTCTCAGAAATGGTGATGTAGTTCTAGGAATCAGTGGCGTAGTTCTCAGAAATGGTGATGTAGTTCCAGGAATCAGTGACGTAGTTCTCAGAAATGGTGATGTAGTTCTAGGAATCAGTGACGTAGTTCTCAGAAATGGTGATGTAGTTCTAGGAATCAGTGGCGTAGTTCTCAGAAATGGTGATGTAGTTCTAGGAATCAGTGACGTAGTTCTCAGAAACGGTGATGTAGTTCTAGGAATCAGTGACGTAGTTCTCAGAAACGGTGATGTAGTTCTAGGAATCAGTGACGAAGTTCTAGGAGTTGTATCAAGTATTTGTTTCTTTATCTTGTGTTATCGTTTGTGCTAGCCGTGTTAGCATCCAGGGACTTAACAGCAGTACACCGGTGCAGCGAGCCAATCAGAGCAGACTTGGATTCCTGCAGACCAATCACGTACCATCAGTCTTGATCTTGAGTGCGGTGCGAACCAGAGCAAAGAGGGTGGCGTTGAAGGTCACCATCCCATCGGCGTTCAGAGGCATATTCATGGCTACCAGACGCTGAGATGAAGAGGAAGACGAGGACAGGAGGTGAGGCTGATGCTACCGGTGAGTCTCTGCACCTCCAGGTGAACACTTACCTTACAGGCAACTCTGTGTGGACACAGCTTTCCAAATCCCAGAGGAGGCTGAATCCTCCGGAGCAGAGCCACCACGTCCAGGTGTTTGATCCGACCTCTAAGAACACATCAGGCTTCATGTCAGTCCGCCAGTCAGACTCCGCCCACTTTTAATTTAATCAGCAAGATCAGACAGACATTTCAAATCACTCCTCCTCCTCCTCCTCCAGTCTTTTTGATCAAGATCAAACTGGAACTCAGATCCAGATTAAACTGGAATTAAGATCTAGATCAAACAGGAATTCAGATCCAGAACAAACCATAATTCAGTTCCAGATCAAACCAGAATTTAGAACCAGATCAAACCGGAATTCAGATCCAGATCACCCCGGAATTCAGATCCAGATCAAACCGGAATTCAGATCCAGATCAAACAGGAATTCAGATCCAGAACAAACTAGAATTCAGATCCAGATCAAACCAGAATTCAGATCAAACCTAAATTCAGATCCAGATAAAACCAGAATTCAGATTCACCTCAAACCAGAATTCAGATCCAGATCAAACTAGAATTCAGATCCAGATTAAACCAGAATTCAGATCAATAACAAACCAGAATTAAGATCCAGATTAACTGCAATTCAGAGCCAGATCAAACCAGAATCAGATCCAGATCAAACTGGAATTCAGATCCATATCAAACCAGAATTCAGATCCAGATCAAACTGGAATTCAGATCCATATCAAACCAGAATTCAGATCCAGATCAAACCACAATTCAGATCCAGATCAAATCAGAATTCAGATCCAGATCAAACCAGAATTCAGGTCCAGATCAAACCAGAATTCTGATCCTGATAAAACCAGAATCTGATCCAGATATACAGAATTCAGATCCAGATAAAACTGGAATTCAGATCCAGATTAAACGCGAATCAGTTCCAGATCAAACTGGAATTTAAATCCAGATATAACTGGAATTTAGATCCAGATCAAACCAGAATTCAGATCCAGAACAAACCAGAATCAGATCCAGATCAAACCAGAATTCAGATCAGGATCAAACCAGAATTCAGATTAATAACAAACCAGAATTCAGATCCAGATAAAACTGGAATTCAGATCCAAATTAAACGCCAATAAGTTCGAGATCAAACTGGAATTTAAATCCAGATATAACTGGAATTTAGATCCAGACCAAACCGGAATTCAGACCCGGATCAAACCAGAATTCAGATACAGATCAAATCAGAATCCAGATCCAGATCAAACCAGAATTCAGGTCTAGATCAAACCAGATTTCAGGTCTTGATCAAACCAGAATCTGATCCAGATATACAGAATTCAGAACCAGATGAAACCAGAATTCAGCTCCAGATAAAACTGGAATTCAGATCCAGATCTAACACGAATCAGTTCCAGATCAAACTGGAATTTAAACTAGATATAACTGGAATTTAGATCCAGATCAAACTGGAATTCAGATCCGGATCAAACCAGAATTCTAATCTAAATCAAACCAGAATCAGATCCAGATCAAACCAGAATTCAGATCAGATCAAACTGGAATTCAGATCCAGATCAAACCAGAATCAGGTCTAGATAAAACCTGAATTATGATCCAGAACAAACCAGAATCAGATCCAGATCAAACCAGAATCAGATCCAGATCAAACCAAATCAAACCAGAATTCAGATTCAGAATTCAGATCTAGATCAAACCATTATCAGCTCCAGATCAAATTGGAATTCAGATCCAGATCAAACCGGAATCAGATCCAGATCAAACCAGAATCAAATCCAAATCAAACCAGAATTCAGATCCAGATCAAACCAGAATTCAGATCAATATCAAACCGGAATCTGATCCAGATCAAATCAGAATTCAGATCCAGATCAAACGAATTCAGATCCAGATCAAACCAGAATTCAGATCCAGATCAAACCGGAATCTGATCCAGATCAAATCAGAATTCAGGTCCAGATCATACGAATTCAGATCAAGATGTAACCGGAATTCAGTTCCAGGTATAACTGGAATTCAGATCAAGATCAAAACAGAATCTGATCAAGATCAAACCAGAATCAGATTCAGATCAAACTGGAATTCAGATCCTGCATATGAACTTATTTGCAAACAAACGTGTCAGGTCATTTCTGTAAAAGTTAACTGCTACTGACTGCGTGAGCAGTCTTAGTAAATCAGCTGTTAACAGTAAAGACATCCTCCAAACTTCTGACCAACATACTTGGCCTCCGGATCATACTCAGACCAGATCCGCTTGAACTCATCCAGATGATGTGGCCCCAGAATCGACCAATCACGTGTCAGGTAGTCAAAGTTGTCCATGATGACGGCAACAAACAGGTTAATGATCTGAAAAAGGGAAAAATGAGAACAACACTTAACTTTATCAATCCCGATGGAAACTGGGCTCTGCTGTTTACCATCTCTGGATGAACCAGAGACGATTTTGGTCATTCCTGCATCCGTCATCGTGCATGCTCCATCTGAACCTGAAGGTCAGAAAGTGTTGGAAGTCGGTGGAAACAGAACAGATACTGGTCTTTACGGGGTTAATTACAGCAATGCTGGAACGTTGCTGTGTTTGACAGTTCCAGTGGACGAGGGGGGAACTCTCCCAGACCAGGATCAGGTTGCACTGCTGCAGAAACACCAGCATCGGCCTGGATTTGTGCATCACCGTGTAAAACTGGACCTTCACCACAACAGGCGCTCTGCAGTCTCCTGCTGGTCTGAAGAGACCTGGACTAGATTCTCTCTGTGGAGATGAGACGAGCAACACCGTCTCCAGTAGGAGACAGAACTGAGTCATCACCGAGGAATGAAGGTCAGCACTGGTGTTCTTCTGTTAGTTTAACTTACACTTTATTGCCAAAAGTATTTGCTCACCATCCAGATGATGGCATCAGGTGTTCCATCACTTCCATGTCCACATGTGTGTGAATGAAGCAGCTCGGCATGCAGACTGTTTCTGCAAACGTGTGAAAGAATGTGTCGCTCGGGGCGGTGAGTAGCTCAGTAGGTTTAGCAGCCCCCCCATGAACAGAGGCTACAGCTCCTCAGAGCAGTCGGCCCCGGTTCGATTCCCGGTCCAGGTCCCTTTGCTGCATGTCACTCCCCACTCTCTCTGCCCCTTTCCTGTCGCCACATACGGTCGTATAAAGGCCACTAGTGCCCAAAAAATCCTTAAAAAAAAAAAAAAGAACGTGTCGCTCTCAGGAATCAGTGAATTCCAGCGTGGAACTGTGATAGGATGCCACCTGCAACAATCCAGCGGTGAAGTTTCCTCCTAAATATTCCACAGTCAGCTGCAGCTGGATTATAAGAACATGGAAGTGTTTGGGAACGACAGCATCTCAGCCATGAAGTGTTCGTCCACGTAAACTGATGGAGCGGGTCAGTGATGCTGAAGCTCATAGTGAGAAGAGGTGGCCAACTTTCTGCAGAGTCAATCACTACAGACCTCCAACCTTCATGTGGCCTTCAGATCAGATCAAGAACAGTGACAGAGAGCTTCATGGAATGGGTTTCCATGGCGACCAGCTGCATCCATCCATCCATCACCAAGTGCGATGCAAAGCGTGGATGCAGTGGTGGAAAGCAGCCGCCACTGGACTCTAGAGCAGTGGAGGTTCTCTGGAGGACCAATCACGCTTCTCCATCTGCAATCTGATGGAGGAGTCTGGGTTTGGTGGTTGCCAGGACAACCGTACTTGTCTGACAGCATTGTGCCAAGTGTAAAGTTTGGTGGAGGGGGGATTATGGTGTGGGGGTGTTTTCAGGAGCTGGGCTTGGCCCCTTAGTTCCAGTGAAAGGAACTCTGAATGCTTCAGCATACCAAGACATTCTGGACAATTCCATGTCCCAACTTTGTGGGACCAGTTTGGAGCTGGCCCCTCCCTCTTCCAACATGACTGTGCACCACAAAGCAGGTCCATGAAGACCTGGATGCAGAGTCTGGTGTGGAGGAACTGGACTGGCCTGCACAGAGTCCTGACCTCAACCCCATAGAACAGCTTTGGGATGAATCAGAGCGGAGACTGAGAGCCAGGCCTTCTGGTCCAACATCAGTGTGACCTCACAAATGTGCTTCTGGAAGATGGTCAAAGATTCCCAGAAACACTCCTAAACCTTGTGGACAGCCTTCCCAGAAGATGAAGCTGTTCTAGCTGCAAAGGTGGACCAACGTCATCCTGAACCCGACGGATCAGGAATGACGTTACTGAAGCTCAGATGAGCCGTGTTTAACTGTTGCTGAGGGGTCCCGTCCGGGTGGCTACGGTTCCTAAGTATTAGAAAGAAAACGGGGAACTTTAAGACAAACGTTTCCTCTTTTTAACGGCTGCATTTGTGGAAAGAAAGTTTCAGTTACATTTTCAGACACAGTAAACGTGGTTGGCGCCGTGCTGACCTTCATTCCCCGGTGATTACGGTTGGACATCGAGAATCAAGTTCTGATGGGAACCGGAGCCGGGACCAACTCTCCGATTCTTTTTTGCTATATTTAGCGAGTTTTCAGACACTGATTACTTTCTTTTAATAAAACCGCTAGCAACAAGTCTAGAGACATTTTCTGGACGTATTGGAGACTTTTGAGACAGACGTAAACAAACATTTAGTTTAGCCTACTGCCCCCCCCCCCCCCCCCCCCCCGTCTCAGAGCACTCTGAGGCTGCAGATGCAGCAGGAGATATCCAGCTCCGCTCCATGAATCAGACTGAAAATAAAACTAAAATCTGCCACTGATCGTCACATATTCATTCCTCTTAGTGAAGAATGTGGACGGAAACATTTAATTTAAAGTTCTGTAACACGTATCAGACTCTTAGTTAGAAAACAGTTTAACAGTTAAAGTTCTTAAAACGGTGAACTTGAACCAGGTCTGTTCAAGTTTGGCCAGGAATCATTTTATTTCTTTTTCCACTTTTTTTTTTTTGTTGAAATGCAAATAAATGCTTTTGGGAAGAACATAAATCGAGCTGGAGTTACTATGTTAATGTCCATGTCTGCTGGGATGCACAATATAATCGGCCCCCTATCCGTATCAGCCAATATCGGCCTTAAAACTGAGTATCGGACATCAGCCACCCCACCGATATTTAACCGATATTAAACCGATCAGGCTGCTGTTTCTAAAGTCTAAAAACCCCAAAACTTCTTCTTTTTCTTAAAAAACTTCTTTTTTACAGACTTTAAAACTTCTAAAGACTATGGGTGGGAAAAATATCGATACACTGAAATATCACAATATTTTCATATGCTGATATCATATTGACATTTAAAAATGTGGTATCGATCTATTTTACTAACGAAATATCGTGAGATTTTGTAAGTTGAATAGATCTATGCCACGTTTTAAATACTGATTTGATATCGGCATTTGAAAATATCGTGATATTTCAGTATATCGGTATTTTTTCCCACCCTCATTTTTCAGTGTCAGACACGGAAAACCAAACTACTGTTTGCGATGACTGCTTTTTTTTTCAGCTTTGATATCGGTGTTGGTATCGGTCATCGGCCACAAGTTTTAAAACTCGTCTGATTCTCGCTGCTGTATGTGTGTGTGCGTGCGCGTGCCAGTGCTCGTGCACGTGTGCGTGTTCTTACCAGGAAAGCACACAGCATGAAGAAGCTGATGAAGTAGACGATGGCGAAGTTGCTGCCGCAGGTGAACTCCTCTCCCGGCTCGTAGTCCGACTCCCGGTCGCAGCGTTTCCCGGGAAGACTGGCCAGCATGATCTCCTGCCACGCCTCACCTGTGGCACACCTGCACACACACACACAGGTGAGACCAGCAGGAAACCGCCGTACGAGCGGCGTGGACGAGGTCTGACCTGAAGAGCAGGAGCACGGCCTGGGGGAACGTCTGGAAGTTGTTGTTGCGGTTGATCTGGGTGTAGTCCTGCATCGCGACCTTCCCGAACGTCTGCAGAGAAACACCGTCAGTCACACACCAGCAACGCCGAGGGGCCGCAACAGGAGCCCTGAGGCTCTCCGCCCTCTGCCCAGCTGCATTCTGGGTAACGTCAGAACTGAGACCATGTAATAAAACGTCAGAAAATCTGATTCATGTTGGGAGAAGCTGCATGCTCTGGTCAGCGAACGCACCTGCATCCCGATGACGGCGTAGATGAAGAAGATCATGGCGATGAGCAGAGCGACGTACGGCAGCGCCTGCAGACCAGCATCAGTCAGTGATTTCATCCAGCTCAAAATCAATGAAAACAACCACAACGCTCATTTTCTGCAGGAAAAACACGGCAAAATTACGGCAAAACAAACAAATCGTAAAATTTCAGAAAGAAAAAAACAGTTTGAACCTTTAATTTTACATCAAAGCTTTTTTTTTATTTTAGTTTTTTAATGTTATATGACAGGAATTACCACGTAAAATAAAAATAAAGATACTGTAAAAATGTCTAAAATAGACGTTATAAATCTGACTTCACTCGTGATGATATGAAAACATTTCACATTAGACATTTAGGTTTGCAGTTTCCATAATCTTACTAACACCTCCACGTTTAAAAAAATACAGAAAAAATGTTAAACAGTTTATTTACAGTGATACAAGAACTTAGACTAAATATACAAGACCTCTGAAATAAAGCAACTTTAAACTTTTAAATCTGTGAAGACAACCGGTTTACGAGCAGCAGCACTGACAAGACTTCAGCCAGACTTAAACCAGACTTAAACCAGACTTAAACCAAACTTAAACCGGACTTCAGCCAGACTTAAACCAGACTTAAGCCAGACTTCAGCCAGACTTTAACCAGACTTCAGCCAGACTTAAACCAGACTTAAGCCAGACTTAAACCAGACTTAAACCAGACTTAAGCCAGACTTCAGCCAGACTTAAACCAGACTTAAACCAGACTTCAGCCAGACTTAAACCAGACTTCAGCCAGACTTAAACCAGACTTTAACCAGACTTCAGCCAGACTTAAACCAGACTTAAGCCAGACTTAAACCAGACTTAAACCAGACTTAAGCCAGACTTCAGCCAGACTTAAACCAGACTTAAGCCAGACTTAAACCAAACTTAAACCGGACTTCAGCCAGACTTAAACCAGACTTAAGCCAGACTTCAGCCAGACTTTAACCAGACTTCAGCCAGACTTCAGCCAGACTTAAACCAGACTTAAACCAGACTTAAGCCAGACTTCAGCCAGACTTAAACCAGACTTAAACCAGACTTAAACCAAACTTAAACCGGACTTCAGCCAGACTTAAACCAGACTTAAGCCAGACTTCAGCCAGACTTTAACCAGACTTCAGCCAGACTTAAACCAGACTTAAGCCAGACTTAAACCAGACTTAAGCCAGACTTCAGCCAGACTTAAACCAGACTTAAACCAGACTTCAGCCAGACTTAAACCAGACTTCAGCCAGACTTAAACCAGACTTTAACCAGACTTCAGCCAGACTTAAACCAGACTTAAGCCAGACTTAAACCAGACTTAAACCAGACTTAAGCCAGACTTCAGCCAGACTTAAACCAGACTTAAGCCAGACTTAAACCAGACTTCAGCCAGACTTAAACCAGACTTAAGCCAGACTTCAGCCAGACTTAAACCAGACTTAAGCCAGACTTAAACCAGACTTCAGCCAGACTTAAACCAGACTTAAGCCAGACTTAAACCAGACTTCAGCCAGACTTAAACTGGACTCCAGCCAGACTTAAACCAGACTTCAGCCAGACTTAAACCAGACTTAAACCAGACTACAGCCAGACTTAAACCAGACTTAAGCCAGTCTTCAGCCGGACTCCAGCCAGACTTAAACCGGACTCCAGCCAGACTTAAACCAGTCTTCAGCCGGACTTAAACCAGACTTCAGCCAGACTTAAACCAGACTTCAGCCAGACTCCAGCCAGACTTAAACCAGACTTAAGCCAGACTTAAACCAGACTTCAGCCAGACTCCAGCCAGACTTAAACCAGACTTAAGCCAGACTTAAACCAGACTTAAGCCAGACTCCAGCCAGACTTCAGCCAGACTTAAACCAGTCTTCAGCCAGACTTAAACCAGACTTCAGCCAGACTTAAACCAGACTCAGCCGGACTTAAACCAGACTTCAGCCAGACTCAGCCGGACTTAAACCAGACTTCAGCCAGACTTAAACCAGACTTCAGCCAGACTCCAGCCAGACTTAAACCAGACTTCAGCCAGACTTAAACCAGACTTAAGCCAGACTCCAGCCAGACTTCAGCCAGACTTAAACCAGTCTTCAGCCAGACTTAAACCAGACTTAAGCCAGACTTCAGCCAGACTTAGACCAGACTTCAGCCAGACTTAAAAAAGACATCAGCCAGACTTAAACCAGACTTAAGCCAGACATCAGCCAGACTTAAACCAGACTTCAGCCAGACTTAAACCAGACTTAAGCCAGACTTCAGCCAGACTTAAACCAGACTTCAGCCAGACTTAAACCAGACATCAGCCAGACTTAAACCAGACTTCAGCCAGACTTAAACTGGACTCCAGCCAGACTTAAACCAGACTTCAGCCAGACTTAAACCAGACTTAAGCCAGACTACAGCCAGACTTAAACCAGACTTCAGCTAGACTTAAACCAGACTTCAGCCAGACTCCAGCCAGACTTAAACCAGACTTCAGCCAGACTTAAACCAGACTCAAGCCAGACTCCAGCCAGACTTC
Source organism: Atherinomorus stipes (assembly GCA_023101725.1). Lineage (NCBI taxonomy): Eukaryota > Metazoa > Chordata > Actinopteri > Atheriniformes > Atherinidae > Atherinomorus > Atherinomorus stipes. Next base: position 739,988 of record JALJCO010001602.1, on the reverse strand, counting down.
AGCCAGACTTAAACCAGTCTTCAGCCAGACTTAAACCAGACTTCAGCCAGACTTAAACCAGACTCAGCCGGACTTAAACCAGACTTCAGCCAGACTCAGCCGGACTTAAACCAGACTTCAGCCAGACTTAAACCAGACTTCAGCCAGACTCCAGCCAGACTTAAACCAGACTTCAGCCAGACTTAAACCAGACTTAAGCCAGACTCCAGCCAGACTTAAACCAGACTCAGCCAGACTTAAGCAGACTTAAACCAGACTTAAACCAGACTCAGCCGGACTTAAACCAGATCCATAACAATCGCTTACAGTGTTTGAAGTTACCGCGACTGTCTTCTTCCTGGATCAAAAGTGCGGATGTAGCGTCATTTGACGTCATGTCTGCAGGGCAGCGCGGGAAATTTGGACACCAAATTGCAGCGCATTTTGCGGAGAAACATGGGTGGAAATGTTATTTTTGGTATTTAGTGCTTCATCACCCATTAGAATTAAAAACATAGACATGCATGTTTGGTTTTTTAAAAAATTCCTGCCTCTAGTCCCTTTGAAGAAAGACTTAAACCAGACTTGAGCTGGATTTAAACCAGACTTAAGCCAGACTCCAGCCAGACTTGAACCAGACTTCAGCCAGACTTAAACCAGACTCCAGCCAGACTTGAGCCAGACTTGAGCCAGACTTGAGCCAGACTTGAACCAGACTCCAGCCAGACTCCAGCCAGACTTCAGCCAGACTCCAGCCAGACTTGAGCCAGACTTGAGCCAGACTTGAACCAGACTCCAGCCAGACTCCAGCCAGACTTGAGCCAGACTTGAACCAGACTCCAGCCAGACTCCAGCCAGACTTGAGCCAGACTTGAGCCAGACTCCAGCTGAACCCCCCCGTATTTCTGACCTGCAGTGATTTGATGAAAGTCCACAGCAGCGTACGAATCCCCTCCCCTTTACTCAGCAGTTTGACCAATCGCATCACTCGAAACAGGCGGAAGAAGGTGATGGACACCCGAGAGCTGTCCTCTCCACTCTGGAACGAGAGACGCTGTGAGACACAGCAAACACAAAACCTGGACAAGAACGGGACCCTGATCAGGTCCACGTGGGTCTAGCGAGCTCTGACCCTGGACTGTGAACCCTCAGACCACATCCAGGTTCAGTTTCTGAAGCACTCACGCTGAACTCGGTGACCACGATGTCCACCACGCTGCCGACCACGATCAGAGCGTCGAAGGAGTTCCAGGGGTCCACGAAGTAGTGCTGGAAGGAAGAAGGAGGCGGTTTAGAGGCTTCAGCGGCCCCGTGGTGCGTTCAGGTGTGCGTCCGGCGTCCTCACCCGCAGCCGGAGCGCCAGCAGCTTCAGCAGCATCTCCACGGTGAAGAGGCCGGTGAAGACCATGTTCAGGATGTCCATGATGTAGCTGAAGGTTTTGGACTGCTCGTAGTGCTGCAGAGAGGACAGCGAGACTCAGGTCTGGTCCCAGCCAGCAGGAGGCTGGGGGCGGAGCTTAGCGGCACCCACCTGAACGGCCAGAGTGACGGTGTTCAGCAGAATCAGCACGAACATGACGTACTCGAACCCCGTGGAGTTGATGATGGACCAGAACTTGTACTGGACCGGATTCTTGGGGATGTAAAGTTTCAGAGGCTGAGCCTTCAGGGCGTACTCCACGCACTGTCGCTGTGGGGGGGGCAAACATGCTAATCACATGCTAAACACTAATAAAGCCCGATCTCAATCCTCCCCCTTAACCTTCCGCTCCATTTTGCGCACTCACGTGTCAGTCCTGTTAGGACAAAGCGCTACGGGAGGAAAAGTCATAGTTATCAACTTTATTCGCTTAACTAAAGTAAACATACAAAAATTACAGATAAAAAAAAGTAAAAGAATACAGAAAAAGTGTAGACAGAAGCTAAAGCTATAGCACCTACCCATTACTGACATGTACACACTCAGAATCAGAGGTACAGACAGGAACGTTTCTGTACCTGTACGTACATTTACTACAAATGTTCTCTCAAAAGTACAATATTGGTCTTTATGAGGCCAGAAGTACCTATATACTATGAAAAAGGCTCCAAAGTAATATAAAGTACACATTTGTACCATTCCAACCCTAAGGGTACCTGCAGCATTGAAACATGTGTGTAGCTTGTACAATAACTATAAATAGCAGTACTTCTAAACAGTAGTATAATTATAGTTATTATATTATGGTTTTCATAATAATCATAGTAATAATTATATGTATAATTATATATGTGTTTGGCCTAATATTTCCATAATAATTATTCATTTATTATTAGCATCTTTGATTGTTGTCATAATCTCTATTTTATTGACTTTTATTCATCATCTTTAATTGGTTTAATTGTACTTTATTAACTCATACAGCTTGATAAGGTACAAAAATGGACCATGAAGGTACAGAAATGTCTTTCAGAAAGGAACCCCCCCCCCCCCCCCAGCAACAAGCTTTGGACCCTTTCAGGTACAAACTGGTACCTGTATTTCTGAGTGTGTACTGACATCATGTGCGACTCTGATTCCGTATCCGTTTAATTTAGCTAGCAGGACCCACGGGAACACCTGGTGTACCTGGTTCTTGTCCAGCTCACAGTTCTTGTACTCCTGCTCTCCCTGCTCTCTGAAGGTGATGATGACGAAACCCACAAAGATGTTCATCATGAAGAAGGCGATGATGATGATGTAGACGATGAAGAAGATGGAGATCTCCACCCGGTAGTTGTAGATGGGACCAGAGTTCTCCCCGTTAGCATCAATGGCTTTGTAGAGCAGCCTGTAGAGGGAGAGAGGGGGGGGCGTTAGCATTCAGGTTCCAGGAGGTGGGGAAAGTCTGGGGGGCGAGGATGTGGGGAAGTCAGGGGGGTGAGAGTCTGGGGGGAGATGTCTGGGGGGTGAGGATGCAGTGATGGGGGAAGGGGAAAGTCTGTGGGGGGGGCGAAGAAAAGGGATGAAGAAGTCTGGGGGGGCGAGGACGTTGGAGAGTCTGGGGGGAGATTTCTGGGGGGGCAAGGGTGCAGGGAAGTCTGGGGGGTGAGGATGTGGGGAGAGTCTGGGGGGGCAGGGAGGATCTAGGGGCAGATGTCTGGGGGGCGAGGATGCGGTGATAGTTGGAGGGGTGGGGGAAAGTCTGTGGGGGGGGGGTTGTGGTGAAAGTCTGGGAGGGGGTGAGAGTATGGTGGGGGGGTACTCACGCCGGCCAACCCTCAAAGGTGGACACGGTGAAGAGCGCCATCATCCCCATCAACACGTTGTCGAAGTTAAAGTCGCTGTTCAGCCAGATCCGCTCCCGGACCATCGGGTGGGTCACGTCCCCGTCTTTGTAGACCACAAACGTCCCCCTGAGACACAAAACCAGGTCAGAACCAGGTCTGGACCGGGTCAGATCCAGGTCTTAACTGGATCAGATCCAGGTCTGAACTGGGTCAGATGCAGGTCTGACCCGGGTCAGATCCAGGTCTGGACCGGATCAGATGCAGGCCTGAACCGGGTCAGATGCAGGTCTGAACCGGGTCAGATGCAGGTCTGGACCGGATCAGATGCAGGTCTGAACCGGGTCAGATGCAGGTCTGAACCGGATCAGAACCAGGTCTGAACCGGGTCAGATGCAGGTCTGGACCGGATCAGATGCAGGTCTGACCCGGGTCAGATGCAGGTCTGACCCGGATCAGAACCAGGTCTGAACCGGGTCAGATGCAGGTCTGGACCGGGTAAGATCCGGGTCTGGACCGGGTCAGATCCGGGTCTGGACCGGGTCAGATGCAGGTCTGACCCGGGTCAGATGCAGATCTGGACCGGGTTAGATGCAGATCTGGACCGGGTTAGATGCAGGTCTGACCCGGGTCAGAACCAGGTCTGGACCGGGTCAGATGCAGGTCTGAACCGGATCAGATGCAGGCCTGAACCGGGTCAGAACCAGGTCTGGACCGGGTCAGATGCAGGTCTGAACCGGGTCAGATGCAGGTCTGACCCGGGTCAGATCCAGGTCTGGACCGGATCAGATGCAGGCCTGAACCGGGTCAGATGCAGGTCTGAACCGGGTCAGATGCAGGTCTGGACCGGATCAGATGCAGGTCTGAACCGGGTCAGATGCAGGTCTGAACCGGGTCAGATGCAGGTCTGGACCGGATCAGATGCAGGTCTGAACCGGGTCAGATGCAGGTCTGAACCGGGTCAGATGCAGGTCTGGACCGGATCAGATGCAGGTCTGACCCGGGTCAGATCCAGGTCTGGACCGGATCAGATGCAGGCCTGAACCGGGTCAGATGCAGGTCTGAACCGGGTCAGATGCAGGTCTGAACCGGGTCAGATGCAGGTCTGGACCGGATCAGATGCAGGTCTGAACCGGGTCAGATGCAGGTCTGGACCGGATCAGATGCAGGTCTGAACCGGGTCAGATGCAGGTCTGAACCGGGTCAGATGCAGGTCTGGACCGGGTCAGATGCAGGTCTGAACCGGGTCAGATGCAGGTCTGGACCGGGTCAGATGCAGGTCTGGACCGGATCAGATGCAGGTCTGAACCGGGTCAGATGCAGGTCTGGACCGGATCAGATGCAGGTCTGACCCGGGTCAGATGCAGGTCTGACCCGGATCAGAACCAGGTCTGAACCGGGTCAGATGCAGGTCTGAACCGGGTCAGATGCAGGTCTGAACCGGGTCAGATCCAGGTCTGGACCGGGTCAGATGCAGGTCTGAACCGGGTCGGATGCAGGTCTGAACCGGGTCAGATGCAGGCCTGAACCGGGTCAGATGCAGGCCTGAACCGGGTCAGATCCAGGTCTGAACCGGGTCAGATGCAGGTCTGGACCGGGTCAGATGCAGGTCTGACCCGGATCAGAACCAGGTCTGAACCGGGTCAGATGCAGGTCTGGACCGGATCAGATGCAGGTCTGGACCGGGTCAGATGCAGGTCTGAACCTGATCAGATCCAGGTCTGAACCGGGTCAGATTCAGGTCTGAACCGGGTCAGATCCTGGTCTGGACCGGGTCAGATCCAGGGCTGAACCGGGTCAGATGCAGGTCTGGACCGGATAAGATTCAGGTCTGACCCGGGTCAGATGCAGAACTTACTTGCACTGTTCTGGTGTGTGTTTGGCCTCGTCGGTGCATCGGTAGAATTTCCCCTGAAATCAGAGAAGCAGGAAACAGGATAAACATGGAGATGTGAGAACGATGGACAGCGCCGGTCCTGCAGGGGACGAGGACGGAGGACAGAGGACGGAGGACAGAGGACGGAGGACAGAGGACGGAGGACGCGACGTTCAGGACGAACACGAACATCATTGAGGTTAAAGAAAAGATGAAAGAAACAGTTTCCACTCCGATAAGAAAGTAAAGAGCGACGAGAACGAGTGCAGATTCACATGAATGCAGAAAACATCTGTTTGACTTTCATGGCAGAAGACGGACGATTCGTCCACACAAAGAAAAACGCTTTTTACAGACAAGAATGTCGTAGAAAAAAGTAATAATTTAACGAGAATTAACCCTCACAGCTCCCTCAGCTTTCTGAAGGGGGGGTGAACGACCTTTTATGTTCCTTTTTTCTACTAATGCAAACAGCATAAACTTGGTGCAGGTGTGTATTCTGGTCTGACTCATGATCTTCTAGAAGATGGGGGGTGTAACTCTTTCTCTAAGGTCTCTAACTAAAATCCTCCTCATTTCCTCCTTAGAGCCAATCCGTGCCACATTGACTTGCATTGAAAAGGACCTTTCTAGAATCAAATGTTATTCCAGAATAAATGTTTAGGAGAACATTTTTCTCCTCACACACTTGCTCTACACTTCAATGATGTAGTTTGAACTGTTTTCCATGACATCAGACCATTTACTCAGAAGGAGCCCCCCCGCTTTTTATCTTAGTGATGAAACCAGAGACTTCAATGTTATTTCAGCCAATCAGAGTCCTTCAAACACTCAGAAATGCTGAACATCCAATGAAGGAAACAATCTTTGTTCTTCTTCCATGTGAGGTTATTTGAGCGTGAAAGAGTCTCACATTTGTAATTTTGGTGTTTGTTTTCCAGCATTGTGATCAGTCAGATCACATGCTAATTATTTAGCTCAGTCTGTTGCAGGGAATTTAGTTCCCTCTCTGTAATGCTGCCATTCCAGTTCAAACTGGAATTTTCCAACATTTTTTTGCATTTTATCTTGAAACAACTTCTCATTGAGCTTTTTTAATTGTGGTTGCTATAATCTATGCTTAGGTCTGCTCTGCATACCTAATAATAACCTGCCACCTACAGGCTAGTTTTTACTTATTTTAACCCACTTTTCAGTTTTAGGCAGTGGGAACATTGTGTACAAACTGGAACTTAAAGGGTTAAAATTCTGAAACTCATTGATTTTTTGGTATTGATGGTTAGACCAGAAGTCAGTGATGACAGCCATGAAAGAAAATGGCAACTTTTCATTTTTAGATCATATTTACAGCCATTAACTGACATTGGCCAGAATGTGGCCTTAAGAAGCTGAACGTAACTTTTTCTAAGGGAGCTGAGAGAGTTAAGTTGTAAATTTAATGAGAATAAAGTTGTAATTTAACAAGAATACAGAATCAAACGTCTGTTGTTTAGGTGATTTTTCTGTGATGCAGCGATGGAGAACTGTAATGTCCAGGGTCAGTGAAGGCAGCAGGGTGTGGGTGGACGGTGTCACCTTGAAGAGCTGCACGCCGATGCAGGCGAACATGAACTGCAGCAGTGTGGTGACGATCATGATGTTCCCGATGGTCCTGATGGCCACGAACACGCACTGGACCACATGCTGCGAGAAGAACAGGAGAAAGGCCGTCTGAGAGGGTCCGGGACCACCTGAGCGTGGACCAGCCGTGTTTCTGCTGATGCCCGGGCGTCCGGCTCAGGGGTCCCGGCAGGACCGCTACCTTGAGTCCTTTGGCCCTGTTGATGGCCCTCAGAGGTCGAAGCACCCGGAGGACTCGCAGGATCTTCACCACAGAGATGGCGCTGGAGCTGCACACACAAACACACTTCCTGGTCACATGACGCTCACTTTCACCGCCGACATCTGAAGCTGCTCCTTTCTCAGCTAAACAAATTTAGTGATAAATTTATGAGAATTATTTACGAAAATAAGGTCGAAATTTACAAGTATGAAGTTATAAATTCACAAGAATAAAGTCGTTACAGAAAAAAGTCATAATTTACAAGAACTAAGTTATTTAATGAGAATAGTTGAACATTTACGAATGAGGTTGTAAGCTGTCAGGCTCAGAGACGCTCAGCTCCCTGAATTATCTACAGCTTCATAAACGACACGGAATAAAATAAGTCAAGTTGAAATAAAAAGACCAGAACGAACTAAGTTATCATTAAATCTACCAAACTAAAAACAATAAATAAATGATCTAAAAAGGAGAAATGAGCGCGATGAAAAGAATGAAGGAGGAAGATGATACTGACTGCAGGAAGAAGGACACCAGGGACACGCTGACGACCAGCAGGTCCAGCAGGTTGAACCAGTTCCGGCAGAAGGAGCCCTGATGGAGGAACGCGCCGTGGACCGTCATCTGGGGACGAGACGCACGCGTCAGCTTCACCTGCGCAGGTGTGGCGGACAGACGGACAGACGGCTTACCTTCAGCAGGATCTCCACCGTGAAGATGGAGGTGAAGGCGTAGTCGGCGTACCCCAGAATCTGCAACACACCCGTCACCATGGCAACAAGGAAACCACCACAGGTGAAAATCTGAAAGCTTCTGAACCAATCAGCTGTTTCCCTTCTCTCTGGTTTCTTTTGAAATGATGACATCACATGATGATGTCGATGTCATAAACACCCCCCCCGCCTTTCTGAGGATTTCTCGACTCACGTTGTTCCGGAAGGAGTGCGCTCTGATTGGATCCTCGGCAGCCAATGAGCAGCTGCTGAGGATGATGAAGACGAGGATGAGGTTGGTGAAGATGTGGTGGTGGATCAGGGTGTGGCAGCCGACCCGGATCCTGCAGACAGACCACACAGAGACCGGATCTGGCTCAGGTTCTGATCCAGTTAGTTTCTATAAACGTCTTCCAACACAAATCCGTCTGAGTTCTTCTGAAACCGGTCCAGCACCAGGTCCAGACTCAGACTGGTCCGGTACCAGGACCAGATTAAGAATGGTCCAGCACCAGGTCCAGACTCAGACTGGTCCGGTACCAGGACCGGATTCAGAATGGTCCAGCACCAGATCCTAACTCATACCGGTCCGTTACCAGGACTGGACTCAGACTGGTCTGGTACCAGGACCGGACTCAGACTGGTTTGGAACCAGGACCAGACTCAGACTGGTCCGGTACCAGGTCCAGACTCAGACTGGTCCGGTACCAGGACCAGATTCAGACTGGTCCGGTACCAGGTCCAGACTCAGACTGGTCCGGTACCAGGACCAGATTCAGAATGGTCCAGCACCAGATCCAGAATCAGACTGGTCCAGCACCAGGTCCAGAATCAGACTGGTCCAGCACCAGGACCAGACTCAGACTGGTCCGGTACCAGGACCGGATTCAGAATGGTCCAGCACCAGGACCAGACTCAGACTGGTCCGGTATCAGGACCAGACTCAGACTGGTCCGGTGCCAGGTCCAGACTCAGACTGGTCCGGTATCAGGACCAGACTCAGACTGGTCCGGTACCAGGACCAGACTCAGACTGGTCAGAACCAGGACTGGGACTCAGACTGGTCCGGTACCAGGTCCAGACTCAGACTGGTCCGGTATCAGGACCAGACTCAGACTGGTCCGGTACCAGGTCCAGACTCAGACTGGTCCGGTATCAGGACCAGACTCAGACTGGTCCGGTACCAGGACCGGATTCAGAATGGTCCAGCACCAGGTCCAGACTCAGACTGGTCCGGTACCAGGACCAGACTCAGACTGGTCCGGTACCAGGTCCAGACTCAGACTGGTCCGGTATCAGGACCAGACTCAGACTGGTCCGGTATCAGGACCAGACTCAGACTGGTTCGGTACCAGGACCAGATTCAGAATGGTCCAGCACCAGGTCCAGACTCAGACTGGTCCGGTACCAGGACCAGATTCAGAATGGTCCAGCACCAGGTCCAGACTTAGACTGGTCTGGTACCAGGACCGGATTCAGAATGTTCCAGCATCAGGTCCAGACTCAGACTGGTCCAGCACCAGGACCAGACTCAGACTGGTCCGGTACCAGGACTGGACTCAGACTGGTCAGGAACCAGGACTGGACTCAGACTGGTACGGTACCAGGTCCGGACTCAGACTGGTCCGGTACCAGGACTGGACTCAAACTGGTCCGGTACCAGGACCAGATTCAGAATGGTCCAGCACCAGGTCCAGACTCAGACTGGTCTGGTACCAGGACCGGATTCAGAATGGTCCAGCACCAGGTCCAGACTCAGACTGGTCCAGCACCAGGTCCAGACTCAGACTGGTCCAGCACCAGGTCCAGACTCAGACTGGTCTGGTACCAGGTCCAGACTCAGACTGGTCCAGCACCAGGTCCAGACTCAGACTGGTTCGGTACCAGGACCAGACTCAGACTGGTCTGGTACCAGGTCCAGACTCAGACTGGTCCGGTACCAGGACCAGATTCAGACTGGTCCGGTACCAGGTCCAGACTCAGACTGGTCCAGCACCAGGTCCAGACTCAGACTGGTCCAGCACCAGGTCCAGACTCAGACTGGTCCAGCACCAGGTCCAGACTCAGACTGGTCTGGTACCAGGTCCAGACTCAGACTGGTCCAGCACCAGGTCCAGACTCAGACTGGTTCGGTACCAGGACCAGACTCAGACTGGTCTGGTACCAGGTCCAGACTCAGACTGGTCTGGTACCAGGACCAGATTCAGACTGGTCCGGTACCAGGACCGGATTCAGAATGGTCCGGCACCAGGTCCAGACTTAGACTGGTCCGGTACCAGGACCAGATTCAGACTGGTCTGGTACCAGGACTGGATTCAGACTGGTCTGGTACCAGGACCGGATTCAGAATGG
>JALJCO010001602.1:715000-722500 GCA_023101725.1 Atherinomorus stipes | reverse complement strand
AACACTTCAAGACATCAAATGAAGTCCTTTTCAAAGATAAGTTGCTGTAATTACAGCAAAGATTTTGAGGCAGGTTATTCCATAAAGTCAATGATCTATATATAAAAGATCTCTGTAGAGCATTGGTTCTTGGGCCTGGTAAAACAAGCTGCCCATTATCAGAACCTCTAGTGTTATGATCATGAACAGAATTACTAAAAACAATTTGTGAATGTATAAAAGCTGGAACATTACTGCTCATGGCTGACTTGAACAGCATAAGTGTGTTAAAAAGCAGCTTATTCTCAACTGTAAGCCAGGAAAGGCCGGCATGCATCTGGCTGACATTAGATCTAACAGGGCAGAACAGCACCAACCGTGCTGCTCTGTTCTGGACAACCTGGCAGCAGATGACCACACTGTAGAGCAGCAGTCCAGATAGCATAAGACTAGACTCTGAACTATTTGGCATAAAAGGACACAAAAGAGCAACATTTCCTCGCAGTACCAACTGCTCTTCCCATTTTCAAAACAATATAATTAATGTGGTGAGACCAAGACAGAGAACAGTCCACCATCACACCAAGGAGTTTGACACTTTCAACTTGTTGAACTGTCAAGTCACAAAAATTCAAATCAAGCTTTGGGCTTGTGGATAGCCTGTGCCTTAAACCAATCACCATGCACTTGGTCTTGGAGATATTAAGGGCCAGTTTGTTACATACCACCCAGCCACGGACAACGTCCAGTTCTCTGCTCAGCACCTGATTTAAGACACTGCATGAAGGTGCAGCAGGATACAAAGTGGTATCATCTGCATACAGGACAGTTCTGGCACATACAGGACAGTTCTGCCCTCTATGGGCCTTCAGTAGTACAGCAGCTCATTATTCCATTGCATTGTAGCATATAACATTACTCATTTACTGTTGTTAATTTACATATTTTATTTTTTCTGTTGCAGATGACCACACACACACACACACACTTCTATGTACCACCTCCCATTTAATTTTAAGTAAATTCATCTGAACTGCAAGACTGGCGTTGCCTCATCATTCTGACCGTGGACGATTCAGTTGACGCACAATCCAAAACCAGCTGAGACAAACATTGTATATAATTGCACAAGATCTGGTTTATATTCCTCGAATTTGTACAAAAGTGGAGCTGCTTTGCAGGTTTTCTACTGTCAATTCATAAACAAAATGTCATATATAAGCTATGCAATGGTTTAATTGGATCAAATAGTCCCGTGCAGCCTCTAAAAGGGCGGCATTTTCAGTCAGCCCATTTCTCCGGAAATCAGTTGAAAATTCACCGGTTTAAGCAGGTCTGAACATGAGAAACACCACTTTCCTCAACATTCACTCTGACGGCAGCTGGGTCTGACCCAAGATGGCCGCTCTGTGGGGAATGCCTCAAACCGGTGGATGCGGGGTCTATTGATGTCTATGGGAGTAGTGGCGAGCAGGACGGGCACACCTGGAGGCTCAGGTGCGTTGTCTCACCGTGTGACCTTGAAGATCCTTAGCAGGCGGACGCAGCGCAGCACGGAGATGCCCAGAGGAGGCATTATATCCATCTCCACCAGGATGGTCTCCATGATGCCGCCGCACACCACGAAGCAGTCGAAGCGGTTGAAGAAGGCCGTGAAGTAATGAGCCAGACCCAGACTGTACATCTTCAGCAGCATCTCCACCGTGAAGAGGGACAGCAGCACCTTGTTGGCGATGTCTGCGGACATGGAGACCAGACTCATCACATCACGTCACCATGGAAACGGGCTGCTATCAGGAAAAATGGTCATTCTTCAGCACATTGGGTTATTTATTCAGCGCATTCACCCTTTAAACCTGCAAGTGTTAGTTACTTAAAAATGTGATAGACAAGGGAATCTGCCGTGGATCACATGTGGTTCACATTTCCTGCATGTTTGCACATGTGGATCACATGCGGTTCACATTTCCTGCATGTTTGCACATGGGGATCACATGCGGTCCACATTTCCTGCATGTTTGCACATGTGGATCACATGCGGTTCACATTTCCTGCATGTTTGCACATGTGGATCACATGCGGTTCACATTTCCTGCCTGTTTGCACATGCGGATCACATGCGGTCCACATTTCCTGCATGTTTGCACATGTGGATCACATGCGGTTCACATTTCCTGCATGTTTGCACATGTGGATCACATGCGGTTCGCCATTTCCTGCATGTTTGCACATGCGCATCACATGCTGTTCACATTTCCTGCATGTTTGCACATGCGGATCACATGTGGTTCACATTTCCTGCATGTTTGCACATGTGGATCACATGTGGTTCACATTTCCTGCATGTTTGCACATGTGGATCACATACGGTTCACATTTCCTGCATGTTTGCACATGCGGATCACATGTGGTTCACATTTCCTGCATGTTTGCACATGTGGATCACATGCGGTTCACATTTCCTGCATGTTTGCACATGCGGATCACATGCGGTTCACATTTCCTGCATGTTTGCACATGTGGATCACATATGGTTCACATTGCCTGCATGTTTGCACATGTTGATCACATGCGGTTCACATATCCTGCATGTTTGCACATGTGGATCACATGTGGTTCACATTTCCTGCATGTTTGCACATGTTGATCACATGCGGTTCACATATCCTGCATGTTTGCACATGTGGATCACATATGGTTCACATTTCCTGCATGTTTGCACATGTGGATCACATGTGGTTCACATATCCTGCATGTTTGCACATGTTGATCACATGCGGTTCACATATCCTGCATGTTTGCACATGTGGATCACATATGGTTCACATTTCCTGCATGTTTGCACATGTGGATCACATGTGGTTCACATATCCTGCATGTTTGCACATGTGGATCACATATGGTTCACATATCCTGCATGTTTGCACATGTTGATCACATGCGGTTCACATTTCCTGCATGTTTGCACATGTGGATCACATGTGGTTCACATTTCCTGCGTGTTTGCACATGTGGATCACATGCGGTTCACATTTCCTGCATGTTTGCACATGCGGATCACATGCTGTCCACATTTCCTGCATGTTTGCACATGTGGATCACATGTGGTTCACATATCCTGCATGTTTGCACATGTGGATCACATGTGGTTCACATATCCTGCATGTTTGCACATGCGGATCACATGTGGTTCACATTTCCTGCGTGTTTGCACATGTGGATCACATGTGGTTCACATATCCTGCATGGTTGCACATGTGGATCACATGTGTTTCACATTTCCTGCGTGTTTGCACATGTGGATCACATGTGGTTCACATTTCCTGCGTGTTTGCACATGTGGATCACATGTGGTTCACATTTCCTGCATGTTTGCACATGTGGATCACATGCGGTTCACATTTCCTGCATGTTTGCACATGTGGATCACATGCGGTCCACATTTCCTGCATGTTTGCACATGTGGATCACATGCTGGTCCACATTTCCTGCGTGTTTGCACATGTGGATCACATGTGGTTCACATTTCCTGCGTGTTTGCACATGTGGATCACATGTGGTTCACATTTCCTGCATGTTTGCACATGTGGATCACATGTGGTCCACATTTCCTGCATGTTTGCACATGCGGATCACATGCTGTCCACATTTCCTGCATGTTTGCACATGTGGATCACATGTGGTTCACATTTCCTGCGTGTTTGCACATGTGGATCACATGTGGTTCACATTTCCTGCATGTTTGCACATGCGGATCACATGTGGTCCACATTTCCTGCATGTTTGCACATGTGGATCACATGTGGTTCACATTTCCTGCGTGTTTGCACATGCGGATCACATGTGGTTCACATTTCCTGCGTGTTTGCACATGTGGATCACATGAGGTTCACATATCCTGCATGTTTGCACATGCGGATCACATGTGGTTCACATTTCCTGCGTGTTTGCACATGTGGATCACATGTGGTTCACATTTCCTGCGTGTTTGCACATGCGGATCACATGTGGTTCACATTTCCTGCGTGTTTGCACATGCGGATCACATGCGGTTCACATATCCTGCATGTTTGCACATGTGGATCACATGTGGTTCACATTTCCTGCGTGTTTGCACATGCGGATCACATGCGGTTCACATATCCTGCATGTTTGCACATGCGGATCACATGCGGTTCACATTTCCTGTGTGAACCACACTCATCTTCTCTTCTGCCAAATGAGAACATTTAGTTTTTTTCACGCCTTCAGGTTAAAAGACACTAAAGTGAATGTTGAATCTGAAAGATCTGGGAAGTGTCATGTGATGCTGACCGCCACCAATCATGAACGGATGTGACATGAAGGGGGAGGAGCCGTTACCCTGGACTTGCGTGAGCCAGACGGGTTGGTTGTAGTGCTCGGAGGCGCTGAGGGAGGTGTTGAGGAAGACGAGCAGCAGCACCACCCAGTAGAAGGTGACGGACTTGACGGCGGTGCGACAGTTCCTGCGGCAGACCCGGTTCCAGCGACGCAGCGTCCGACTGAGAACGGAAGCAAGGAGGTTTCAGAGACCTGGAGGCTGCCTGAAGCATCACTGAGGCGCCGTGAACTCACCAGCAGGCGATCTTCATCATGCGAGCGCTGAAAGGTAGCAGAGAGAAGTCAGGCTGCAGCAGTGAGGATGAGGAGGAAGGTCACCTGTGTGTGTGTTACCAGCAGGCCTGGCAGCAGTTGGTGTGTTCCTCATCGATGTTCTCTGTGTTTTCAGACGCCGTCTCGCTGGCGGGCAGACTCGCTGATGGACACACAGGTGCACAATCAACGTATGCTTGTCACCACGGCAACGCACCGTTTGATTTATGCTATTGCGATAAAATGAATCATGTGGTGTCAAACTTTCCACGAGAAGTTCTGAAGAGTTCGGGAACATGTTAGCGTTACCGCTAGCTCGCAGACGGAGATGTTTCCACCCAAGAACGAGCAGCAGAGCCAACGCGGGAAATAAAAACCCGGTTCCTCTAACCAGGACCGGAGAAGCCACAACAGAACCGGACTGGAACCAGATGTGGTCCAACTGGGAAGTCTGACTGAGCTACAAGGTCATGAAGACTCCCAGACGGGATCTGCAGGCTGCTGTGTTTGTCTCACCGTGAGTGTCGTTGGAGTGGCTGAACCATCCAAACTTCCCCCTCTTCTTATCCGACAGGTCGCCCAGACTCGGCCCTGAGAGGAGGGAGGAGGAGCAGAGGTCAGGATGGAGGAGCAGAGATCAGGATGGAGGAGGAGCAGAGGTCAGGATGGAGGAGGAGCAGAGGTCAGGATGGAGGAGCAGAGATCAGGATGGAGGAGGGGGGGATCAGGATGGAGGAGGAGCAGAGGTCAGGATGGAGGAGGATCAGGATGGAGGAGGAGCAGAGGTCAGGATGGAGGAGATCAGGATGGAGGAGGAGCAGAGGTCAGGATGGAGGAGATCAGGATGGAGGAGGAGCAGAGGTCAGGATGGAGGAGCAGAGGTCAGGATGGAGGAGATCAGGATGGAGGAGGAGCAGAGGTCAGGATGGAGGAGGAGCAGAGGTCAGGATGGAGGAGGAGCGGGGGTCAGGATGGAGGAGCAGAGGTCAGGATGGAGGAGGAGGAGCAGAGGTCAGGATGGAGGAGGCAGAGGTCAGGATGGAGGAGATCAGGATGGAGGAGGAGCAGAGGTCAGGATGGAGGAGATCAGGAGGGAGGAGGAGCAGAGGTCAGGATGGAGGAGATCAGGATGGAGGAGGAGCAGAGGTCAGGATGGAGGAGCAGAGGTCAGGATGGAGGAGCAGAGGTCAGGATGGAGGAGCAGAGGTCAGGATGGAGGAGATCAGGATGGAGGAGGAGCAGAGGTCAGGATGGAGGAGCAGAGGTCAGGATGGAGGAGATCAGGATGGAGGAGGAGCAGAGGTCAGGATGGAGGAGATCAGGATGGAGGAGGAGCAGAGGTCAGGATGGAGGAGGGGGCAGAGGTCAGGATGGAGGAGCAGAGATCAGGATGGAGGAGATCAGGATGGAGGAGATCAGGATGGAGGAGGAGCAGAGGTCAGGATGGAGGAGAAGAGGTCAGGATGGAGGAGCAGAGGTCAGGATGGAGGAGCAGAGGTCAGGATGGAGGAGATCAGGATGGAGGAGGAGCAGAGGTCAGGATGGAGGAGCAGAGGTCAGGATGGAGGAGATCAGGATGGAGGAGGTCAGGATGGAGGAGATCAGGATGGAGGAGGAGCAGAGGTCAGGATGGAGGAGCAGAGATCAGGATGGAGGAGCAGAGATCAGGATGGAGGAGCAGAGGTCAGGATGGAGGAGCAGAGATCAGGATGGAGGAGCAGAGATCAGGATGGAGGAGCAGAGGTCAGGATGGAGGAGCTGCTGTGCACTGAAAACATCTGCAACATCACAGCTGTTGTAAACAGAAAAATATGGATGATGTCACGGAAACAAGTTGCAGGTAAATCAATCCATCATCCATCCATCCATCCATCCATCTGTCCATCCATCCATCCATCCATCCATCCATCATCCATCCATCCATCCATCCATCCATCCATCCATCATCCATCCATCCATCCATCCATCCATCCATCCATCCATCCCTCCATCCCACACACATACGCCTGACACACTCACGCCCTTCTTCCTGCACCCCCTCGCACACATTCTCACATCATTCCACCCAGACACCCCCAAGCACACGCCCCCCCCTTTCTTCCAACCACTTACCCACATCTCCTCCTTCTTCCAGCCCATATTCCTCACTCCCCCCCACACAGTGAGCTTTCCACACACACACACACACACACACACACACACATACCTCCCTCCTCCCTATTAACTTCTTCCATACACATCCAGGACCCCCCCCCCCCCCCCTGTCAAAGGACCCTGTTGCCCTCTCCTGCCCTGCTCATGACAGTTTTAATTGCAAACAACACACGTCTTACACACAGAGGCAGTACCAAGCCATGTTGGGAGTGTGGTCGCAGAGGCGGTGCGACCACCCAAACAGCCCCCCCTCCATACACTAAATGACCGTCTCTCAGGAGGGGCCGTGAGCTGTCGTTGTTTAATGTGTGTAAGTGACTAAGTGTGGTTAAAACTGAGGAGCTGGCCATCTCGGACGTGGTGAACGATGGCCCTTTGATGCCCCCCCCTCATCGCATCCGCCTGACACGTTCCCTCCCCAAGACCCTGCAAGTGTTTGTGAGGTTGAGTGGAGGGGGAGAGAGGTCCAGGGAAGGCAGACCCGATGGGTGTGAATTCCCCTCTGGAAGTTGAGCCGTAGTCGGCATTAGGTACCCCTGCCTCCCGGGATCCCCCCAGGGAGGGAGGGGCCAGGCACGGCCGCCCCCCACGGCCCAAGCAGCCAGCGCCGGCCCCCCGGGGGCACCCGATCGCCCCACACCAGGGAGAGGGGACGAGGACGGGAGCGAGGGTACGGAAGGACCCACAGGCCCCGCAGACCCCCCAGGAGGCACGTAGCTACCGCACCTCCATCCCCACACACAACACACGCCC
>JALJCO010001602.1:672500-710000 GCA_023101725.1 Atherinomorus stipes | reverse complement strand
GGGGGGGCAGCGTAGTGGAGGGTGCATAGACCGTTAGGAGAGAGGAGGGGGGAGGCTGTTTTCTTGATAGTGTGCTCTAATTGGAGCAAATGAATACATAGAATGATAAAACTACGTAGAACAGTGGTTCTCAAACTGGGGGATGGGCCCCCCAGGGGGGGCTCAGGGCTTTGTCAGAGGGGGCATTGACATTATAATTTCCAATGAAAAGGGGGCCCTGCAAAAAAAGTTTGAGAACCACTGACGTAGAATGATACGCTGCCGTCTGATTCATCTGTTTCTGAGCAGAGAGACAAAATGACTGACTATGGACAGGAACTTAGATACTCGGTGTGGACATTCACATGTCCTCATCAGTGCACAGCACACCATACTATACACCCAAAACCGCAGAAAAGGGAAATTTGATGTCATGGCACCTTTATGCACCTTTAACACCTCTATAACACCCTTACCTTCAACATCTTTATAACACCTTCAAAACATAACACATTTATAACACATTTGATGCCTTTAAACACCTTTAAAACCAACACCTTTAACACCTTTATAACACCTTTAATGCCTTCAACACCTTTATAACACCTTTATAACACCTTTAATACCTTCAACACCTTCAAAACATTTATAACACATTTATAACACCTTTATCACCTTCATAACACCTTTAATACCTTCAACATCTTTAACACACCTTCAACATTTTTATAACACCTTGGACTTCAACATCTTTATAACACATTTGTAACACCTTCAACCCCTTAATAACACTTTATTAACGCCTTTATCACGTTTATGACACCTTTATAACACCTGCGACCACCTGCAAACATATTCAGCTTTTACCTTCAACTGTAGCACAGCTACTCATCACACATTATTTTACCCATTCCTAGTAGTACTTTACTCATCCCTAGTACTACTTCACTTATTCCTAGGATTACTTTACTCATTGCTAGTACTACTTCACTTATTCCTAGGATTACTTTACTCATCCATAGTACTACTTCACTTATTCCTAGGACTACTTTACTCATTGCTAGTACTACTTCACTCATTCCTAGGATTACTTTACTCATTGCTAGTACTACTTCACACGTTCCTAGGATTACTTTACTCATTGCTAGTACTACTTCACACGTTCCTAGGATAACTTTACTCATTGCTAGTACTACTTCACTTATTCCTAGGACTACTTTACTCATTGCTAGTACTACTTCACTCATTCCTAGGATTACTTTACTCATTGCTAGTACTACTTCACTCATTCCTAGGATTACTTTACTCATTGCTAGTACTACTTCACTCATTCCTAGGATTACTTTACTCATTGCTAGTACTACTTCACTCATTCCTAGGATTACTTTACTCATTGCTAGTACTACTTCACACGTTCCTAGGATTACTTTACTCATTGCTGGTACTACTTCACTCATTCCTAGGATTACGTAACTCAAATCTAAACCTGATCTCCTGAAACCTTATTCGTCCTACATTCTTCGTCCTCTCTGACTCCAAACTGGAGCAATACCTCCTCGGGCTGCGTTACCGTGACAACAGATTTGGTCATCAGGACAGTCATCATTGCCTGAAGACGTCCAGTCACGCTGGTGTCCTGCAGCGAGGACACAAACCAACGCTGCAGACGAAGTTCTCGTCCTGCATGACTCGGGAGTGCAGCAGCAGATGGACGGGTCAGAACTTTACCTCTGAAGTCGTCTCCTGTCTCAAACATGTCCACTAACAAAACCAGCCCGTGGGCGTGCATTCTCCAGAACCGACCCAATCACAACCGAGTCTCACAAACTAAATCCAGACCTGGCAGTTTTCTCACCCGACAATGACGATGACGAAGTCCAGCAGGTTCCAGCCGTTCCGGATGTAAGAGCTGGGATGCATCACCAGGCCGTAGGCCAGGATCTTCAGGAAGGTTTCCACCGTGAAGATGATGAGGAAGACGTACTCTACTTGTTCCTGAAACACATTAGCAAGGGAACATGGAACTGGTTTCTGACAGGAACTGGTTTCTGACGGGAACTGGTTTCTGACGGGAGGCTGGTTTCTGACGGGGACTGGTTTCTGATGGGAACTGGTTTCTGATGGGAACTGGTTTCTAATGGGAACTGGTTTCTGATGGGAACTGGTTTCTGATGGGAACTGGTTTCTGATGGGAACTGGTTTCTGACAGGAACTGGTTTCTAATGGGAACTGGTTTCTGATGGGAACTGGTTTCTGACGGGGACTGGTTTCTGACGGGAACTGGTTTCTGATGGGAACTGGTTTCTGACGGGGACTGGTTTCTGATGGGAACTGGTTTCTGACGGGGACTGGTTTCTGACGGGACTGGTTTCTGACGGGGACTGGTTTCTGACGGGGACTGGTTTCTGATGGGAACTGGTTTCTGACGGGGACTGGTTTCTGATGGGAACTGGTTTCTGATGGGAACTGGTTTCTGATGGGAACTGGTTTCTGATGGGAACTGGTTTCTGACAGGAACTGGTTTCTAATGGGAACTGGTTTCTGATGGGAACTGGTTTCTGACGGGGACTGGTTTCTGATGGGAACTGGTTTCTGACGGGGACTGGTTTCTGACGGGGACTGGTTTCTGACGGGGACTGGTTTCTGACGGGGACTGGTTTCTGACGGGGACTGGTTTCTGATGGGAACTGGTTTCTGACGGGGACTGGTTTCTGATGGGAACTGGTTTCTGATGGGAACTGGTTTCTGATGGGAACTGGTTTCTGACAGGAACTGGTTTCTAATGGGAACTGGTTTCTGATGGGAACTGGTTTCTGACGGGGACTGGTTTCTGATGGGAACTGGTTTCTGACGGGGACTGGTTTCTAATGGGAACTGGTTTCTGACGGGGACTGGTTTCTAATGGGAACTGGTTTCTGACGGGGACTGGTTTCTAATGGGAACTGGTTTCTGACGGGGACTGGTTTCTAATGGGAACTGGTTTCTGACGGGGACTGGTTTCTAATGGGAACTGGTTTCTGACAGGAACTGCTTTCTAACAGGAACTGTTTTTTTGACGGGAACTGGTTTCTGGCAGGAACTGGTTTCTGGCAGGAACTTTCCAGGATGCTGAACTGGGTCTGCTGAGATTCACATGCGCTCTACATGACCAGCTTCCCATGTGAACTCCATGTGATGCTCGTCCCTCACAGACGTGGACAGTCCCCGGGTGTCTGTCTGAAGCAGCAGCATCACAGAAAACGTCCATCTTTTCAACCCGGAGACGCCAGTTTGATTCATTTTCCTCCACGTCAGAAATGTCCACAAACCTTTAAAGATTCAGTTTTTCTTTATTTTTATTCTTTATCATTATTCTATTCATTTTCTCTGTTTCTCATCACATGTAAAATGTAATAAGAGCAGTAAAAATAAGAACTTTTCCTGCTTTATCTGAGATGAAAGCCTGACCTGCTGCTTTAACGTGTCTGCTGTGCTCCAGGGTTTAATGCTGGTTTGCTTTTTCAGGTTTGTGGTTTCAGACGGACACGTTTTCCAGACTGAACCGTGGATCTCAGCTGCAGCTTTTCACTCACAGCGTCTTCGCGCTGCAACTAAAAACGACCCCATGGAGCGGCATCTCCAGCACTTAGCCAGCCCTCCTGGAGGATCAGAGCTTCTCTGAAGGCTGTGGCGAGCGAGGCGGTCGTCACGCCAACAGGAAGCGACCGTGCGAACACACAGTGCAACCCGACTGTAAACGAAGGTGGAGAGACACGCAGAGCTGAAGCATCAGAGCAGAAACTCCTCAGAACTGATCACAGAGCTGTCAATCATCTGCTGCTCCAGCGTTTAGACCGCTGACCTCCACGGCTCCAGCTGAGGAGCTTTATCATGGAGGACAGCCTCTCGGAGCCAGGAACCACGTGCCTGACTGGAGTCTGGACTCCAACTGCAGCAGAAAAGCTCCACATTTCAGGAGTCTGCGCTGTGGGGCACCTGAGGCTGCAGCTGCTGTCCAGGTTTCTGTGGTCAGAGACGGGTCTGCTTACCAAGTCGTGGTTGGTGGAGTTGGAGTCGTCCTCAGGAAATGGTTTGGAGACTCCCAGAGCCACGCAGTTGGCAAAGATGGCCAACAGGATGAAGATGTCGAACGGTCTTCAGACGAGTTCAGGAGACATGGAGGGAATATGAGACACGGGGACCAAAAGCTACTGACACAAGGTCCGCCAACTACAGACATGAGGTCCAAAAACTACAGACATGAGGACGAAAACTACAGACACAACGACCAAAGACTAAAGACATCAGGTCCAAAAACTACAGACATGAGGACGAAAATTACAGACACAGCGACCAAAGACTCAAGACATCAGGACCAAAAACTACAGACATGAGGTCCAAAGACTTAAGACATGAACACCAAAAACTACAGACATGAGGACGTAAACTACAGACACAACTACCAAAGACGAAAGACATCAGGTCCAAAAACTAAAGACATGAGGACCAAAGACTACAGACACAAGAACCAAAGACTAAAGACATGAGGACCAAAAACTACAGACGAGGACCACCAACTACAGACATGAGGACTAAAGACTAAAGACATGAGGACCAAAAACTAAAGACACATGGACCACCAACTACAGACATGAGGACCAAAAACTACAGACATAAGGTCCAAAAACCAAAGACATGAGGACCAAAGACTAAAGACATGAGGACCAAAAACTACAGACGAGGACCACCAACTACAGACATGAGGACTAAAGACTAAAGACATGAAGACCAAAAACTACAGATATGAAGACCAAAACCTGCAGACATGAAGACCAAATACTACATACACGAGGACCAAAAACGACAGACACAAGGACCAAAGACTAAAGACATGAGGACCAAAGACTAAAGACATGAGGACCACCAACTACAGACATGAGGACCAAAGACTATAGACATGAGGACCAAAAACTACAGACATGAGAACTGAGAACTACAGACATGAGGACCAAAGACCAAAGACATGAACACCAAAAACTACAGACACGAGAATCAAGAACTACAGACATGACGACCAAAACTACAGACATGAGGACCACCAACTACGGACATGAGGACCTAAGTCTAAAGATATGAACACCAAAAACTACAGACACGGGGACCAAAAACTGCGGACACAATAGGGACCAAAAACTACAGACAAGGACCACCAACTTCAGACATGAGGACCAAAGACTTTAGACAAGAGGACCAAAAACTACAGACATGAGGACCGAGAACTGCAGACATGAGGACCAAAAACTACAGACATGAGGACCAAAAACTACAGACATGAGGTCCATAAACCACAGACATGAGGACCAAAGACTTTAGACAAGAGGACCAAAAACTACACACATGAGGACCGAGAACTGCAGACATGAGGACCAAGAACTGCAGACATGAGGACCAAAAACTACAGACATGAGGACCAAGAACTGCAGACATGGGGACCAAAAACTACAGACATGAGGACCAAAAACTACAGACATGAGGACCAAGAACTACAGACATGAGAACCAAAAACTACAGACATGAGGACCAAAAACTACAGACATGAGGACCAAGAACTACAGACATGAGGACCAAAAACTACAGACATGAGAACCAAAAACTACAGACATGAGGACCAAAAACTACAGACATGAGGACCAAGAACTACAGACATGAGGACCAAAAACTACAGACATGAGGACCAAAAACTTCAGACATGGGGACCAAAAACTACAGACATGAGGACCAAAAACTACAGACATGAGGACCAAGAACTACAGACATGAGAACAAAAAACTACAAATATGAGGACCAAAAACTACAGACATGAGGACCAAAAACTACAGACATGAGAACCAAAAACTACAGACATGAGGACCAAGAACTACAGACATGAGAACCAAAAACTACAGACATGAGGACCAAAAACTACAGACATGAGGACCAAGAACTACAGAAATGAGGACCAAAAACTACAGACATGAGAACCAAAAACTACAGACATGAGGACCAAAAACTACAGACATGAGGACCAAGAACTACAGACATGAGGACCAAAAACTACAGACATGAGGACCAAGAACTACAGACATGAGGACCAAAAACTACAGACATGAGGACCAAAAACTTCAGACATGGGGACCAAAAACTACAAATATGAGGACCAAAAACTACAGACATGAGGACCAAAAACTACAGACATGAGAACCAAAAACTACAGACATGAGGACCAAGAACTACAGACATGAGGACCAAAAACTACAGACATGAGGACCAAGAACTACAGACATGAGGACCAAGAACTACAGACATGAGAACCAAAAACTACAGACATGAGGACCAAAAACTACAGACATGAGGACCAAAAACTACAGACATGAGGACCAAGAACTACAGACATGAGAACCAAAAACTACAGACATGAGGACCAAGAACTACAGATAGTTCTTCCTGGTTCTGGTTCTGATGGAGGTTTCTAGTGGCCCAGTCTCTAGGGAAAGTTCCACAGTTTTACCTTTCAAAGCAAAATTCTTTCAATAACCAGTATCTAGTCAATAATCCAGTCATGAGGATGGCGGCAGCTGATTGGTCAGAAAAGGATACTTCCACTCCACGATGGACAGGGCGGCGCGTCTGATTGGGTTGTTGAGTTTCAGACAGTACAATGCTCGGGGAGCTCGCTGGACCTGATTACTGCCCTGCACCTGAGGAGGAAGTGACATCATAGATTACATCATAAGTATCAGGAGCACCTTGCTGAGAGTAAAAGTTTGGTATTCTCATCATGATGAGATGGAACGTGAAATTTTCATCATGATGAGGTGGAACAGGAGATTCTCATCGTGATGAGGTAGAACAGAGAGATTCTCATCATGATGAGGTGGAACAGGAGATTCTCATCACGATGAGATGGAACGGGAGATTCTCATCATGATGATGTGGAACGGGAGATTCTGATTACGATGAGATGGAACGGGAGATTCTCATCACGATGAGATGGAACGGGAGATTCTCATCATCATGAGATGGAACGGGAGATTCTCATCATGATGAGATGGAACGGGAGATTCTTATCATGATGAGGTGGAACGGGAGATTCTCATCATAATGAGGTGGAACAGAGAGATTCTCATCACGATGAGGTGGAACAGGAGATTCTCATCATCATGAGATGGAACGGGAGATTCTCATCACGATGAGGTGGAACAGAGAGATTCTCATCACGATGAGGTGGAACAGGAGATTCTCATCACGATGAGGTGGAACAGAGAGATTCTCATCACGATGAGGTGGAACAGGAGATTCTCATCATCATGAGATGGAATGGGAGATTCTCATCACGATGAGGTAGAACAGGAGATTCTCATCACGATGAGGTGGAACAGAGAGATTCTCATCACGATGAGGTGGAACAGAGATTCTCATCATGATGAGGTGGAACGGGAGATTCTCATCATGATGAGGTAGAACGGGAGATTCTCATCATGATGAGGTGGAACAAGAGATTCTCATCATGATGAGATGGAACAGAAAGATTCTCATCGCGATGAGATGGAACGGGAGATTCTCATCGTGATGAGATGGAACGGGAGATTCTCATCACGATGAGGTAGAACAGGAGATTCTCATCACGATGAGGTGGAACAGAGAGATTCTCATCACGATGAGATGGAACAGAAAGATTCTCATCGCGATGAGATGGAACGGGAGATTCTGATTGCGATAAAGTGGAACGGGAGATTCTGATTGCGATGAGATGGAACAGAAAGATTCTCATCACGATGAGATGGAACGGGAGATTCTGATTACGATGAGATGGAACGGGAGATTCTCATCATGATGAGGTGGAACGGGAGATTCTCATCATGATGAGGTGGAACAGGAGATTCTCATCACGATGAGATGGAACGGGAGATTCTTATCACGATGAGATGGAACGGGAGATTCTCATCGCGATGAGATGGAACGGGAGATTCTCATCACGATGAGATGGAACGGGAGATTCTCATCGCGATGAGATAGAACAGGAGATTCTGATTGCGATGAGATGGAACAGAAAGATTCTCATCACGATGAGATGGAACGGGAGATTCTCATCATGATGAGGTGGAACGGGAGATTCTCATCATAATGAGGTGGAACAGGAGATTCTGATTGCGATGAGATGGAACGGGAGATTCTCATCATGATGAGGTGGAACGGGAGATTCTCATCATGATGAGGTGGAACAGGAGATTCTCATCACGATGAGATGGAACGGGAGATTCTTATCACGATGAGATGGAACGGGAGATTCTCATCACGATGAGATGGAACGGGAGATTCTCATCGCGATGAGATGGAACGGGAGATTCTCATCACGATGAGATGGAACGGGAGATTCTCATCGCGATGAGATAGAACAGGAGATTCTGATTGCGATGAGATGGAACAGAAAGATTCTCATCACGATGAGATGGAACGGGAGATTTTGATTACGATGAGATGGAACGGGAGATTCTCATCATGATGAGGTGGAACGGGAGATTCTCATCATGATGAGGTGGAACGGGAGATTCTCATCGCGATGAGATAGAACAGGAGATTCTGATTACGATGAGATGGAACGGGAGATTCTCATCGCGATGAGATAGAACAGGAGATTCTGATTACGATGAGATGGAACGGGAGATTCTCATCGCGATGAGATAGAACAGGAGATTCTGATTGCGATGAGATGGAACAGAAAGATTCTCATCACGATGAGATGGAACAGGAGATTCTGATCGTGATGAGATGGAACAGAAAGATTCTCATCACGATGAGATGGAACGGGAGATTCTGATTACGATGAGATGGAACGGGAGATTCTCATCATGATGAGGTGGAACGGGAGATTCTCATTGTTATTAGGTGGAACGGGAGATTCTCATCATGATGAGGTGGAACAGGAGATTCTCATCATGATGAGGTGGAACAGGAGATTCTCATTGTTATTAGGTGGAACGGGAGATTCTCATCATGATGAGGTGGAACGGGAGATTCTCATCATTATTAGGTGGAACAGGAGATTCTCATCATGATGAGGTGGAACAGAGAGATTCTCATCGTTATTAGGTGGAACGGGAGATTCTCATCATGATGAGGTGGAACAGGAGATTCTCATCATGATGAGGTGGAACGGGAGATTCTCATCGATATTAGGTGGAACGGGAGATTCTCATCATGATGAGCGGAGATGGAACAGGAGATTCTCATCATGATGAGGTGGAACGGGAGATTCTCATCATGATGAGGTGGAACAGGAGATTCTCATCGTTATTAGGTGGAACGGGAGATTCTCATCATGATGAGGTGGAACAGGAGATTCTCATCATGATGAGGTGGAACAGGAGATTCTCATCACGATGAGATGGAACAGGAGATTCTCATCACGATGAGATGGAACGGGAGATTCTCATCACGATGAGGTGGAACGGGAGATTCTCATCATGATGAGGTGGAACAGGAGATTCTCATCATGATGAGGTGGAACGGGAGATTCTCATCATGATGAGGTGGAACAGGAGATTCTCATCATGATGAGGTGAACAGGAGATTCTCATCGTTATTAGGTGGAACGGGAGATTCTCATCATGATGAGGTGGAACAGGAGATTCTCATCATGATGAGGTGAACGGGAGATTCTCATCATGATGAGGTGGAACGGGAGATTCTCATCATGATGAGGTGTAACAGGAGATTCTCATCATGATGAGTTGGAACACAGAGATTCTCATCGTTATTAGGTGGAACAGGAGATTCTCATCATGATGAGGTGGAACAGGAGATTCTCATCATGATGAGGTGGAACAGAGAGATTCTCATCGTTATTAGGTGGAACAGGAGATTCTCATCACGATGAGATGGAACGGGAGATTCTCATCACGATGAGATGGAACGGGAGATTCTCATCATGATGAGATGGAACGGGAGATTCTCATCATGATGAGGTGGAACGGGAGATTCTCATCACGATGAGGTGGAACAGGAGATTCTCATCATGATGAGGTGGAACAGGAGATTCTCATCATGATGAGGTGGAACGGGAGATTCTCATCACGATGAGATGGAACAGGAGATTCTCATCATGATGAGGTGGAACGGGAGATTCTCATCATGATGAGGTGGAACGGGAGATTCTCATCACGATGTGGTGGAACGGGAGATTCTCATCATGATGAGGTGGAACGGGAGATTCTCATCATGATGAGGTGGAACAGAGAGATTCTCATCGTTATTAGGTGGAACAGGAGATTCTCATCATGATGAGGTGGAACAGGAGATTCTCATCATGATGAGGTGGAACGGGAGATTCTCATCACGATGAGGTGGAACAGGGAGATTCTCATCATGATGAGGTGGAACAGGAGATTCTCATCATGATGAGGTGGAACAGAGAGATTCTCATCATGATGAGGTGGAACGGGAGATTCTCATCGTTATTAGGTGGAACAGGAGATTCTCATCATGATGAGGTGGAACAGGAGATTCTCATCATGATGAGGTGGAACAGGAGATTCTCATCATGATGAGATGGA
Organism: Atherinomorus stipes; assembly: GCA_023101725.1. NCBI lineage: Eukaryota > Metazoa > Chordata > Actinopteri > Atheriniformes > Atherinidae > Atherinomorus > Atherinomorus stipes. Next base: position 699,450 of record JALJCO010001602.1, on the reverse strand, counting down.
ACAGGAGATTCTCATCATGATGAGGTGGAACAGGAGATTCTCATCATGATGAGGTGGAACGGGAGATTCTCATCATGATGAGGTGGAACGGGAGATTCTCATCATGATGAGGTGGAACAGAGAGATTCTCATCGTTATTAGGTGGAACAGGAGATTCTCATCATGATGAGGTGGAACAGAGAGATTCTCATCATGATGAGGTGGAACGGGAGATTCTCATCACGATGAGGTGGAACAGGAGATTCTCATCATGATGAGGTGGAACAGGAGATTCTCATCATGATGAGGTGGAACAGGAGATTCTCATCATGATGAGGTGGAACAGAGAGATTCTCATCATGATGAGGTGGAACGGAGAGATTCTCATCGTTATTAGGTGGAACAGGAGATTCTCATCATGATGAGGTGGAACAGGAGATTCTCATCATGATGAGGTGGAACGTGAGATTCTCATCGTGATGAGGTGGAACGTGAGATTCTCATCGTGATGAGGTGGAACAGGAGATTCTCATCATGATGAGGTGGAACAGGAGATTCTCATCGTTATTAGGTGGAACAGGAGATTCTCATCATGATGAGGTGGAACGGGAGATTCTCATCATGATGAGGTGGAACTGGAGATTCTCATCACGATGAGATGGAACGGGAGATTCTGATTACGATGAGATGGAACGGGAGATTCTCATCATGATGAGGTGGAACGGGAGATTCTCATCATGATGAGGTGGAACAGGAGATTCTCATCATGATGAGGTGGAACGGGAGATTCTCATCATGATGAGGTGGAACGGGAGATTCTCATCATGATGAGGTGGAACGGGAGATTCTCATCATGATGAGGTGGAACATGAGATTCTCATCGCGATGAGGTGGAACGGGAGATTCTCATCATGATGAGGTGGAACGGGAGATTCTCATCATGATGAGGTGGAACGGGAGATTCTCATCATGATGAGGTGGAACGGGAGATTGTCATCATGATGAGGTGGAACAGGAGATTCTCATCATGAATCTGCAGCAACTGTGTGATCTTATCATGTCAATATGGAGAAAATCTCAGAGGAATGTTCCCAACACCTGGTTGGATTGATCGTAACAGGAACTTAGACCTGGAACCGACCCAGTTCTAGAATGTGGAGCTGATGATGAGGAGGGTGGGTGGAACTGTTCTCACCTGTTTCTTGGCGTGTTGTCCACGTCTTCTCTGCGTTCCGGTGGAACTGGTGGTGGAATGAAGGGTGTCTGTTCTTGTCATCCTGACGCTGCCCTCGTTCCCTCCATCCAGCTCCTCATCCCACTCCGGATCCCTCTCCTCCCCTCCTCCTTCCTCTTCTCCTCCTCCTCCATCCCCTTCTCCTCCCTCCTCCTCTTCCTCCTCCTCCCCGCCTCCATCCTCGCCATCCTCTGCTTTGCTGTAGCCGTTCCGACCACCACCTGCAGACAGACAGATTCTCCCGTCAGAGATCCACTCGCAGGCTGCAGGTTTACTGCTGGTTCCTGGAGGTTCTAGATGTGGAATGGGAGGCAGAACATTGAGGTATCAGGCCAGTCTCTCTGGTTCCACAGAGGTTCTGATGCTGACTGGGATTAAAGGTTCTGATGCTGACTGGGACTAAAGGTTCTAGATGCTGACTGGGATTAAAGGTTCTGATGCTGACTGGGATTAAAGGCTCTGATGCTGACTGGGATTAAAGGCTCTGATGCTGACTGGGATTAAAGGTTCTGATGCTGACTGGGATTAAAGGCTCTGATGCTGACTGGGATTAAAGGTTCTGATGCTGACTGGGATTAAAGGTTCTGATGCTGACTGGGATTAAAGGCTCTGATGCTGACTGGGATTAAAGGTTCTGATGCTGACTGGGATTAAAGGTTCTGATGCTGACTGGGATTAAAGGCTCTGATGCTGACTGGGATTAAAGGTTCTGATGCTGACTGGGATTAAAGGTTCTAGATGCTGACTGGGATTAGAGGTTCTGATGCTGACTGGGATTAAAGATTCTGATGCTGACTGGGATTAAAGGTTCTGATGCTGACTGGGATTAAATGTTCTGATGCTGACTGGGATTAAAGGCTCTGATGCTGACTGGGATTAAAGGTTCTAAATGCAGACTGGGATTAAAGGTTCTGATGCTGACTGGGATTAAAGGTTCTAGATGCTGACTGGGATTAAAGGTTCTGATGCTGACTGGGATTAAAGGTTCTGATGCTGACTGGGATTAAAGGCTCCGATGCTGACTGGGATTAAAGGTTCTGATGCTGACTGGGATTAAAGGTTCTAGATGCTGACTGGGATAAAAGGTTCTAGATGCTGACTGGGATTAAAGGTTCTGATGCTGACTGGGATTATAGGTTCTAATGCTGACTGGGATTAAAGGTTCTAGATGCTGACTGGGATTAAATGTTCTGATGCTGACTGGGATTAAAGATTCTGATGCTGACTGGGATAAAAGGTTCTAGATGCTGACTGGGATTAAAGGTTCTGATGCTGACTGGGATTAAAGGTTCTAGATGCTGACTGGGATAAAAGGTTCTAGATGCTGACTGGGATTAAAGGTTCTAGATGCTGACTGGGATTAAAGGTTCTGATGCTGACTGGGATTAAAGGTTCTAGATGCTGACTGGGATTAAAGGTTCTGATGCTGACTGGGATTAAATGTTCTGATGCTGACTGGGATTAAAGGCTCTGATGCTGACTGGGATTAAAGGTTCTAGATGCTGACTGGGATTAAAGGTTCTGATGCTGACTGGGATTAAAGGTTCTGATGCTGACTGGGATTAAAGGCTCCGATGCTGACTGGGATTAAAGGTTCTGATGCTGACTGGGATTAAAGGTTCTAGATGCTGACTGGGATAAAAGGTTCTAGATGCTGACTGGGATTAAAGGTTCTGATGCTGACTGGGATTATAGGTTCTAATGCTGACTGGGATTAAAGGTTCTAGATGCTGACTGGGATTAAATGTTCTGATGCTGACTGGGATTAAAGATTCTGATGCTGACTGGGATAAAAGGTTCTAGATGCTGACTGGGATTAAAGGTTCTGATGCTGACTGGGATTAAAGGTTCTAGATGCTGACTGGGATAAAAGGTTCTAGATGCTGACTGGGATTAAAGGTTCTAGATGCTGACTGGGATTAAAGGTTCTGATGCTGACTGGGATTAAAGGTTCTAGATGCTGACTGGGATTAAAGGTTCTGATGCTGACTGGGATTAAAGGCTCTGATGCTGACTGGGATTAAAGGTTCTAGATGCTGACTGGGATTAAAGGTTCTGATGCTGACTGGGATTAAAGGTTCTGATGCTGACTGGGATTAAAGGTTCTGATGCTGACTGGGATTAAAGGTTCTAGATGCTGACTGGGATTAAAGGTTCTGATGCTGACTGGGATTAAAGGTTCTGATGCTGACTGGGATTAAAGGCTCTGATGCTGACTGGGATTAAAGGTTCTGATGCTGACTGGGATTAAAGGTTCTAGATGTTGACTGGGATTAAAGGTTCTGATGCTGACTGGGATTAAAGGTTCTGATGCTGACTGGGATTAAAGGTTCTGATGCTGACTGGGATTAAAGGTTCTAGATGCTGACTGGGATAAAAGGTTCTAGATGCTGACTGGGATTAAAGGTTCTAATGCTGACTGGGATTAAAGGTTCTAGATGCTGACTGGGATAAAAGGTTCTAGATGCTGACTGGGATTAAAGGTTCTGATGGTGACTGGGACTAAAGGTTCTGATGCCAACTGAGATTATAGGTTCTAATGCTGACTGGGATTAAAGGTTCTAGATGCTGACTGGGATAAAAGGTTCTAGATGCTGACTGGGATTAAATGTTCTGATGCTAACTGGGATTAAAGGTTCTAGATGCTGACTGGGATAAAAGGTTCTAGATGCTGACTGGGATTAAAGGTTCTAGATGCTGACTGGGATTAAAGGTTCTGATGCTGACTGGGATTAAAGGTTCTAGATGCTGACTGGGATTAAAGGTTCTGATGCTGACTGGGATTAAAGGTTCTGATGCTGACTGGGATTAAAGGTTCTAGATGCTGACTGGGATTAAAGGTTCTGATGCTGACTGGGATTAAAGGTTCTAGATGCTGACTGGGATAAAAGGTTCTAGATGCTGACTGGGATTAAAGGTTCTAGATGCTGACTGGGATTAAAGGTTCTGATGCTGACTGGGATTAAAGGTTCTAGATGCTGACTGGGATTAAAGGTTCTGATGCTGACTGGGATTAAATGTTCTGATGCTGACTGGGATTAAAGGCTCTGATGCTGACTGGGATTAAAGGTTCTAGATGCTGACTGGGATTAAAGGTTCTGATGCTGACTGGGATTAAAGGTTCTGATGCTGACTGGGATTAAAGGTTCTGATGCTGACTGGGATTAAAGGTTCTGATGCTGACTGGGATTAAAGGTTCTAGATGCTGACTGGGATAAAAGGTTCTAGATGCTGACTGGGATTAAAGGTTCTGATGCTGACTGGGATTAAAGGTTCTAGATGCTGACTGGGATTAAAGGTTCTGATGCTGACTGGGATTAAAGGTTCTGATGCTGACTGGGATTAAAGGCTCTGATGCTGACTGGGATTAAAGGTTCTAGATGTTGACTGGGATTAAAGGTTCTGATGCTGACTGGGATTAAAGGTTCTGATGCTGACTGGGATTAAAGGTTCTAGATGCTGACTGGGATAAAAGGTTCTAGATGCTGACTGGGATTAAAGGTTCTAATGCTGACTGGGATTAAAGGTTCTAGATGCTGACTGGGATAAAAGGTTCTAGATGCTGACTGGGATTAAAGGTTCTGATGGTGACTGGGACTAAAGGTTCTGATGCCAACTGAGATTATAGGTTCTAATGCTGACTGGGATTAAAGGTTCTAGATGCTGACTGGGATAAAAGGTTCTAGATGCTGACTGGGATTAAAGGTTCTGATGCTAACTGGGATTAAAGGTTCTAGATGCTGACTGGGATAAAAGGTTCTAGATGCTGACTGGGATTAAAGGTTCTAGATGCTGACTGGGATTAAAGGTTCTGATGCTGACTGGGATTAAAGGTTCTAGATGCTGACTGGGATTAAATGTTCTGATGCTGACTGGGATTAAAGGTTCTGATGCTGACTGGGATTAAAGGTTCGGATGCTTACTGGGATTAAAGGTTCTGATGCTGACTGGGATTAAAGGTTCTGATACTGACTGGGACTAAAGGTTCTGCATTCTGACTGGGACTAAAGGTTCTGATGCCAACTGAGATTATAGGTTCTAATGCTGACTGGGATTAAAGGTTCTAGATGCTGACTGGGATAAAAGGTTCTAGATGCTGACTCGGATTAAATGTTCTGATGCTGACTGGGATTAAAGGTTCTAGATGCTGACTGGGATTAAAGGTTCTGGATGCTGACTGGGATTAAAGGTTCTAGATGCTGACTGGGATAAAAGGTTCTAGATGCTGACTCGGATTAAATGTTCTGATGCTGACTGGGATTAAAGGTTCTGATGCTGACTGGGATTAAAGGTTCTGATGCTGACTGGGATTAAAGGTTCTGGACCTGAGTTTTAAGAGTTATATGAATTTTAATGTTTACAAACAGCTGATGTTTGTATGAAGCTTTATTGGTGTAAACGCGCTGTGATTGGTTCACGCAGCTTCTCTGTTTCTGTGCAAGGTCACACAGGAGAGGACGGATGGAGAGAAGAAAGGAGGGAAAATGAGCTGAGAGAGAAGTGACAGATTCCAGAGTGAATATCGTGGTGAACAGCTGTGACCCAGATCCGCCTGTGTGTGTGTGCGTGTGTGTGTGTGTGTGTGTGTGTGTGTGTGTGTGTGTATGTCTGTGAGTGTCTGTTCGTGTGTGTGTGTGTGTGTGTGTGTGTGTGTGTGTGTATGTCTGTGAGTGTCTGTTCGTGTGTGTGTGTGTGTGTGTGTGTGTGTGTGTGTGTTATGTAGGCCGTGAGTTATGTGTTAAACCTGAGGACATGCATGCACACGTTATCTCTGCAGACATGTGGGGACCGAAGGCAGCTTCACACACTCGTGAAACACCTGAACCTTCCCGATCAGACCCCGGCACGTCCCCACAAACCGGGGCAACCACCCCCCTCATGCACATCACGTGCACACGCCTGTCCGTGCGCACGGTGAGATTACATCCTCCATGTGAAATCATTTCCTAGATTTCCTGCTTCCCAGAATGCCTTGCTGCTGTGTCCAGCTGTTGGTTTGTTTACAGGCAGGTAGAAAGAGGCACACTGACGATGCGTTCAAGGTCAGTAGGGAAACACGCCGTCACTCGTACCTGTTTCACTGAGCGAGGTTGGAAGCTGGCTACGGTTGCGTCATCTGGGTCGTCTCAGAGGATGAGGATCTGTAATCTGATTGGCCGATTCAGAGATTGAACCCTGAGGTTCATGTTTCCATGTTGGAAAGTCAGATTATTTACTCAACTTTATTCATAAAACCCTTTCAGACAAACACAGCTGCCTCAGTCTGTTCATGTCAAGCAAACAGTCAAATGATTAAGTTTTTAAAACAAGTTACAAACAACATTTAAAAGAAAAAAACTAAAACACAAAAACAGACAAAGACAAAGAATGAAAGAAGGTTTGAAGGAGCCCCATGAAGACCGGATCCACGGAGATCCAGACGCCGGCAGTCATCCGGAACGTGGGCGGAACCGCAGCTAGCAGGTGATTTACTGATCCGCATCAGCTCTCTGAACCCCCGTCTCAACTAGACCGCCTAAACCGAGACCAAGACAGACCAGGACCAGACTGAGACAAGACCAAGACAAGACCAAGACATACCAAGACCAGACTGAGACAAGACCAAGACCAAGACTAGAGAGTATCAAGACCAAGACCCGACTGAGACAAGACCAAGACCAAGACTAGAGAGTATCAAGACCAAGACAGACCAAGACAGACCAAGACAAGACCAAGACAGACCAGGACCAGACTGAGACAATACCAAGACCAAGACTAGAGAGTATCAAGACCAAGACAGACCAGGACCAGACTGAGACAAGACCAAGACCAAGACTAGAGAGTATCAAGACCAAGACAGACCAGGACCAGACTGAGACAAGACCAAGACCAAGACTAGAGAGCATCAAGACCAAGACAGACCAGGACCAGACCAAGACCAGACTGAGACAAGACCAAGACCAAGACTAGAGAGTATCAAGACCAAGACAGACCAAGACAGACCAAGACCAGACCAGGACCAGACTGAGACAAGACCAAGACCAAGACTAGAGAGTATCAAGACCAAGACAGACCAAGACCAGACCAAGACAAGACCAAGACATACCAAGACCAGACTGAGACAAGACCAAGACCAAGACTAGAGAGTATCAAGACCAAGACAGACCAAGACAGACCAGGACCAGACTGAGACAAGACCAAGACTAGAGAGTATCAAGACCAAGACCGACCAAGACCAGAGAGTATCAAGACCAAGACCAAGATAAGACTAGTTCTGCTCAAGACTGAGACCAAAATAAACCAACTAGTATTTTTTCCATTTGGCATGAGTTGTAGTACCTGAGCATCGTACTGGGTTCAGCTGCTAGCATGAAAATGAGATTGTAGTATTTGGTACGTGAAGGGGGCGTTTATCCTGCCTGGACATTACACGTTACAAATCCCATGAGACTGCTCAGCCAGAGACCTGAGACCAAAGACTGCCGAGGCTGTGATAAGAACAAGACCATAAAAAACTGGTCTCGAGACCAAGACCGGTCTTGAGACCTACAAGTCATCACATACCATAAAAAACAGAAGAACCAACACAAAAGAGAAACACCAGGACCGGTTCTCCAGAACTATGGAGGGACCAAGTCTGAAAGTAAACAAACATAAACACGCAGCAGACCAGCCAGGAGGATGGACCGGGGGACTGGGGACCAGAGGACTGGGGGATTGGGGGATTGGAGGATTGGGGGACCGGAGGACTGGGGGATTGGAGGATTGGAGAATTGGGGGATTGGAGGATTGGGGGACTGGGGGATTGGAGGATTGGGGGATTGGAGGATTGGAGAATGGGCTTTATGCACATCCCCAGTACTTCCTGAACTTAGTACTGCACCTTTGTTTCCTGTCTTACATGATTGGATGAACTGATTAATCCAGGTGTGTCTGATCTCAGCAAATGGCCAGATACACCTGGATTAATCAGTTCATCCAATCATGTAAGACAGGAAACAAAGGTGCAGTACTAAGTTCAGGAAGTACTGGGGATGTGCATAAGGCCAATTGGGGGATTGGAGGATTGGGGGATTGGGGGATTGGAGGATTGGGGGACTGGGGGATTGGAGGATTGGGGGACTGGGGGATTGGAGGATTGGAGAATTGGGGGATTGGAGGATTGGGGGATTGGAGGATTGGAGAATTGGGGGATTGGAGGATTGGGGGACTGGGGGATTGGAGGATTGGAGAATTGGGGGATTGGAGGATTGGGGGATTGGGGGATTGGAGGATTGGAGAATTGGGGGATTGGAGGATTGGGGGATTGGAGAATTGGGGGACTGGGGGATTGGGGGATTGGGGGATTGGAGGATTGGAGAATTGGGGGATTAGAGGATTGGGGGACTGGGGGATTGGAGGATTGGGGGATTGGGGGATTGGAGGATTGGAGAATTGGGGTATTGGAGGATTGGGGGATTGGAGAATTGGGGGACTGGGGGATTGGGGGACTGGAGGATTGGGGGATTGGAGAATTGGGGGACTGGGGGATTGGGGGACTGGGGGATTGAAGGATTGGGGGATTGGAGGATTGGAGAATTGGGGGATTGGAGGATTGGAGAATTGGGGGATTGGAGGATTGGAGGATTGGGGGACTGGGGGATTGGAGGATTGGAGAACTGGGGGATTGGAGGATTGGAGGATTGGAGGATTGGGGGACTGGAGGATTGGAGAATTGGGGGACTGGAGGATTGGGGGACTGGGGGATTGGGGGACTGGGGGATTGGAGGATTGGAGAATTGGGGGATTGGAGGATTGGGGGATTGGAGGATTGGGAGACTGGGGGATTGGAGGATTGGGGGATTGGGGGATTGGAGGATTGGGGGACTGGGTGGTTGGAGGACTGGGGGATTGGAGGATTGGGGGACTGGGGGATTGGAGGATTGGAGAACTGGGGGATTGGAGGATTGGGGGATTGGAGGATTGGGGGACTGGGGGATTGGGGGACTGGGGGATTGGAGGATTGGAGAATTGGGGGATTGGAGGATTGGGGGACTGGAGTATTGGGGGACTGGGGGATTGGAGGATTGGGGGACTGGGGGACTGGAGGATTGGGGGACTGGGGGGTTGGAGGACTGGGGGACTGGAGGACTGGGGGACTGGGGGACTGGGGGATTGGAGGACTGGAGAACTGGGGGACTGGAGGATTGGGGGATTGGAGGATTGGAGAACTGGGGGATTGGGGGATTGGAGGATTGGGGGACTGGGGGATTGGGGGACTGGGGGATTGGAGGATTGGGGGACCGGAGGATTTGGGGACTGGGGGACTGGGGGACTGGAGGATTGGGGGATTGGAGGATTGGGGGACTGGGGGATTGGAGGACTGGGGGATTGGAGAACTGGAGAATTGGGGGATTGGAGGATTGGGGGATTGGAGGATTGGAGAACTGGGGGATTGGAGGATTGGGGGACTGGGGGATTGGAGGATTGGAGAATGGGGGACTGGAGGACTGGGGGACTGTGGGATTGGAGGATTGGAGAATGGGGGACTGGAGGATTGGGGATTGGAGAACTGGGGGATTGGAGGACTGGAGAACTGGGGGATTGGAGGATTGGGGGACGGGGGAGAATGGGGGATAAGGATTGGGGGACTGGGGGATGGAGGATTGGGGGATGGGGGACTGGAGGACTGGAGAATGGGGGACTGGAGGATTGGGGGATGGAGAATGGGGACTGGGGATGGGGGACTGAGGATTGGGGGATTGGAGAATGGGGACTGGGGGATGGGGACTGGGGGACAGGATTGGGGGACTGGAGGATGGAGAACTGGGGGATGGAGGATTGGAGAACTGGGGGATGGAGGATTGGAGGACTGGGGGACTGGGGGATTGGAGGATTGGAGAACTGGGGGACTGGAGGATGGAGGATGAGGACTGGGGGACTGGAGGATTGGAGAACTGGGGACTGGAGGACTGGGGGACTGGGGGATGGGGGACTGGGGGATTGGAGGATTGGAGAACTGGGGGACTGGAGGATTGGGGGATGGAGGACTGGAGACTGGGGACTGGAGGACTGGGGGACTGGGGGATGGAGGACTGGGGGACGGGGGGGGACGGGGGAGAGGAGGGGACCGGGGATGGAGGAGAGACGGGGGACGGAGGAGGGGAGGAGACGGAGGACGGGAGAGGGGGGGGATAGGGACGGGGGAGGAGAGGGGAGGAGGACGGGGGGGACGGGAGGCGGGGGAGGGGGGGGGGCGAGGGGGAGGAGGGGACCGAGGATGGGACGGGGGAGGGAGGAGGGGAGGAGGAGGGGACTGGGGGAGGGGACGGGAGATGGGGAGAAGGGAGGGATGGAATGGGGGATAGGATTGGGGGACTGGGGGATGGGATGGAGATGGGGGATGGAGATTGGGGAGTGGGATGGGGATGGAGAATGGGGGATGGAGATTGGGGGATGGAAAGGGGGATGGAGGATGGAAATGGGGGATGGAGGATTGGGGACTGGGGGATGGAGAGGGGGATGGGGGAGGAGGAGGGGGAGGGAGAAATTGGGGACTGGAGGATTGGGGATTGGAGAATGGGGGACTGGGGGATTGGGGGACTGGAGGATTGGGACTGGAGAATGGGGGACTGGGGATTGGGGGACTGGGGGATTGAAGGATTGGGGGATTGGAGGATTGGAGAATTGGGGGATTGGAGGATTGGAGGATTGGGGGACTGGGGGATTGGAGGATTGGAGAATTGGGGGATTGGAGGATTGGGGGACTGGGGGATTGGGGGACTGGGGGATTGGAGGATTGGAGAATTGGGGGATTGGAGGATTGGGGGATTGGAGGATTGGAGAATTGGGGGATTGGAGGATTGGGGATTGGAGGATTGGGAGACTGGGGGATTGGAGGATTGGGGGATTGGGGGATTGGAGGATTGGGGGACTGGGTGGTTGGAGGACTGGGGGATTGGAGGATTGGGGGACTGGGGGATTGGAGGATTGGAGAATTGGGGGATTGGAGGATTGGGGATTGGAGGATTGGGGGACTGGGGGATTGGAGGATTGGGGGATTGGAGGATTGGAGAATTGGGGGATTGGAGGATTGGGGGATTGGAGTATTGGGGGACTGGGGGATTGGAGGATTGGGGGATTGGGGGATTGGAGGATTGGGGGACTGGGGGTTGGAGGACTGGGGGATTGGAGGATTGGGGGACTGGGGGATTGGGGGATTGGAGGATTGGAGAATTGGGGGATTGGAGGATTGGGGGATTGGAGGATTGGAGAATTGGGGGATTGGGGGATTGGAGGATTGGGGGACTGGGGGATTGGAGGATTGGGGGACCGGAGGATTTGGGGACTGGGGGATTGGGGGATTGGAGGATTGGGGGATTGGAGGATTGGGGGACTGGGGGATTGGAGGACTGGGGGATTGGAGAATTGGGGGATTGGAGGATTGGAGGATTGGGGGATTGGAGGATTGGAGGATTGGGGGATTGGAGGATTGGGGGACCGGAGGATTGGAGGACTGGGGGATTGGGGGATTGGGGGACTGGGGGATTGGAGAATTGGGGGATTGGAGGATTGGAGGATTGGGGGATTGGAGGATTGGGGGACCGGAGGATTGGGGGACCGGAGGATTGGAGGACTGGGGGATTGGGGGACCGGAGGATTGGGGGACTGGGGGATTTGAGGATTGGGGGATTGGAGGATTGGAGGACTGGAGGATTGGAGGACTGGGGGATTGGGGGACCGGAGGATTGGGGGACTGGGGGATTGGGGGACCGGAGGATTGGGGGACTGGGGGATTTGAGGATTGGGGGATTGGAGGATTGGAGGACTGGAGGATTGGAGGACTGGGGGATTGGGGGACCGGAAGATTGGAGGACTGGAGGATTGGAGGATTGGAGGATTGGGGGATTGGAGGATTGGAGGACTGGAGGATTGGAGGACTGGGGGATTGGGGGACCGGAGGATTGGGGGACTGGGGGATTGGGGGACCGGAGGATTGGGGGACTGGGGGATTTGAGGATTGGGGGATTGGGGGACCGGAAGATTGGAGGACTGGGGGATTGGAGGATTGGGGGATTGGAGGATTGGAGGACTGGAGGATTGGAGGACTGGGGGATTGGAGGATTGGGGGATTGGAGGATTGGGGGACCAGAGGATTGGGGGACCGGGTTAGCCAGAGACGCAACAAATACTGATCTTTAATAAGTTGTAAGAACTTTGGAGGTAAAATGCACTAAAAAAGAGGTTTTCTGTAAAAATCACTTTGACCTGAAAAGTAAATTCTACAGGAGGTTTGTGTTTCGCTGTTGTTACGTAAAAACGACATCATTTTATGAAATGCTACTTGATGTTTGTTTGTATGTTTTTAACTTAATTTAAATTGTAAGTATAACTGACGATTATCAAGTTTTTTATTTTCCATGTTTTCATTATGTCAACTTGTCATTTATGTCAACAACCCTCAACATATCCTGACCACAAAGGCTCATGGGAGATGCGTGTTTAACAGGAGTTTAACCTTTTGTGAATGCTAGGCTGTAAATGGGAGTTATTTACTGTGCTGACATTTAGACTATGGAGAACTATGAAGGCTGGAGGGGTCTCCGTGGTTACGCAGTCGGAGACGTAGACTGTAGCCTTACCAGACCATCAACAAAGCTGATGTTCAACTGTCTTTACTAGTTTAACTGTTTATAACGACCAGTCTGTCAGTCTGACCCTGCGAGGTTTTTGACATAGGGCCTCATTTACCGGCGATCCAGGATCCTACTGGTCACTGGAGACAGTTTCAGCGTATTTCATCCCGTTATTCCAGTTCCAGGAGGTCGCCGATGCTAATGCTGGCGTGAGTCAACAGGAATCTGCTAGCTGCATTCCATATTGACGAACTAGTTTCTTACCAGCTGTGGAATGATACACTTTGCTTCCGGGTGGTAGTATTACTACCTTTGTCAGTGTATTTTGGTTCATAGAGACATGGTGACGGTTACTGTGATGAAAAAAGTTTGAAATCGTCCTCAAGATCCCACATGTCCTCATGCCTTTCAGACGTGGCCGTAGTTCGGACTGGATATTCGTGTAATCAGATTCCTTCATGCACATAGCAACAGATGACATCACTGCTGCCAAATACAGGAAGTAAAACTTTGTAAAGTTTCTCAGCAGCAACAATCAAAATGCAACGAAATGCAGGTTAGTTGTATTTGTAGCATTATTCTGTGAACACGGCATTCACAGATAGTCTGAAGTTGGAAATGATTTGGTTCGGAAGCTTTGTGGAGTGGATACGATTGTTATTGATGACGGGCTAGCAGATTCCTATTGAGTCACACTAGCATTAGCATTAGCACCAGCGACTAACGGGATGAAATATGCTGAAACTGTCTCCAGTGATACGTAGGATCCTGGCTCGCTCCAAAATGAGGCCCTGTGTCAAAAATCCTGAACTTCCCTTTTAAATATTACTTGTTTCAATATGTGAGTTTCAGTTTGAAGCAAACGGAGTCTAACGGTGCGTTTTGAGCATTTTGGTATCGATGCACATTATACACGTCAAAAGGCAGAGTTGGAAAATCGGAACTTCTGCACCGTTGATGACCAGTGGAGCTGCTGGACAGACCCTCTCCTGAAGTCCATCAGCATCTCCGTCGTCTTCCCCACGTTCAGATGGAGATGATTGTCCCTGCACCACATGACCAGGAGGCTAACCTCACTCCGTTAGAGTGACCCACCACGGTGATGTGGATCAGACCCACCACGGTGGTGTGGATCAGACCCACCACGGTGGTTTGGATCAGACCCACCACGGTGGTTTGGATCAGACCCACCACGGTCATGTGGATCAGAGCCACCACGGTCATGTGGATCAGAGCCACCACGGTCATGTGGATCAGACCCACCACGGTGGTTTGGATCAGACCCACCACGGTCATGTGGATCAGACCCACCACGGTGGTTTGGATCAGACCCACCACGGTCATGTGGATCAGACCCACCACGGTCATGTGGATCAGACCCACCACGGTGGTTTGGATCAGACCCACCACGGTGGTTTGGATCAGACCCACCACGATCATGTGGATCAGACCCACCACGGTGGTTTGGATCAGACCCACCACGGTGGTTTGGATCAGACCCACCACGATCATGTGGATCAGACCCACCACGGTCATGTGGATCAGACCCACCACGATGGTTTGGATCAGACCCACCACGGTCATGTGGATCAGACCCACCACGGTCATGTGGATCAGACCCACCACGGTCATGTGGATCAGACCCACCACGGTGGTGTGGATCAGACCCACCACGGTCATGTGGATCAGACCCACCACGGTCATGTGGATCAGACCCACCACGGTCATGTGGATCAGACCCACCACGGTGGTGTGGATCAGACCCACCACGGTCATGTGGATCAGACCCACCACGGTGGTGTGGATCAGACCCACCACGGTGGTTTGGATCAGACCCACCACGGTCATGTGGATCAGACCCACCACGGTCATGTGGATCAGACCCACCACGGTGGTGTGGATCAGACCCACCACGGTCATGTGGATCAGACCCACCACGGTCATGTGGATCAGACCCACCACGGTCATGTGGATCAGACCCACCACGGTCATGTGGATCAGACCCACCACGGTCATGTGGATCAGACCCACCACGGTCATGTGGATCAGACCCACCACGGTCATGTGGATCAGACCCACCACGGTCATGTGGATCAGACCCACCACGGTCATGTGGATCAGACCCACCACGGTGGTTTGGATCAGACTTGAACAGGCTGTGTGCTGCATAAAGCTGCAATTCGGTGTCTGAATTTCCCGCGCTGCCCTGCAGACGTGACGTCATTGATGCTGCATCCACAGTTCTGATGCAGGAAGAAGACGTCGCGGTAAATTCAAACACTGTAAGCGATAGTTATGGATTCTTCTGCCGTCAGCAAACGATCCAGATCAACTGGAAGACACTAAAAAGTGGAACTACGAAGAAAAAGCGTAGAAACATCATTATAGCTTCAGTTTGTGCTCCGTGACGGCTTGGTGGGGGCTGCAGGTACCTGAAGCTCCAGTCGCCAGTTTCGTTTCTTAATCTCATAACCTATACTTTAAACTTTTAAACAACATACTTTAATAGTAGTACATTAATAGTACATTTTTAAACATACTGGTTTCTTTGATACTAAGAGTTAAATGTTACTGGACCATTTGGTGGAGTCAAATAAAACACCTGAATCTATTTTTGACAGAAATTTTACTCAGCATTAAAGGTGGAGTAGAAGTATAATAAGGTGATTTTCAATATATTTGAAAATGTATTTTTAAACACTAAACAGTGTACTGTAAGTGTATTATCAGTAAACCTAAAAGGTTAAGTCGACTACTTCTGACACTAAAAGGGCATCAAGAAGTTTACTGCTAGAAAATATATACAGTATACATAGAAGAATACTTTTAGTATACTTAAAAGTGTACTTTGTAAGAGTAAAAGTAAGCTTAAAGTTTTAGTACGAGTAAACTAACAGTATGCCAAGAAGTACACTTTCAGTATACTTTAAAGCGTATTTTCTAAAAGCAAAAGTAGTCTTGAAGTTTTAGTACAAGTACACTAATAGTATACCTAGAAGATTACTTTTAGTATACTTAAAAGTGTACTTTGTAAGAGTAAAAGTAAGATTGAAGTTTTAGTACAAGTACACTCACATACCAGAAAATTACTTTAAGTATACTTAAAAGTATACTTTTAAATACTTAAATTGGGCCAATTTAGTCCCAAGAAGTACACTTGTTAGTATAGTGGTAGTACACTGATGGCAGTGTACTTGGTAAATAAAAGTACACTTGGGGGATATACTTGAGTATACTTAATGAAATGTACTTAAGGAGTACTTCTTTTTGGTAAGAGTAATGTTGGTCATGTGACTCAGGTTCATTCCTGTAAGTAACAGCAACGATCCAGCAGCTGCTGCACGGGGACGGAGACGATGGGGACGGAGACGTCGGGGACGGAGACGATGGGGACGGAGACGACGGGGACGGAGACGATGGGGACGGAGACGACGGGGACGGAGACGTCGGGGACGATGGGGACGGAGACGTCGGGGACGGAGACGACGGGGACGGAGACGTCGGGGACGATGGGGACGGAGACGTCGGGGACGGAGACGACGGGGACGGAGACGTCAGGGACGGAGACGTCGGTGACGGAGACGTCTGCGACGGAGACGATGGGGACGGAGACGTCAGGGACGGAGACGTCAGGGACGGAGACGACGGGGACGGAGACGTCGGTTACGGGGACGTCGGTGACGGAGACGTCTGTGATGGAGACGTTGGTTACGGGGACGTCTGTGACGGGGACGTCTGTGACGGGGACATCAGTGAGGGAGACGTCTGCGACGGAGACGTCGGTGACGGAGACGTCGGTTACGGGGATGTCGGTGACGGAGACGTCTGGGACGGAGACGTCGGTTATGGAGACGTCTGTGACGGAGACGTTGGTTACGGGGACGTCTGTGACGGGGACGTTGGTTACGGGGACGTCTGTGACGGGGATGTTGGTTACGGGGACGTCTGTGACGGGGACGTCTGTGACGGGGATGTTGGTTACGGGGACGTCTGTGACGGGGACGTCAGTTACGGGGACGTCTGTGACGGGGACGTCTGTGACGGGGATGTTGGTTACGGGGACGTCTGTGACGGGGACGTTGGTTACGGGGACGTCTGTGACGGGGATGTTGGTTACGGGGACGTCTGTGACGGGGACGTCTGTGACGGGGATGTTGGTTACGGGGACGTCTGTGACGGGGACGTCTGTGACGGGGATGTTGGTTACGGGGACGTCTGTGACGGGGACGTCAGTTACGGGGACGTCTGTGACGGGGACGTTGGTTACGGGGACGTCTGTGACGGGGACGTCTGTGACGGGGACGTTGGTTACGGGGACGTCTGTGACGGGGACGTCGGTTACGGGGACGTCTGTGACGGGGACGTCGGTGAGACACAGAAGGATCGGCTTCTTCCATCGTTCCAGATCAGCCTGAAATCTTCATGTTGGGACAAATGAGTTCGTGTCTGATCTCATGGATGTGAAATGGATCACAGCAGCTTTTATGTTTTATTTGCACGTCATCAAACTTTGATCTGATTTCAGTTCTCATGTCAGACGACGTCCTAACTAATAAAATGGAGTTGGAACGATTTGCCATTTTCCTGTCCACAGTTTCAGAGACACGTGCACGTGCAGCGCATGCAGTCCTGCTGAAGCACTAAAGCTGATTTTGGGATATTTTTATATGAATAAGCAAATTCATTCTTTACTGCAAATATAGATAAACTGCAGAAAAGCTGCATACATACTTTATTTTGGATAATTTATGTTTTCCTACGCCTCATATTTACGTTATACATATACAGCTGTAAGGTTCATGTTTTTAGCCTTTATTTATTTTCGATTTGAACATTTTGCGTAACTTACTTGTTTGCAAAGCAGAACGGCAGAAACACAATAAATGTACGCGCTACGCTGTACCATCCACAACGCAAAAAACGAGCCGTCACAATCAATCATGGTACCACTTACAACCAGGAAACTGTTGTGTGCGTATATACATACATATATATATATATATACATACATATATATATATATATATATATATATATATATATATACATATATATACATACCCTAAACCTAACCCTCGTCCTAACCCTAACCAAAATCTAACTGTAACTTAATCTCTAAAACCTAATCTGGACCCTGAAAACGGGGTTTGGACCCGCGGGGACCGAGAAAATGTCCCCACTGTGGTGGTAAAATACGGAACATGGTCCCCACAATGCTACAAAAACGCACCCACACACACACACACACACACACGTGTGTGTGTGTGTGCTTCATGGTCCGGTGTGTGTTGGTGCCTCCAGCCTGGTCCAGCTGGACGGTCATCAGCTCTCTGGGTCGTGATGCATTTCTTCATCACTGCTGCTGCTGCTGCTGATGATGATGATGATGATGATGATGATGATGACCTCAGCAGCAGCTACGACTCAGCATCCGTCTGGGACTCATTATCAGACCAGGACTTGGTATCAGACCAGGACTCGGTATCAGACCAGGACTTGGTATCAGACAGGACTCGATATCGGCCCGGGACTCGGTATCAGCGATACTCGGACGACTGCAGAGTCAGAACTTGTCATTTGAGTCCAGACGGATCCTGGATGGACTGGAGGGGACGGTTTCCAGTTCCTGCTGGTCCAGATGCAGATGGAGCTCTGGATCTGGATCAGGATCTGTCCTGGTTCATAGAGGAAACCAAAAACCGCTTCATGACTCCAGGTCTGGACCCCCGTCAGTTGGGTCCAGCAGGTCCAGGAAGTTGAGGCATTTTATCTCTGGACTAGGAGCTGGACTTTAGGTCCTGGTTTGTTCGGGGGTCTTGTGGATCTCTGGACCACCTCCTGGACCAGCAGCTGCTCCTCATCAGGATGAGGAAGAATCCAGGTTAACAGGAGCCTCCAGGTCCTCCCTCTTACGTAACGTGTCCTGAGATGACACATTCAGATAAAACCGCATCCTGAGTTTCAGCCATTCTGCCTCTGCTCATCTGGTCCTGGAAAACCTGGAAGTCCAGATCTGAACTGGAGTCCAGTTTCCGTCTGGACCCAGAGAAAACCGTTTGGAGGTCAGAAAGGAAAAGTGGGTGAAACTTCCTGGTGTTAGCAGCTGCAAGAGGAGACAGATGTTTCCACGGCTGCAGGCCAATGGTTGCCATGCCGACCGTGACCGCGTTAAACCGGAAAACAGGTCTGGTTGTAAGAGCAGTTCCAGGATCCAGAACGAGGCCTGAACGGCTGCAAAACATCCACAGACCCGGTTCCAGAGCTGAGGGCCCAGCACAGGGCCTGGTGGAACACCTGAACGCATCAGCAGAACGTTATGGGACACGAGAACCGAGGGCCCAGCACGGGGCCTGGAGGAACACCTGAACGCATCAGCAGAACGTTATGGGACACGAGAACCGAGGGCCCAGCACGGGGCCTGGTGGAACACCTGAACGCATCAGCAGAACGTTATGGGACACGAGAACCGAGGGCCCAGCACGGGGCCTGGAGGAACACCTGAACGCATCAGCAGAACGTTATGGGACACGAGAACCGAGGGCCCAGCACGGGGCCTGGTGGAACACCTGAACGCATCAGCAGAACGTTATGGGACACGAGAACCGAGGGCCCAGCACGGGGCCTGGAGGAACACCTGAACGCATCAGCAGAACGTTATGGGACACGAGAACCGAGGGCCCAGCACGGGGCCTGGAGGAACACCTGAACGCATCAGCAGAACGTTATGGGACACGAGAACCGAGGGCCCAGCACGGGGCCTGGTGGAACACCTGAACGCATCAGCAGAACGTTATGGGACACGAGAACCGAGGGCCCAGCACGGGGCCTGGAGGAACACCTGAACGCATCAGCAGAACGTTATGGGACACGAGAACCGAGGGCCCAGCACGGGGCCTGGTGGAACACCTGAACGCATCAGCAGAACGTTATGGGACACGAGAACCGAGGGCCCAGCACGGGGCCTGGAGGAACACCTGAACGTATCAGCAGAACGTTATGGGACACGAGAACCGAGGGCCCAGCACAGGGCCTGGTGGAACACCTGAACGCATCAGCAGAACGTTATGGGACACGAGAACCGAGGGCCCAGCACGGGGCCTGGAGGAACACCTGAACGCATCAGCAGAACGTTATGGGACACGAGAACCGAGGGCCCAGCACAGGGCCTGGAGGAACACCTGAACGCATCAGCAGAACGCTATGGGACACGAGAACCGAGGGCCCAGCACAGGGCCTGGAGGAACACCTGAACGCATCAGCAGAACGCTATGGGACATGAGAACCGAGGGCCCAGCACGGGGCCTGGAGGAACACCTGAACGCATCAGCAGAACGTTATGGGACACGAGAACCGAGGGCCCAGCACGGGGCCTGGAGGAACACCTGAACGCATCAGCAGAACGTTATGGGACAAGAGAACCGAGGGCCCAGCACGGGGCCTGGAGGAACACCTGAACGCATCAGCAGAACGTTATGGGACAAGAGAACCGAGGGCCCCAGCACGGGGCCTGGAGGAACACCTGAACGCATCAGCAGAACGCTATGGGACATGAGAACCGAGGGCCCAGCACAGGGCCTGGAGGAACACCTGAACGCATCAGCAGAACGTTATGGGACAAGAGAACAGAGGGCCCAGCACGGGGCCTGGAGGAACACCTGAACGCATCAGCAGAAAGTTATGGGACACGAGAACCGAGGGCCCAGCACGGGGCCTGGAGGAACACCTGAACGCATCATCAGAACGTTATGGGACACGAGAACCAAGGGCCCAGCACAGGGCCTGGAGGAACACCTGAACGCATCAGCAGAACGTTATGGGACACGAGAACCAAGGGCCCAGCACAGGGCCTGGAGGAACACCTGAACGCATCAGCAGAACGTTATGGGACACGAGAACCGAGGGCCCAGCACGGGGCCTGGTGAAACACCTGAACGTATCAGCAGAACGTTATGGGACACGAGAACCGAGGGCCCAGCACGGGGCCTGGTGGAACACCTGAACACATCAGCAGAACGTTATGGGACACGAGAACCGAGGGCCCAGCACGGGGCCTGGAGGAACACCTGAACGCATCAGCAGAACGTTATGGGACACGAGAACCGAGGGCCCAGCACAGGGCCTGGAGGAACACCTGAACGCATCAGCAGAACGTTATGGGACACGAGAACCGAGGGCCCAGCACGGGGCCTGGAGGAACACCTGAACGCATCAGCAGAACGTCATGGGACACGAGAACCGAGGGCCCAGCACGGGGCCTGGAGGAACACTTGAACGCATCAGCAGAACGTTATGGGACACGAGAACCGAGGGCCCAGCACGGGGCCTGGAGGAACACCTGAACGCATCAGCAGAACGTTATGGGACACGAGAACCGAGGGCCCAGCACAGGGCCTGGTGGAACACCTGAACGCATCAGCAGAACGTTATGGGACACGAGAACCGAGGGCCCAGCACGGGGCCTGGAGGAACACCTGAACGCATCAGCAGAACGTTATGGGACACGAGAACCGAGGGCCCAACACGGGGCCTGGAGGAACACCTGAACGCATCAGCAGAACGTTATGGGACATGAGAACCGAGGGCCCAGCACGGGGCCTGGAGGAACACCTGAACGCATCAGCAGAACGTCATGGGACACGAGAACCGAGGGCCCAGCACGGGGCCTGGAGGAACACTTGAACGCATCAGCAGAACGTTATGGGACACGAGAACCGAGGGCCCAGCACGGGGCCTGGAGGAACACCTGAACGCATCAGCAGAACGTTATGGGACACGAGAACCGAGGGCCCAGCACAGGGCCTGGTGGAACACCTGAACGCATCAGCAGAACGTTATGGGACACGAGAACCGAGGGCCCAGCACGGGGCCTGGAGGAACACCTGAACGCATCAGCAGAACGTTATGGGACACGAGAACCGAGGGCCCAGCACGGGGCCTGGAGGAACACCTGAACGCATCAGCAAAAGGTTACAGGATACAAAATCTGACGATTCTGTCAGAAGCAAAAACGTAGTTTTTAAATGATCAAAAAACAGAAAAATGGCAACAGACGAGGAATATTCTGACTTCTGATTCACCAACAGCGCCATCATGATGGAGGTCAAAAACTGAATACATCACCGTGGTGACAGATGACACTCCACCCCCCCCCCCCCCAGAAAAAAAAATATAAATAAATTAAATTAAAAATATATAATTAATTTAGTTCTGCTATGCTTGTTATTATTTTTTTTTTGTCTCTGCCTTCTTCCTTTTTATTTGTCCCTGGTCCTTTTGGCTTTTTGTTTGTCTTTGTCTTTTTCCCTCTCTTGTTTTTTGTCTCGTACGTCCTTTTCCTTGTGTTTTTAGTCTCTTAGATTTTTCTAGTCTCTCTTCGTTTTTTTTAGTCTCTCTAGGTCTCTTATGGGTTCTTCCCTGTCCTGACTCTCTTGTTATTCTCTAGGTGTTCTCTCTCCCCTGGGACGGTCTCTGTCCTTTCAGAAGCCATGGAGCTTTGTCTGACAGAACAAAGGGGAGATTAACCCTGTTGTCACGGACTGATGTCACGTGTGATGGAGCTCCATGGCAACGGCATCAGCAGGTCGGTGGAGACGGAATCTGATCCTCCATCAGGATCAGCGGATTAAACTGAGCCCTCTTAAAAAGATGGAAGCTGAAGCTCCGCCCCCGATGATGTCACCGGTCCCACCTGACACTGACGATGATGATGCTGCCGCCGAGCTCACCGAGGTCAGACACACCTGGAGCAGAATGGACAAGCTGGACAAGCGCGTCCCGGCCAGCGTGCTGATGGAGCGTGACATATCCTGCGGGACGTGAAGGCAGCAGCGTCTCCTGCTGCGTGGACACTCCTGCTGTCCCGTAACGATGAACCGAGTCAGACAGCCAATCAGGAGCTCCGTGGGACGCCGGTCCTGCTGCAGGGCTGGTCCTGTCAGAGACCAGGTCCAGAGTCCACGTGATGCTGACACACCACAGAGATGTCCAACCACAGAGACGCTGCTGTCCAACCACAGAGACGCTAATGTCCAACCACAGAGACGCTGATGTCCAACCACAGAGATGTCCAACCACAGAGACGCTGCTGTCCAACCACAGAGACGCTGATGTCCAACCACAGAGACGCTGCTGTCCAACCACAGAGACGCTAATGTCCAACCACAGAGACGCTGATGTCCAACCACAGAGACGCTAATGTCCAACCACAGAGACGCTGATGTCCAACCACAGAGACGCTAATGTCCAACCACAGAGACGCTGATGTCCAACCACAGAGACGCTAATGTCCAACAACAGAGACGCTGCTGTCCAACCACAGAGCTGCTGATGTCCAACCACAGAGACGCTGATGTCCAACCACAGAGCTGCTGATGTCCAACAGTAGAGACGCTGATGTCCAACCACAGAGACGCTGATGTCCAACCACAGAGACGCTAATGTCCAACCACAGAGACGCTGATGTCCAACCACAGAGACGCTAATGTCCAACAACAGAGACGCTGCTGTCCAACCACAGAGCTGCTGATGTCCAACCACAGAGACGCTGATGTCCAACCACAGAGCTGCTGATGTCCAACAGTAGAGACGCTGATGTCCAACCACAGAGACGCTGATGTCCAACCACAGAGACGCTGATGTCCAACCACAGAGCTGCTGATGTCCAACAGTAGAGACGCTGATGTCCAACCACAGAGACGCTAATGTCCAACCACAGAGACGCTGCTGTCCAACCACAGAGACGCTGCTGTCCAACCACAGAGACGCTGCTGTCCAACCACAGAGACGCTAATGTCCAACCACAGAGACGCTGCTGTCCAACCACAGAGCTGCTGATGTCCAACCACAGAGACGCTGATGTCCAACCACAGAGATGCTGATGTCCAACCACAGAGACGCTGATGTCCAACCACAGAGACGCTGCTGTCCAACCACAGAGCTGCTGATGTCCAACCACAGAGACGCTGATGTCCAACCACAGAGACGCTGCTGTCCAACCACAGAGCTGCTGATGTCCAACCACAGAGACGCTGATGTCCAACCACAGAGACGCCGATGTCCAACACTGATCCTGCTGGACAGGAGATGGAAACCACCAGGATCCTCAATAACACCATTATCCCCCCCCCCCCCCCCTACCCATCACAAAAACATCACCTCCACTACGATGTTCCTGAGAGACTTCTGTCCAACTGTCCACCAATCAGAGAGCAGAAGTACTTATTAGTACTGGAGTATCATAAGATCATACATACACACACAGAACTACGGAGAAAAAGAGGTAAAACTAGACAGAAGTAATAATAATAATAATAATAATAATAATAATAATAATAATACATTTTATTTGTTTAGCGCTTTTCATAAAACTCAAAGCTGCTGCAAACGTCAAAAGATAGAAGAGTTAAAAACCAGATAAAATACAGTTCAGAAAAAATGTTCAACAGAAATTAAAAAGTTCAAAGATTGTAGTTCAAGAGCATGAGGTGATGAAAGTGGGGGGGGGGGGGTCTGTGGTGCTGCAGATGTGCTGAGTGAGAGAATTCCAGAGGGTGGGGGTAATGACAGAAAAGGCCCTGTCTCCCCCAGGTTCGGTGTTTGGTCCTGGGAATGATGATGAGATTGCAGGAGCAGAACAGAGGGAACATGAGGGGGTGTAGGGGTGAAGCATGTCTTTAAGATCAGAGGGGGCTGGTTATGGGGGGGCTTTGTGGGTGAGAGGGAGGATTTTGAATTTGATGTGATAAGAAACAAGAAGCCAAGGAAGGTTTGTGAGAACGGGTGATGTGGTCTCAGGCACGAGTGTGGGTGAGGAGGCGGGCGTGGGTGAGGGAGGCGGGAGTGGGTGAGGAGGCGGGCGAGGAGGCGGGCGTGGGTGAGGAGGCGGGCGAGGAGGCGGGCGTGGGTGAGGAGGCGGGCGTGGGTGAGGAGGCGGGCGGGCCTGGGTGAGGAGGCGGGAGAGGAGGCGGGCGTGGGTGAGGAGACGGGCGTGGGTGAGGAGGCGGGCCTGGGTGAGGAGGCGGGCGTGGGTGAGGAGACGGGCGTGGGTGAGGAGGCGGGCCTGGGAGAGGAGGCGGGCGTGGGTGAGGAGACGGGCATGGGTGAGGAGGCGGGCCTGGGAGAGGAGGCGGGCGTGGGTGAGGAGGCGGGCGTGGGTGAGGAGACGGGCGTGGGTGAGGAGGCGGGCGTGGGTGAGGAGGCGGGCGTGGGTGAGGAGACGGGCGTGGGTGAGGAGGCGGGCGTGGGTGAGGAGGCGGGCGTGGGTGAGGAGGTGGGCCTGGGAGAGGAGGCGGGCGTGGGTGAGGAGGCGGGCATGGGAGAGGAGGCGGGCGTGGGTGAGGAGGCGGGCGTGGGTGAGGAGGCGGGCCTGGGAGAGGAGGCGGGCGTGGGTGAGGAGGCGGGCGTGGGTGAGGAGGCGGGGCGTGGGTGAGGAGGCGGGCGTGGGTGAGGAGGCGGGGCGTGGGTGAGGAGGCGGGCCTGGGAGAGGAGGGCGGGCGTGGGTGAGGAGGCGGGCGGGCGGGGTGAGGAGGCGGGCGTGGGTGAGGAGGCTGGCGTGGGTGAGGAGGCGGGCCTGGGAGAGGAGACTGTCGTGGTGAGGAGGCAGGTGTGGGTGAGGAGGCAGGTGTGGGTGAGGAGGCAGGTGTGGGTGAGGAGGCGGGCGTGGGTGAGGAGACGGTCGTGGGTGAGGAGGCTGGCGTGGGTGAGGAGGCTGTCGTGGTGAGGAGGCGGGCGTGGGTGAGGAGACGGTCGTGGGTGAGAAGGGCGTGGGTGAGGATGCGGGCGTGGTTGAGGAGGTGGGTGTGGGTGAGGAGACAGGCGTAGGTGAGGAGGCAGGATTGGGTGAGAAGGGCGTGGGTGAGGAGGTGGGCGTGCGTGAGGAGACGGGAGGCAGGTGGCAGAATTTTGGATATATTGAAGTTTATTGAGGAGATTGGGGGGAAAGCCTTAAAGGACGCTGTTGCAGTGATCAGTGCGGGATGTAAGACATGGACGAGTATTTCAGCTGTAGGGAAAGTGGGGGGTGGCGGAGGTGGGGGGGGAGGCCATGTTTTTAAGGGGATTAAGAGCTGTTTTGGTGACAGACTTAATGTGGTCGATGAAGGTATTTATTAGTACACCCCCTACGGGAAACAGAGACCCTTACCACCAGCAGCCCCAAGAGACCCCAGACCGGGGCCCCAGCAGCCCCCAGAGACCCCAGACCCCGACCACCAGCAGCCCCAAGAGACCCCAGACCCGGGCCCCCAGCAGCCCCCAGAGACCCCAGACCCCGACCACCAGCAGCCCCCAGAGACCCCAGACCCGGGCCCCAGCAGCCCCCAGAGACCCCAGACCCGGGCCCCCAGCAGCCCCCAGAGAGACAGACATGCATCCTTCTAGAAGGTGGTAGAGGGTGGCCTCAGCCGAAGCCCCCCCTTCGACAGGGCACAGGCCCAGCAGGCCGAGACCAGCAAATGCTGGCCACCCAGGACCAGCACGACCAGGACCAGGGCCCCAGGAGGCGCCCCCCCAAAAACCTCACACAGCAGGCATGGCCCCCCAGGTGGCCACCCAGTACAGACCAGCACCGCCCAAATGCCCCTTTCCCAAACACCAGGCACCCCCACTGCAACCACACCCCCACATGCACTCCTCCCTCACCCCCCCCCCACACAAATCCACCCCCTTAACTCCTTACCCCACCCGCTTCTCCTCCCTCCTGCCACCCCCACATTGACTCTTCAACACCAACCCTTGCACACCTGCACACACCTCACCCCCACAAATGCCCATGGACACCTCCCCCCCTCACCCCTACACATGCCCACAGACACCTCCCCCCCTCACCCCTACACATGCCCACAGACACCTCCCCCCCTCAGCCCTACACATGCCCACAGACACCTCCCCCCTCACATGCCCACGGACACCTCCCCCCTCACCCCTACACATGCCCACGGACACCTCCCCCCTCACCCCTACACATGCCCACGGACACCTCCCCCCTCAGCCCTACACATGCCCACAGACACCTCGCCCCTCACCCCACACATGCCCACAGACACCTCGCCCCTCACCCCACACACATGCCCACGGACACCTCCCCCCTCAGCCCTACACATGCCCACGGACACCTCCCCCCTCAGCCCCACACATGCCCACAGAC
>JALJCO010001602.1:465000-670000 GCA_023101725.1 Atherinomorus stipes | reverse complement strand
TAGTTAAAGGCACAGAGAAAAAATTGTGACGACAGAAAAACGTCCCGCTGAGGATGAGGATGATGATGATGATGAAGGCTTTTCTACTCCCGGTTCTGAGCTGGAAACTTGTTGATCTTGCAAAAATGAATAAGTAAATAATAAATAAATAAATAAATAAATAAATAATCCTGCAGCTGCAGCCAATCAGAGCACAGATCATACTTCTCTCAGGGGCGTGTCTGGGATTTATAAGTGTGTGTGTGTGTGTGGGGGGGGGGGGGGGCGGCCCCCGGGAGCCAACATGTACTGGACTAGCCCCCCTGAACTCTGATTGGTCAGCCCACAGACACTTTTACACCAGTCTAATCCATCATTGGTCACGAACATGAAAAAATACACGATATCGTGGAAGGTGTATTCTGACCATAGTTTACTCCAGGGTGGTGTATTGTGACCATAGTTTACTCTAGAATGGTGTATTCTGACTGGAGTTTACTCCAGGGTGGTGTATTCTGACCATAGTTTACTCCAGGGTGGTGTATTGTGACCATAGTTTACTCTAGAATGGTGTATTCTGACTGGAGTTTACTCCAGGGTGGTGTATTCTGACCATAGTTTACTCCAGGGTGGTGCATTCTGACTGGAGTTTACTCCAGGGTGGTGTATTCTAACCATAGTTTACTCCAGGGTGGTGTATTCTGACTGGAGTTTACTCCAGGGTGGTGTATTCTGACCATAGTTTACTCCAGGGTGGTGTATTCTGACTGGAGTTTACTCCAGGGTGGTGTATTCTGACCACAGTTTACTCTAGAATGGTGTATTCTGACTGGAGATTACTGCAGGGTTGTGTATTCTGACTGAAGTTTACTCCAGGGTGGTGTATTCTGACTGGAGTTTACTCCAGGGTTGTGTATTCTGACTGGAGTTTACTCCAGGGTGGTGTATTCTGACCATAGTTTACTCCAGGGTGGTGTATTCTGACTGGAGTTTACTCCAGGGTGGTGTATTCTGACCACAGTTTACTCTAGAATGGTGTATTCTGACTGGAGTTTACTCCAGGGTTGTGTATTCTGACTGGAGTTTACTTCAGGGTTGTGTATTCTGACTGAAGTTTACTCCAGGGTGGTGTATTCTGACTGGAGTTTACTCCAGGGTGGTGTATTGTGACCATAGTTTACTCTAGAATGGTGTATTCTGACTGGAATTTACTCCAGGGTGGTGTATTCTGACCATAGTTTACTCCAGGGTGGTGCATTCTGACTGGAGTTTACTCCAGGGTGGTGTATTGTGACCATAGTTTACTCTAGAATGGTGTATTCTGACTGGAGTTTACTCCAGGGTGGTGTATTCTGACCATAGTTTACTCCAGGGTGGTGTATTGTGACCATAGTTTACTCTAGAATGGTGTATTCTGACTGGAGTTTACTCCAGGGTGGTGTATTCTGACCATAGTTTACTCCAGGGTGGTGCATTCTGACTGGAGTTTACTCCAGGGTGGTGTATTCTAACCATAGTTTACTCCAGGGTGGTGTATTCTGACTGGAGTTTACTCCAGGGTGGTGTATTCTGACCATAGTTTACTCCAGGGTGGTGTATTCTGACTGGAGTTTACTCCAGGGTGGTGTATTCTGACTGGAGTTTACTCCAGGGTGGTGTATTCTGACCACAGTTTACTCTAGAATGGTGTATTCTGACTGGAGATTACTGCAGGGTTGTGTATTCTGACTGAAGTTTACTCCAGGGTGGTGTATTCTGACTGGAGTTTACTCCAGGGTTGTGTATTCTGACTGGAGTTTACTCCAGGGTGGTGTATTCTGACCACAGTTTACTCTAGAATGGTGTATTCTGACTGGAGTTTACTCCAGGGTTGTGTATTCTGACTGGAGTTTACTTCAGGGTTGTGTATTCTGACTGAAGTTTACTCCAGGGTGGTGTATTCTGACTGGAGTTTACTCCAGGGGTGGTGTATTGTGACCATAGTTTACTCTAGAATGGTGTATTCTGACTGGAATTTACTCCAGGGTGGTGTATTCTGACCATAGTTTACTCCAGGGTGGTGCATTCTGACTGGAGTTTACTCCAGGGTGGTGTATTCTAACCATAGTTTACTCCAGGGTGGTGTATTCTGACTGGAGTTTACTCCAGGGTGGTGTATTCTGACCATAGTTTACTCCAGGGTGGTGTATTCTGACTGGAGTTTACTCTAGGGTGGTGTATTCTGACTGGAGTTTACT
Source organism: Atherinomorus stipes (assembly GCA_023101725.1). Taxonomy (NCBI): domain Eukaryota; kingdom Metazoa; phylum Chordata; class Actinopteri; order Atheriniformes; family Atherinidae; genus Atherinomorus; species Atherinomorus stipes. Next base: position 667,784 of record JALJCO010001602.1, on the reverse strand, counting down.
TCAGGGTGGTGTATTCTGACCACAGTTTACTCTAGAATGGTGTATTCTGACTGGAGATTACTGCAGGGTTGTGTATTCTGACTGAAGTTTACTCCAGGGTGGTGTATTCTGACTGGAGTTTACTCCAGGGTTGTGTATTCTGACTGGAGTTTACTCCAGGGTGGTGTATTCTGACCACAGTTTACTCTAGAATGGTGTATTCTGACTGGAGTTTACTCCAGGGTTGTGTATTCTGACTGGAGTTTACTTCAGGGTTGTGTATTCTGACCACAGTTTACTCTAGAATGGTGTATTCTGACTGGAGTTTACTCCAGGGTTGTGTATTCTGACTGGAGTTTACTTCAGGGTTGTGTATTCTGACTGGAGTTTACTCCAGGGTGGTGTATTCTGACTGGAGATTACTGCAGGGTTGTGTATTCTGACTGAAGTTTACACCAGGGTTGTGTATTCTGACTGGAGTTTACTCCGGGGTGGTGTATTCTGACTGGAGATTACTCTATGGTGGTGTATTCTGACCATAGTTTACTCCAGGGTGGTGTATTCTAACTGGAGATTACTCTAGGGTGGTGTATTCTGACCATAGTTTACTCCAGGGTGGTGTAGTCTGACTGGAGTTTACTCTAGGGTGGTGTATTCTGACCATAGTTTACTCCAGGGTGGTGTATTCTGACCATAGTTTACTCTAGGATGGTGTATTCTGACTGGAGTTTACTCCAGGGTGGTGTATTCTGACCATAGTTTACTCTAGGATGGTGTATTCTGACCATAGTTTACTCCAGGGTGGTGTATTCTGACTACAGTTTACTCCAGGGTGCTGTATTCTGAATGGAGTTTACTCCAGGGTGGTGTATTCTGACCATAGTTTACTCTAGGATGGTGTATTCTGACTGGAGTTTACTCTAGGGTGGTGTATTCTGACCATAGTTTACTCCTGGGCTGTGTTTTCTGACTGGAGTTTACTCCAGGGTGGTGTATTCTGACCATAGTTTACTCTAGGATGGTGTATTCTGACGGGTGTTTCCTCCAGGGTGGTGTATTCTGACCATAGTTTACTCCAGGGTGGTGCATTCTGACTGGAGGTTACTCCAGGGTGGTGTATTCTGACCATAGTTTACTCCAGGGTGGTGTATTCTGACTGGAGTTTACTCCAGGGTGGTGTATTCTGACCATAGTTTACTCTACAATGGTGTATTCTGACTGGAGTTTACTCCAGGGTGGTGTATTCTGACCATAGTTTACTCCAGGGTGGTGTATTCTGACTGGAGTTTACTCCAGGGTGGTGTATTCTGACCATAGTTTACTCTAGAATGGTGTTTTCTGACTGGAGTTTACTCCAGGGTGGTGTATTCTGACCATAGTTTACTCTAGAATGGTGTTTTCTGACTGGAGTTTACTCCAGGGTGGTGTATTCTGACCATAGTTTACTCCAGGGTGGTGTATTCTGACTGGAGTTTACTCCAGGGTGGTGTATTCTGACCACAGTTTACTCTAGAATGGTGTATTCTGACTGGAGTTTACTCCAGGGTGGTGTATTCTGACCATAGTTTACTCTAGAATGGTGTTTTCTGACTGGAGTTTACTCCAGGGTGGTGTATTCTGACCATAGTTTACTCTAGAATGGTGTCTCTGACTGGAGTTTACTCCAGGGTGGTGTATTCTGACCATAGTTTACTCCAGGGTGGTGTATTCTGACTGGAGTTTACTCCAGGGTGGTGTATTCTGACCACAGTTTACTCTAGAATGGTGTATTCTGACTGGAGTTTACTCCAGGGTGGTGTATTCTGACTGGAGATTACTGCAGGGTTGTGTATTCTGACTGAAGTTTACACCAGGGGTTGTGTATTCTGACTGGAGTTTACTCCGGGGTGGTGTATTCTGACTGGAGATTACTCTAGGGTGGTGTATTCTGACCATAGTTTACTCCAGGGTGGTGTATTCTGACCATAGTTTACTCCAGGGTGGTGTATTCTGACTGGAGTTTACTCTAGGGTGGTGTATTCTGACCATAGTTTACTCCAGGGTGGTGTATTCTGACCATAGTTTACTCCAGGGTGGTGTATTCTGACTGGAGTTTACTCTAGGGTGGTGTATTCTGACCATAGTTTACTCCAGGGTGGTGTATTCTGACTGGAGTTTACTCCGGGGCGGTGTATTCTGACTGGAGATTACTCTAGGGTGGTGTATTCTGACCATAGTTTACTCCAGGGTGGTGTATTCTGACCATAGTTTACTCCGGGGTGGTGTATTCTGACTGGAGTTTACTCTAGGGTGGTGTATTCTGACCATAGTTTACTCCAGGGTGGTGTAGTCTGACTGGAGTTTACTCTAGGGTGGTGTAGTCTGACTGGAGTTTACTCCAGGGTGGTGTATTCTGACTATAGTTTACTCCAGGGTTGTGTATTCTCACTGTAGTTTACTCCAGGGTGGTGTAGTCTGACTGGAGTTTACTCTAGGGTGGTGTATTTTGACCATAGTTTACTCCAGGGCGGTGTAGTCTGACTCGAGTTTACTCCAGGGTGGTGTATTCTGACTGGAGTTTACTCCAGGGTGGTGTATTCTGACTGGAGTTTACTCCAGGGTGGTGTATTCTGACTGGAGTCTACTCCGGGGTGGTGTGTTCTGATGGGAGTTAACTCTGGGGTGGTGTATTTGACTATGACCGTCCCATCCGTGCTTTTGAACCATCTGTCATGTTTCTGTCCAGCCGAGAGGACGTGGACGTCTTTCAGCAGGGGACGTTGTCCTCACACAAACCCACTTCATGTGCCGGTTTTCAGTCTGTGGGGGTCTGGTCTCTGGTCTGGGGTGACGTCGGCTGAAGGTGAGGGAGGTGTGAAACCGAAGATCCGCCAACGCGCTGGAGGTAAATTATTCATCTGCCAACAGAGCATCAGCCAAGGGCACACACACACACACACACACACACACACACACACACACACACACACACAATGCTATCTGTGTGAGGACCATCTTGCAGGTCTAAAACCTGGTTCTGACCTGACCCCGTACCTAAGGGAGCCTTCAAACAGGTCTAACCCACAGAGAATCCCCACCAGTCCAGAACCTGAACTTGACCGGGTTTCTCACAAATACACCTACACAGGAACAAATAGTAGTTATAGAAGAAGTAGTATTTATTATATACTGTATGTGCAAATGTAGCCTAAATATGTGTGTGTGTGTACAATATACGTATATAAACACATTTCTCTCTCTCTCTCTCTCTGTATTATGTACAGATGAAAAAGTTCCTGCTTTTTCTGCCAGAGGTGGTGCAGTAATAGTGCACTATATAGTTCTGGAATGAGCTGCTAGGTAGCTGCAGTTTGTAACAGCTCTCTCGTAGCTTTTGTGTTTTTTTCAAATATAGTTGTCTTTTTTATTAACATTACTTGTCAGATTAGGTTTTTCTTGGAGGATTTTTTATGCTGGTTTGAAGGCTGTGCAATTAAGGAGATTTTTCTTTATATATTTGGCTTTTTTCACTACTTGTTATGATGTGTTTCCATGGCAACGGAAAAATTGTTTACCACCGGGATCAACTGTTAAAACTCTCCCAAATCAAGATTATTTGCAAAATAACACGTCAAATCCCAGTGGAGTTAAGGAGAAAGACAAGAGGATGCAGGGCAGGGGTAAGGCAGAGAGAAAAACGGTGGAGATTTAAACCGTTTCTTCCAACTGTTGTGATGGGTAACGTGAGATCGCTAGCTAACAAGATGGACGAGCTTGAAGTGCTAACAAGGTCTCAGAAAGAGTACAGAGAATGCAGTATCATGTGTTTCACTGAGACATGGCTGCATGAACACATCCCGGACTGTAATGCGTCTGTACACGGCTTCAAGACGGTCCGTGCAGACCGAAATAAACAGCTCAGCGGGAAGCGGAAGGGAGGCGGAATTGCAGTGCTGGTCAATCAGCGTTGGTGCCATCCAGGACACGTCACTGTCAAGGAGAAGATCTGCACAAGAGACATTGAACTGTTAGCTGTGAGTTTCCGTCCATATTATTTACCCAGAGAGTTTGCCTGTGTTATTCTGGTAGCGGTTTATATAATACCAGGTACCGCACCAGAGACAGCCTGTGATGTCATCAGCTCCGTCGTGGCTAAACTACAAACACAGCATCCAAACTCATTCATGGCGATCTCTGGAGACTTCAACAACGTCTCCCTCTCTGCTACGTTACCAACTTTCCAGCAGTTTGTCAGCTGCTCCACCAGAGAAAATAAGATGTTGGACTTATTTTATGCAAATACAAAGAATGCATACAGCTCCTCTGCCCTGCCTCCTTTAGGAAGATCAGATCATAATCTGGTTCTTCTCACCTCCACCTACAAGCCCATCGTTCAGCAGCAACCAGTCATTAGGAGGACGATTAAAACCTGGTCTACTGAGGCTGAAGATGCTCTGAGAGGGTGCTTTGAGGCCACAGACTGGAATGTCCTCTGTGAACCTCATGGAGATGACATCAACACCATGACTGAGTGTGTGACAGATTACATAAACTTCTGTGTGGACAACATCGTTCCAACAAGAACAGTGAGGTGCTTCCCCAATAACAAACCCTGGATCACCAGTGACCTGAAAAAGCTGCTGAACATCAAAAAGAAAGCTTTCAGGGATGGAGACAGGGAGTTACTGAAGACCACACAAAAACAACTGAAAACACAGACTAAGAAGTGCAAGGAGGACGACAGGAAGAAGTTGGAGAGCAGCTCCAGCAGAACAACGTGAGGGATGTGTGGTCGGGAATGAAGAAAATCACTGGCTTCAAGCTAAAGGGGGACCAGACTGATGGAGGTCTGGACAGAGCTAACGAACTGAACATGTTCTTCAATAGGTTCAGTTCCCCCCTGCCGACAACCCAACACACCACACACCCTCCATGAGCCCACAGCTTTCCTGTCCCACCCCCACTCTGTCACCCTGCACCTCAGTCATGGACCTGAACACAGCCTCATCTCCCCCCACATCAGGACATCCTGAGACCTCCTCTGTCTCCACATCAGGACATCCTGAGACCTCCTCTGTCTCCACATCAGGACATCCTGAGACCTCCTCTGTCTCCACCTCCAGCCTGACTGTCTCCTGTGACCAGGTCAAGAAACAACTAGAGAAACTGAACCGGAACAAGGCTGCAGGTCCAGATGGTGTCAGTCCCAGAGTTCTCCAGACCTGCTCAGAACAACTATGTCCGGTTCTCCAGACCTGCTCAGAACAACTATGTCCGGTTCTCCAGCACCTTTTTAACACCAGCCTGAGACAGAACAGAGTTCCTGTGCTGTGGAAAACATCCTGTCTTGTTCCTGTCCCTAAAAAACCACAACCAGCTGAACCAAATGACTACAGACCAGAACCAGAACCAGAACCAGGACCAGATGACTACAGACCAGAACCAGAACCAGGACCAGAACCAGATGACTACAGACCAGAACCAGAACCAGGACCAGAACCAGGACCAGAACCAGATGACTACAGACCAGAACCAGAACCAGGACCAGAACCAGAACCAGATGACTACAGACCAGAACCAGAACCAGGACCAGAACCAGATGACTACAGACCAGATGACTACAGACCAGAACCAGAACCAAGACCAGAACCAGATGACTACAGACCAGTTGCTCTGACATCTCACATCATGAAAGTCCTGGAGAGACTCTTACTGGCTCACCTCAACAAGCAAGTGAACACCTTTTAGGACCCATTACAGTTCGCATATGGTAATGGGCTTAGGGTTGAAGACGCCATCATCTTCCTGCTTCAGAGAGCCCACTCTCATCTGGACCAGTCAGGCAGCACTTTGAGGGTCATGTTCTTTGATTTTTCAAGTGCCTTTAATACTATTCAGCTGCTTTGCTATGTCAGAAGCTCCATAACTTCCAGGTGGATCCTCCACAACCACCTGGATTTACGACTACCTCACAAACAGACCACAGTTTGTGAGACTGAAAGGTTGTGTGTCTGAGATGGTGATCAGCAGCACTGGAGCACCACAAGGAACTGTACTCTCACCATTCCTCTTTACACTGTACACCTCAGACTTCCAGTACAACTCTGATCCTGTCATCTGCAGAAATACTCTGATGACTCTGCAGTTGTGGGGTGTATCAGTGATGGACAAGAAGCCGAGTACAGGGAACTGGTCAGTCAGTTTGTGAAATGGTAACAATCAGCTCATCTTAGATACCAGCAAGACTAAAGAGATGATTGTTGACGTCAGGAGGAGCAAGAATAAGCAGCATAGTCCTGTCTACATCCTGGAAGAGGAGGTGGAGGTGGTGGAGAACTACAAATACCTGGAGTTCAGCTGGACAACAGACTCGACTGGAAATGCAACAGTGACTACATCTACAAGAAAGGTCTGAGCAGACTCTACAGACCAGAACCAGGACCAGGACCAGAACCAGGACCAGGACCAGAACCAGGAAATGTAACACTGACTGCATCTACAAGAAAGGTCAGAGCAGACTCTACAGACCAGAACCAGAACCAGAACCAGAACCAGGAAATGCAACACTGACTACATCTACAAGAAAGGTCAGAGCAGACTCTACAGACCAGAACCAGGACCAGAACCAGAACCAGAACCAGGAAATGCAACACTGACTACATCTACAAGAAAGGTCAGAGCAGACTCTACAGACCAGAACCAGGACCAGAACCAGAACCAGGAAATGCAACACTGACTACATCTACAAGAAAGGTCAGAGCAGACTCTACAGACCAGAACCAGGACCAGAACCAGAACCAGAACCAGGAAATGCAACACTGACTACATCTACAAGAAAGGTCAGAGCAGACTCTACAGACCAGAACCAGGACCAGAACCAGAACCAGAAGGGAACCAGAACCAGGAAATGCAACACTGACTACATCTACAAGAAAGGTCAGCGCAGACTCTACAGACCAGAACCAGAACCAGAACCAGAACCAGAACCAGGAAATTCAACACTGACTACATCTACAAGAAAGGTCAGAGCAGACTCTACAGACCAGGACCAGGACCAGAACCAGAACCAGGAAATGCAACACTGACTACATCTACAAGAAAGGTCAGAGCAGACTCTACAGACCAGGACCAGAACCAGAACCAGAACCAGGAAATGCAACAGTGACTACATCTACAAGAAAGGTCAGAGCAGACTCTACAGACCAGAACCAGGACCAGAACCAGAACCAGGAAATGCAACAGTGACTACATCTACAAGAAAGGTCAGAGCAGACTCTACAGACCAGAACCAGGACCAGAACCAGAACCAGAACCAGGAAATGCAACAGTGACTACATCTACAAGAAAGGTCAGAGCAGACTCTACTTCTTAAGGAAGCTGAGATCATTCAACGTCTGCACCAACATGTTGCAGATCTTCTACAAGTCTGTTGTGGAAAGTGAAATCAGCTTTGCAGCATCTGCTGGGGCAGCAGCATCAGAACCAGGACCAGGACCAGAACCAGAACCAGAACCAGGACCAGAACCAGAGACTTGAAGAAACTAAACAAGCTGATCAAGAAAGCTGGTTCTGTGCTGGGGATAACTCTGGAGCCGCTGGAGATGATCGTTCAGAAAAGATGCTGCACAAGCTGATGAAGATGATGGAGGACTCTTCCTCCTCTCCACAACACGGTGAAGAATCATCAGAGTGTGTTCAGTGGGAGGCTGCGTCAGGTTCACTGTAGGACGGAGAGATACAGGAATTCATTCCTGCAGCAGCATCACCCTGAAGAACAAGAATGACTGATTATTATGTTAATATTTCACATTAATGTTATATTGTTAAAAAAAACAAAAGAAAAAGAAAAAAAAGAAAAAAAAAGAGTGAGCTTTTTACAGCGCTGAATTTCCCTTCTGGGGAAAAAGTATTTTTCATTTCATATATATACCGGAGTATCTTTGGAGTATGTTTTCTATGACTCTGATGGTACGCTGTTGTGGATAAAAGCACATGGAGCTAAAAATAGCAATATTGAAAAAGTATTGAACCGTGACACTTAAGTATCAAACCAAACCATGGATTTTTTTGTATTGTTGCACCCTTCATGTATATGTATATATATATATATATATATATATATATATATATATATATATATATATATATATATATATATAGTGTATATGTGTGTATAGGTGTGTACATGAGGTTTTCCATGACTACATCTGGCTTCAGCTGCAGTGATTAATGAGTGAGGTCATCTTCAGGTGGTTCAGTTCAGGAAGCACTCTGACACCTCGTTACTACATGTATTACTGTCTCACGTATACTGAAGTAGGCCAACAAGTAGTTGGTTTTACTTCGGAGTTTTCTCCAGCTGGACTGATGTGATGAGACATGTTGTTGTCATGACGATGCAGGTCTCTGCCAGGTGTGAGTACTACTGCGATTACTACAAGCTGCAGCTGGTCAGACGGACGGACAGAATCCGTGTTTGCATCAGATCAGAGATGAAGGATGAGGGCGGCGTGTCCGTGCGCACGTATGTGTGCGCGTGCACGTATGTGTGCGCGTGCACGTGTCAGTAAGCTGCTATATTAAGCCGCTCGTAATCCTGCTGCTGCTGGACCCGAAGGATTTACCTCCTCTCTGCTGCAGCTGGAAGCTGCTGCCCGTCGTTTCACAGGTGGTCTGAGAGGAAACCGCCGCAATGAGCATCGTCTTCATCACGCAGAACCTCACCTTCATCATGCAGAACCTCACCTTCATCATGTAGAACGTCACCTTCATCATGTAGAACGTCACCTTCATCATGTAGAACGTCACCTGCATCATGTAGAACATCACCTTCATCATGTAGAACGTCACCTTCATCATGCCGAACGTCACCTTCATCATGTATAACATCACCTTCATCATGTAGAACATCACCTTCATCATGCAGAACGTCACCTTTAACATGTAGAACGTCACCTTCATCATGTAGAACCTCACCTTTATCATGTAGAACGTCACCTTCATCATGCAGAACATCACCTTCATCACGCCGAACGTCACCTTCATCATGTAGAACGTCACCTTCATCATGTAGAACGTCACCTTCATCATGCCGAACGTCACCTTCATCATGTAGAACATCGACTTCATCATGTAGAACGTCACCTTCATCATGCAGAACGTCACCTTTAACATGTAGAACGTCACCTTCATCATGTAGAACCTCACCTTTATCATGTAGAACGTCACCTTCATCATGCAGAACATCACCTTCATCACGCCGAACGTCACCTTCATCATGTAGAACATCACCTTCATCATGTAGAACGTCACCTTCATCATGCCGAACGTCACCTTCATCATGTAGAACATCGACTTCATCATGTAGAACGTCACCTTTATCATGTAGAACATCACCTTCATCATGTAGAACATCACCTTCATCACGCCCAACGTCACCTTCATCATGTATAACATCACCTTCATCATGTAGAACGTCACCTTCATCATGCAGAACGTCACCTTTAACATGTAGAACGTCACCTTCATCATGTAGAACCTCACCTTTATCATGTAGAACGTCACCTTCATCATGCAGAACATCACCTTCATCACGCCGAACGTCACCTTCATCATGTAGAACGTCACCTTTAACATGTAGAACGTCACCTTCATCATGTAGAACCTCACCTTTATCATGTAGAACGTCACCTTCATCATGCAGAACATCACCTTCATCATGCAGAACATCACCTTCCTCACGCCGAACGTCACCTTCATCATGTAGAACATCACCTTCATCATGCAGAACATCACCTTCATCACGCCGAACGTCACCTTCATCATGGAGAACATCACCTTCTTCATGTAGAACATCGACTTTATCATGTACAACGTCACCTTCATCATGTAGAACGTCACCTTCATCATGTAGAACGTCACCTTCATCATGTAGAACGTCACCTTCATCATGTAGAGCATCGACTTCATCATGTAGAACATCGACTTTATCATGTAGAACGTCACCTTCATCATGGAGAACATCACCTTCATCATGTAGAACATCGACTTTATCATGTAGAACGTCACCTTCATCATGGAGAACATCACCTTCATCATGTAGAGCATCGACTTCATCATGTAGAACGTCACCTTCATCATGCAGAACGTCACCTTCATCATGTAGAACATCGACTTTATCATGTAGAACGTCACCTTCATCATGTAGAACGTCACCTTCATCATGTAGAGCATCGACTTCATCATGCAGAACGTCACCTTCATCATGCAGAACGTCACCTTCATCATGTAGAACGTCACCTTCATCATGTAGAACGTCACCTTCATCATGTAGAGCATCGACTTCATCATGTAGAACATCGACTTTATCATGTAGAACGTCACCTTCATCATGGAGAACATCACCTTCATCATGTAGAACATCGACTTTATCATGTAGAACGTCACCTTCATCATGGAGAACATCACCTTCATCATGTAGAGCATCGACTTCATCATGTAGAACGTCACCTTCATCATGCAGAACGTCACCTTCATCATGTAGAACATCGACTTTATCATGTAGAACGTCACCTTCATCATGTAGAACGTCACCTTCATCATGTAGAGCATCGACTTCATCATGCAGAACGTCACCTTCATCATGCAGAACGTCACCTTCATCATGTAGAACGTCACCTTCATCACGCCGAACGTCACCTTCATCATGTAGAGCATCGACTTCATCATGTAGAACGTCACCTTCATCATGCAGAACGTCACCTTCATCATGTAGAACATCGACTTTATCATGTAGAACGTCACCTTCATCATGCAGAACCTCACCTTCATCATGTAGAACATCACCTTCATCACGCCGAACGTCACCTTCATCATGGAGAACATCACCTTCATCATGTAGAACATCGACTTTATCATGTAGAACATCACCTTCATCATGTAGAACATCGACTTCATCATGTAGAACATCACCTTCATCATGTAGAACATCGACTTCATCATGTAGAACGTCACCTTCATCATGCAGAACGTCACCTTCATCATGTAGAACGTCACCTTCATCATGCAGAACGTCACCTTCATCATGTAGAACGTCACCTTCATCATGTAGAGCATCGACTTCATCATGTAGAACGTCACCTTCATCATGCAGAACGTCACCTTCATCATGTAGAACGTCACCTTCATCATGCAGAACGTCACCTTCATCATGTAGAACGTCACCTTCATCATGTAGAACGTCACCTTCATCATGTAGAGCATCGACTTCATCATGTAGAACGTCACCTTCATCATGTAGAACGTCACCTTCATCATGTAGAGCATCGACTTCATCATGTAGAACATCACCTTCATCATGCAGATCGTCACCTTTATCATGTAGAGCATCACCTTCATCATGCAGAACGTCACCTTCATCATGCAGAACGTCACCTTCATCATGTAGAACATCACCTTCATCATGCAGAACGTCACCTTCATCATGCAGAACGTCACCTTCATCATGTAGAACATCACCTTCACCATGCAGAACGTCACCTTCATCATGTAGAACGTCACCTTCATCATGCAGAACGTCACCTTCATCATGTAGAACGTCACCTTCATCATGTAGAACGTCACCTTCATCATGCAGAACGTCACCTTCATCATGCAGAACGTCACCTTCATCATGTAGAGCATCGACTTCATCATGTAGAACGTCACCTTCATCATGCAGAACGTCACCTTCATCATGTAGAACGTCACCTTCATCATGCAGAACGTCACCTTCATCATGCAGAACGTCACCTTCATCATGTAGAACATCACCTTCATCATGTAGAACGTCACCTTCATCATGTAGAACGTCACCTTTATCATGCAGAACGTCACCTTCATCATGTAGAACGTCACCTTCATCATGTAGAACGTCACCTTTATCATGCAGAACGTCACCTTCATCATGTAGAACGTCACCTTCATCATGTAGAACGTCACCTTTATCATGCAGAACGTCACCTTCATCATGTAGAACATCACCTGCATCACTCCGAACGTCACCTTCATCATGTAGAACATCACCTTCATCATGTAGAACATCACCTTCATCATGTAGAACGTCACCATTATCATGCAGAACGTCACCTTCATCATGTAGAGCATCGACTTCATCATGTAGAACGTCACCTTCATCATGCAGAACGTCACCTTCATCATGTAGAACATCGACTTTATCATGTAGAACGTCACCTTCATCATGTAGAACATCACATTCATCATGTAGAACGTCACCATTATCATGCAGAACGTCACCTTCATCATGTAGAGCATCGTATTCACCATGCAGAACGTCACCTTCATCATGTAGAACGTATCCTTCATCATGTAGAACATCACCTTCATCATGTAGAGCATCGACTTCATCATGTAGAACGTCACCTTCATCATGCAGAACGTCACCTTCATCATGTAGAACATCGACTTTATCATGTAGAACGTCACCTTCATCATGTAGAACATCACATTCATCATGTAGAACGTCACCATTATCATGCAGAACGTCACCTTCATCATGTAGAGCATCGTATTCACCATGCAGAACGTCACCTTCATCATGTAGAACGTCACCTTCATCACGCCGAACGTCACCTTCATCATGTAGAACATCGACTTCATCATGTAGAACGTCACCTTCATCATGCAGAACGTCACCTTCATCATGTAGAACATCGACTTTATCATGTAGAACGTCACCTTCATCATGCAGAACCTCACCTTCATCATGTAGAACATCACCTTCATCATATAGAACATCACATTCATCATGTACAACGTCACCTTCATCATGTACAACGTCACCTTCATCATGTAGAACATCACCTTCATCATGTAGAACATCACCTTCATCATGGAGAACATCACCTTCATCACGCCGAACGTCACCTTCATCATGGAGAACATCACCTTCATCATGCAGAACATCACCTTCATCATGTAGATCATCACCTTCATCACGCCGAACATCACCTTCATCATGCAGAACATCACCTTCATCATGTACAACGTCACCTTCATCATGTAGAACGTCACCTTCATCATGTACAACGTCACCTTCATCATGTAGAACATCACGTTCATCATGTAGATCATCACCTTCATCATGTAGAACATCACCTTCATCATGTAGAACATCACCTTCATCATGGAGAACATCACCTTCATCACGCCGAACGTCACCTTCATCATGGAGAACATCACCTTCATCATGCAGAACATCACCTTCATCATGCCGAACGTCACCTTCATCATGTAGAACGTCACCTTCATCATGCAGAACCTCACCTTCATCATGTAGAACATCACCTTCATCATGTAGAACATCACCTTCATCATGCAGAACATCACCTTCATCATGTAGAACATCACCTTCATCATGTAGAACATCACCTTCATCATGCAGAACATCACCTTCATCATGTAGAACATCACCTTCATCATGCAGAACATCACCTTCATCATATAGAACATCACCTTCATCATATAGAACATCACCTTCATCATGTAGAACATCACCTTCATCATGTAGAACGTCACCTTCATCATGCAGAACGTCACCTTCATCATATAGAACATCACCTTCATCATATAGAACATCACCTTCATCATGCAGAACATCACCTTCATCATGTAGAACATCACCTTCATCATATAGAACATCACCTGCATCATGTAGAACATCACCTTCATCATGTAGAACATCACCTTTATCATGTAGAACATCACCTTTTTCATGTAGAACATCACCTTCATCATGTAGAACATCACCTTCATCATGCAGAACATCACCTTCATCATGTAGAACATCACCTTCATCATGTAGAACATCGACTTCATCATGTAGAACATCACCTTCATCATGTAGAACGTCACCTTCATCATGCAGAACATCACCTTCATCATGTAGAACATCGACTTCATCATGTAGAACATCACCTTCATCATGCAGAACATCACCTTCATCATGCAGAACATCACCTTCATCATGTAGAACATCACCTTCATCATGTAGAACATCGACTTCATCATGTAGAACATCACCTTCATCATGTAGAACGTCACCTTCATCATGTAGAACATCACCTTCATCATGTAGAACATCACCTTCATTATGTAGAACATCACCTTCATCATGTAGAACATCACCTTCATCATGTAGAACATCACCTGCATCATGCAGAACATCACCTTCATCATGCAGAACATCACCTTCATCATGTAGAACATCACCATCATGCAGAACATCACCTTCATCATGTAGAACGTCACCTTCATCATGTAGATCATCACCTTCATCATGCAGAATGTCACCTTCATCATGTAGAACGTCACCTTCATCACGCCGAACGTCACCTTCATCATGTAGAGCATCGACTTCATCATGTAGAACGTCACCTTCATCATGCAGAACGTCACCTTCATCATGTAGAACGTCACCTTCATCATGCAGAACCTCACCTTCATCATGTAGAACATCACCTTTATCATGTAGAACGTCACCTTCATCATGTAGAACGTCACCTTCATCATGCAGAACCTCACCTTCATCATGTAGAACATCACCTTCATCATGTAGAGCATCGACTTCATCATGTAGAACATCACCTTCATCATGCAGAACGTCACCTTCATCATGTAGAACATCGACTTTATCATGTAGAACGTCACCTTCATCATGCAGAACGTCACCTTCATCATGTAGAACATCGACTTTATCATGTAGAACGTCACCTTCATCATGCAGAACGTCACCTTCATCATGTAGAACATCGACTTCATCATGTAGAACGTCACCTTCATCATGCAGAACGTCACCTTCATCATGTAGAACATCGACTTTATCATGTAGAACGTCACCTTCATCATGCAGAACGTCACCTTCATCATGCAGAACGTCACCTTCATCATGTAGAACATCGACTTTATCATGTAGAACGTCACCTTCATCATGCAGAACCTCACCTTCATCATGTAGAACATCACCTTCATCACGCCGAACGTCACCTTCATCATGGAGAACGTCACCTTCATCATGTACAACGTCACCTTCATCATGTAGAACATCACCTTCATCATGTAGATCATCACCTTCATCACGCCGAACGTCACCTTCATCATGGAGAACATCACCTTCATCATGCAGAACATCACCTTCATCATGTACAACGTCACCTTCATCATGTAGAACATCACCTTCATCATGTAGAACGTCACCTTCATCATGTAGAGCATCGACTTCATCATGTAGAACGTCACCTTCATCATGCAGAATGTCACCTTCATCATGTAGAACGTCACCTTCATCACGCCGAACGTCACCTTCATCATGTCGAACATCACCTTCATCATGTAGAGCATCGACTTCATCATGTAGAACGTCACCTTCATCATGTAGAACATCGACTTTATCATGTAGAACGTCACCTTCATCATGCAGAACCTCACCTTCATCATGTAGAACATCACCTTCATCACGCCGAACGTCACCTTCATCATGGAGAACATCACCTTCATCATGTAGATCATCACCTTCATCACGCCGAACGTCACCTTCATCATGGAGAACATCACCTTCATCATGCAGAACATCACCTTCATCATGTACAACGTCACCTTCATCATGTAGAACATCACCTTCATCACGCCCGAACGTCACCTTCATCATGGAGAACATCACCTTCATCATGCAGAACATCACCTTCATCATGTACAACGTCACCTTCATCATGTAGAACATCACCTTCATCATGTAGAACGTCACCTTCATCATGTACAACGTCACCTTCATCATGTACAACGTCACCTTCATCATGTAGAACATCACCTTCATCATGTAGATCATCACCTTCATCACGCCGAACATCACCTTCATCATGCAGAACATCACCTTCATCATGTAGAACATCGACTTTATCATGTAGAACATCACCTTCATTATGTAGAACGTCACCTTCATCATGTACAACGTCACCTTCATCATGTACAACGTCACCTTCATCATGTAGAACATCACCTTCATCATGTAGATCATCACCTTCATCACGCCGAACGTCACCTTCATCATGGAGAACATCACCTTCATCATGCAGAACATCACCTTCATCATGTACAACATCACCTTCATCATGTAGATCATCACCTTCATCATGCCGAACGTCACCTTCATCACGTAGAACATCGCCTTTATCATGTAGAACGTCACCTTCATCATGTAGAACATCACCTTCATCATGTAGAACGTCACCTTTATCATGTAGAACATCACCTTCATCATGTACAACATCACCTTCATCATGTAGATCATCACCTTCATCATGCCGAACGTCACCTTCATCACGTAGAACCTCACCTTCATCATGTAAAACGTCACCTTCATCATGTAGAACATCACCTTCATCATGTAGAACGTCACCTTTATCATGTAGAACATCACCTTCATCATGTAGAACATCACCTTTATCATGTAGAACATCACCTTCATCATGTAGAACATCACCTTCATCATGTAGAACGTCACCTTCATCATATAGAACATCACCTTCATCATGTAGAACATCACCTTCATCATATAGAACATCACCTTCATCATGTAGAACGTCACCTTCATCATATAGAACATCACCTTCATCATGCAGAACATCACCTTCATCATGTAGAACGTCACCTTCATCATATAGAACATCACCTTCATCATGCAGAACATCACCTTCATCATGTAGAACATCACCTTCATCATGCCGAACGTCACCTTCATCATGGAGAACATCACCTTCATCACGCCGAACGTCACCTTCATCATGGAGAACATCACCTTCATCATGTAGAACATCGACTTTATCATGTAGAACATCACCTTCCTCATGCAGAACCTCACCTTCATCATGTAGATCATCACCTTCATCATGCCGAACGTCACCTTCATCACGTAGAACGTCACCTTCATCATGTAGAACGTCACCTTCATCATGCAGAACCTCACCTTCATCATGTAGAACGTCACCTTCATCATGTAGAACGTCGCCTGCATCATGTAGAACGTCACCTTCATCATGCAGAACCTCACCTTCATCATGTAGAACGTCACCTTCATCATGTAGAACGTCGCCTGCATCACGCCAAACATCACCTGCATCATGCAGAACGTCACCTTCATCATGCAGAACGTCACCTTCATCATGCAGAACCTCACCTTCATCATGTAGAACGTCACCTTCATCATGTAGAACGTCACCTTCATCATGTAGAACGTCACCTTCATCATGTAGAACATCACCTTCATCATGCAGAACATCACCTTTATCATGTACAACGTCACTTTCATCATGTAGAACATCACCTTCATCATGGAGAACGTCACCTTTATCATGTAGAACATCGCCTTCATCATGTAGAACATCACCTTCATCATGCAGAACATCACCTTCATCATGCAGAACATCACCTTCATCATGTAGAACATCACCTTCATCATGCAGAACATCACCTTCATCATATAGAACATCACCTTCATCATATAGAACATCACCTTCATCATGGAGAACATCACCTTCATCATGCAGAACATCACCTTCATCATATAGAACATCACCTTCATCATATAGAACATCACCTTCATCATGGAGAACGTCACCTTTATCATGTAGAACATCGCCTTCATCATGTAGAACATCACCTTCATCATGCAGAACATCACCTTCATCATGTAGAACATCACCTTTATCATGCAGAACATCACCTTCATCATGTAGAACATCACCTTCATCATGTAGAACGTCACCTTCATCATGCAGAACGTCACCTTCATCATATAGAACATCACCTTCATCATATAGAACATCACCTTCATCATGCAGAACATCACCTTCATCATGTAGAACATCACCTTCATCATGTAGAACGTCACCTTCATCATGTAGAACATCACCTTTATCATGTAGAACATCACCTTTATCATGTAGAACGTCACCTTTATCATGTAGAACATCACCTTCATCATGTAGAACATCACCTGTATCATGTAGAACATCACCTTCATCATGTAGAACATCACCTTCATCGTGCAGAACGTCACCTTCATCATGTACAACGTCACCTTCATCATGTAGAACATCACCTTCATCATGTAGAACATCACGTTCATCATGTAGAACATCACCTTCATCATGTAGAACATCACCTTCATCATGTAGAACATCACGTTCATCATGTAGAACATCACCTTCATCATGTAGAACATCACCTTCATCATGTAGAACATCACGTTCATCATGTAGAACATCACCTTCATCATGTAGAACATCACCTTCATCATGTAGAACATCACCTTTATCATGTAGAACATCACCCTCATCATGTAGAACATCACGTTCATCATGTAGAACATCACCTTCATCATGTAGAACATCACCTTCATCGTGCAGAACATCACCTTCATCATGTAGAACATCACCTTCATCATGTAGAACATCACCTTCATCATGTAGAACATCACGTTCATCATGTAGAACATCACCTTCATCATGTAGAACATCACCTTCATCGTGCAGAACATCACCTTCATCATGTAGAACATCACCTTCATCATGTAGAACATCACCTTCATCATGTAGAACGTCACTTTCATCATGTAGAACATCACCTTCATCATGTAGAACATCACGTTCATCATGTAGAACATCACCTTCATCATGTAGAACATCACCTTCATCATGTAGAACATCACCTTCATCATGTAGAACATCACCTTCATCATGTAGAACATCACCTTCATCGTGCAGAACATCACCTTCATCATGTAGAACATCACCTTTATCATGTAGAACATCCCCTTCATCATGTAGAACATCACCTTTATCATGTAGAACATCACCTTTATCATGTAGAACATCACCTTCATCATGTAGAACATCACCTTCATCATGTAGAACATCAGCTTCATCATGTAGAACATCACCTTCATCATGTAGAACATCTCCATTATCATGTACAACATCACCTTCATCATGTAGATGTAGAACATCTCGTTGGTACCGTTGGTAACTGGTTCCTCTGGTTTTCAGGAAACCTGACATCATTTCTCTGACGAGGAGAACGCCATAGACATCTATCATCGCTAGATCTCTTATGGTGGCTGGACGACATCAGCGGCGGCCATCTTACTACAGGCAGCTGTCTCTCGGGACCTCTGGTTTCTGAATGAAGAAGATGATGTCTGCAAACACAAATCATCATATTTCAATGAAATCTTGATGGATTTACGAACAGTTTGGTTTCTTACAAACGTCATTAATGTGGCTGTAAATCCAGATGTTCATCTTGCAGCGTTCCTTTTAAAGAAATGACTTAATCCTGTAGCACAGTTGTGCATCGCGGCTAATAGTTAGCATAGTTCTGTGATCAACCCTTCTGTTAGAATCACCGTCTTCGGTTGTCGTCTGATTGGCTGGGTGTGTTTCCTTAAACCATTGTTGCTAACGTGATGTCATTTCTCTGACCAAAAACAAGTATTCCTTAAGTAGATGTCATGTACTATGCTCAAGTATACTAAAGTATATGCCCCAAGTGTACTTTTATTCACCAAGTACACTGATACCAATGTACTAGCAGTATACTAACAATTAGATTTCTTGGGACTAAATTTGCCCACTTTACGTATTTAAAAGTACACTTGCAAGTATACTGAAAGTAATCTACTAGGTAAACTGCTAGTTTACTCATTCTAAAACTTCAAGCTTACTTTTACTTTTAGAAAGTACACTTTTAAGTATACTAAAGTACACTTTTAAGTAGACTATAAGTAATATATATGTTATGAACCGAGGTTTTTCAAAGTGTGAGAGAGAGAACCCCTAAATCTTACGAGATAGGACTTAAAAACAGGACAAAATGTACATCTTGTAGTACGTCACAGAGAAACCAGTATGTATGAAAATGTACTATGAATGTACTTCTGTCATTCAAACATTAAAATGTAAGTATCGGGAAAATATACTTAAACCTCTCATATATTTATGAGTAAATGCCAAGTAAACTTTAATAGTATTTCTGATAAGTACATAAACAGTGAACTGAAAGTATACTGTCTTATTTAGAGTTTATAATTAGTGTACATAAAGCACATACTGCGTTTGGTCAGGGAATCATAAGTATGTAGTTTCATAACTGCATCTCTGACGTTTATAACGAACCAGACTGATTGAAAATCGGTAGAAAACTGAGTAAGTTATGGTTATTTAAAAAGTCCATCACCATGAAAACACAACGCTGTCAGTGAGCGAGCTGCCTGTAGTAAGATGGCCGCCGTGTACGGACGTTTAGTGCCATCTACTCATTATAGATATCTATGGAGAAAAGTTTCTCAAAATCAACTGATTTACAGGAGGTCACGACTGAAACTCTGATTTACTGTTTGGAAGGTGAACTGTTTTCTTCATCATCATCATCATCATCATCATCATCATCATCATCATCATCATCATCACTGAGCCCTGACTGGAGCTTTCTGTAGAATCCAGGACTGATGTTGTGGTGATCCGTCGCCCCCTGCTGGGGGTCGAAGGTCACTGCATCGTTCTCAGCAGAGAGAAAAAGAAAAAGCAAAAACAATAAAGAACAAATGTTCTAAATTAAAATCTAGTGGAATAAATTATTGCTTTTAGATTGTGACTGAAGACCTGGATATTTGATATTTTAATGATTATTTATCATAATTATTATGACATCAAAAACACTTTTTTTGAAAAAATTATATTCTTAATGCAGAAAAATATAAAAGTTTTCATTCATTTTTGGAAAAACTTATATTCCTAATTAAGAAAAACAAAGTTTTTAAATTTTTTTGTAATATTATATTCCTAATTAAGAAAAACAAAGTTTTTATTTTTTTTGTAGAATTATATTAATTCAGAAAAACTACGTTTTTCATTTATTTTTGCAAAATTATATTCTTCATTTTTGAAAAAATGTTTAATGTATTTTTTGTTAAAAAATTATATTCTTAATTCAGAAAAACAGTTTTAATTAATTTTTTTAAAATTATATTCTTAATTTAAAAAATTGAGTTTTTATTTGTTTTTTTGTTAACAATTATGTTCTTAATTCAGAAAAACAAAGTTTTCAATTAGTTTAGAAAAATTACATTCTTAATTCAGGAAGCACTTTTTTTGTAAAATTTTTTTATTTAAAAAAAATAACGTTTTTATTTGTTTTTTGTTTACAATTATGTTCTTAATTTAAAACAGAGTTTTTATTTAGTTTTTTGGAAAATATTTTTTCAATTTACAAAAACAAAGATGTAATTTATTGTGTTGTGGTCTGTCGCCCCCTGCTGGTGGTCGAAGGTCACTGCACCGTTCTCAGCAGGGTCTTTACTTTAACCCTTAAAACCCCGAGTCAGAAAAATAACAAACACACCATCCCAAGACAACCATCTTACACTAACTGCGTAGTTAGCAGAAACTGAGCAGAAAGAAGTTATTTTATTTAGTCTGCCCCTAATTTTTAATTTAGAAAAACAAAGATTCTTTTAAATTATATTCTTGATTTAAAAATTAAATGTTTTATTTCTTTTTGTTAAAATTTGTATTTTTAATTCAGAAAAACAAAGATTTTATGTATGTTTATGTAAATTATATTCTTCATTCAGAAAAATTAGTTTTTTTTTTGTGAAAATTAAATCTTAAATTCAGAAAAACTTTTTTTTTATTAATGTTTTTTTTAATTGTCTTGTTAATTCAGAAAAATAAAATAATTATTTTTGGGGGTTTCGTAGGTCAGGGAACATCTGCAGACCTGGACTGGACCGGGAAGGTTCCAGTTCTGGACTGGGGAGGTGGACCGGACCGGGAAGGTTCCAGTTCTGGACTGGGGAGGTGGACCGGACCGGGAAGGTTCCAGTTCTGGACTGGGGAGGTGGACTCGTCACCATCAGCTGTGGGACATCATGTCGTTTACGGCCGTCGCCATGGAAACACCTGGTGGATGTGACACTGGTTGTATCGGACACAAACTCACAGCACTTGTTCACTGTTTATTTAACCTTTAATATAAAACATCTGAGGGTGAAAGTCAGCGTGTGTGTGTGTGTGTGTGGGGGGGGGGGGGGGGGGGGGTGTTTGAGGGGGGGGCATCTGATGGTTTTGTGGGACAGAGGCTGAAAAAATGAGGCACTTCTTATGATCCAGAGCTGCAGGTCGTCCTGTTGCTGAGCAGGTGGCTCATGTTGCCATGGCGATGCTACGGTGACTGTCAGCATCAGGACCACAGCTGGACCTGACATTTGTGTGTGTGTGTGTGTGTGTGTGTGTGTGTGTGTGTGTGTGTGTGTGTGTGTGTGTGTGTGAGAGAGAGAGAGAGAGAGAGAGTATGGCTCTGTTCAGTCGTCAGGACAAAGTTTTTCTTTTCACATGTTTACAAGCAAGCAGGCAAATCAGAACCCGTCTGGTTCCGTTTCATCAATAATCATATCAATAATATCAATAATAACAACGTCATTGATCCTTTAAATGTTTTATAAAAATAAAAAATCATTCCGTGATATTCACATGCTCAGATTACGAGGCGGTGCGGTCGTCGCGCCCGTTTGCATACGATTTCAGAGGATGCAAGTGAAGATGAGGATGGCGATGAAGAACGAATGGACCAGAACAAACACGCTGGTACCCAGTAACCAGTAACCAGTAACCAGTAACCAGTAACCAGTTACTAACTGGAAACCAGATAAATCAACACTTCTTGGAATCCTGTCCCATCATGGCGGGGGCTGCAGGGGGCGGAGCCTGTCCCATCGTGGCGGGGGCTGCAGGGGGCGGAGCCTGTCCCATCACGGCGGGGGCTGCAGGGGGCGGAGCCTGTCCCATCGTGGCGGGGGCTGCAGGGGGCGGAGCCTGTCCCATCACGGCGGGGGCTGCAGGGGGCGGAGCCTGTCCCATCACGGCGGGGGCTGCAGGGGGCGGAGCCTGTCCCAGCTAACCGGTAGAAAGAGGCGCCAGGTAGCCAAACATAAAGTTACCTGTCGCCGTGGCAACCAGGACACCACTTTAGCTTGCAGAGCTTCATGATGCTGAGGCATTATGGGTAAAATGAGCGTAGATTAGATCAGCGGCCAATCAAAAACAGGTCCTTCTTCTGGTCGCTGCTCACCGTCCAATCAGGGACAGAGGGAGGTGGGTCTTCTCTCAGTCGGCCAATCAAACAAGCCCTTATAAGTAGCCAATACAAAAACAGGAGGGGGGAAAGCGAATGAAAAAGGAGAACCTCCTTTCTGCTGGCCAATCAGAGAGAGAGCCCCCCCGTGAGTCCCCGCCCACCGAGCCGACTGCCAATCAGAACCTGCGTCAGTCTCTGCTGGCTCGGCTTCAGCCACGGGCCCGGGGCCTTCCCCTGTTGCCATGACGACTCGGCCGGTCCCCCGTCGGACTGCTCCCTCCCCCCGGTGGCGATGCTGGCTGCTGATAGGCTGATCTCCGAGCAGCTGGCTGCTGATTCGCTGTCGGACTGGCGCTTGGCATCATCCGCAGACATGAGGAAGGAGAACGCCGCCCCCCGCTCCGCCTCCTTCCTCCTGCTCCTCCTCCTCCCTCCTCCTCCCTCCCCCACTGGCGGCGAGATCCTGGACGAGCCCCCATTCCTGGGTAAGCTCCTGCCACTCCTCCCCCCCTGCTCCCGCCGCTCCTCGCCTTTCCTCTGCCGGACGGTCGGACTCCTCCTCTCCGTCTCCTCCTCCTCCTCCTTCCTTCTTCTCCTCTCTTCCTCTTGCCATTTCTTAGCCTCCTCCTCCTCCCTCCTCCTCGCCTCCTCCTCCCGTGCTTCTTTCTCCACGAGGTCGAGGTCTAGATCAGGAGGTCCTCCTCCTCCTCCTCCTCCTCCTCCTCCTCCTCCTCCTGCTCTCAGTTTGGTTTTCACGTCTCTCTCCCTCCTCCTCCTTTCTCCTCCTTCTCCTCCTCCTTGTTGGCTGAGGGAGGCGGTCGTCATGGTGACGGGATCCTGCTCCCCGGTGTGTGAAGAGGAAGAGGGGGAGAGGGCTCCTTCCTCAGGGCCTGGTGGGAAACAGATGATCGTTAGAACTTTATTTAAACAACGAGCACGACAGCAAACACGTTCTGGAGACGCTGAAACACATCCGGGTTCTCCGGAGTCGCTCAGGAACGTTTCCCGGATCCTCGAGGGAATGATGGCAGATGGATGACATCACAGCCCAGCTCCGTTTCCATTGGCTGAACAACAAAAACTGCTGTTAACGAGCCACCTGGTCACCATGGTAACGATGCAAGTGTCATGTGACCAGGTTAAGCACCGTTGTTTTAAAGGATGAAGAACTGATCACATGACTGACCAAAAGTGATGATGAGAACACGACGAAGAAGATGGTGCAGATGATGGAGAGATGGAGACGGAGAGACACAGATGGGAAAAAGAGGAAAAGAACCAACCGCGAGTTTTCAGTTCGTCCAATCACGTAGAAGCAGGGCTCACCCTGTTTGGAGTTGGTCATACAGAGAGACAAGCTGGACAGCTCCACTGAGGAGGAGGAGGAGGAGGAGGAGGAGGAGCATAACGAGGAAGAAGAAGAAGAAGAAGAAAAAGAAGATGGTCAGCGGAAAGCTAATATTTTTTATTTAATATAAACCAGCCTGTGAAACCAGAACCTTAAATCCCAGTCAGCATCAGAACCTTTAATCCCAGTCAGCATCTAGAACCTTTAATCCCAGTCAGCATCAGAACCTTTAATCCCAGTCAGCATCTAGAACCTTTAATCCCAGTCAGCATCTAGAACCTTTAATCCCAGTCAGCATCAGAGCCTTTAATCCCAGTCAGCAGCTAGAACCTTTAATCCCAGTCAGCATCAGAACTTTTAATCCCAGTCAGCATCGGAACCTTTAATCCCAGTCAGCATCAGAACCTTTAATCCCAGTCAGCATCAGAACCTTTAATCCCAGTCAGCATCAGAACCTTTAATCCCAGTCAGCATCAGAACCTTTAATCCCAGTCAGCATCAGAACCTTTAATCCCAGTCAGCATCAGAACCTTTAATCCAGTCAGCATCTAGAACCTTTAATCCCAGTCAGCATCCAGAACCTTTAATCCCAGTCAGCATCTAGAACCTTTAATCCCAATCAGCATCTAGAACCTTTAATCCCAGTCAGCATCTAGAACCTTTAATCCCAGTCAGCATCAGAACCTTTAATCCCAGTCAGCATCAGAACCTTTAATCCCAGTCAGCATCAGAACCTTTAATCCCAGTCAGCATCAGAACCTTTAATCCCAGTCAGCATCAGAACCTTTAATCCCAGTCAGCATCAGAACCTTTAATCCAGTCAGCATCTAGAACCTTTAATCCCAGTCAGCATCCAGAACCTTTAATCCCAGTCAGCATCTAGAACCTTTAATCCCAATCAGCATCTAGAACCTTTAATCCCAGTCAGCATCTAGAACCTTTAATCCCAGTCAGCATCAGAACCTTTAATCCCAGTCAGCATCTAGAACCTTTAATCCCAGTCAGCATCAGAACCTTTAATCCCAGTCAGCATCTAGAACCTTTAATCCCAGTCAGCATCTAGAACCTTTAATCCCAGTCAGCATCAGAACCTTTAATCCCAGTCAGCATCAGAACCTTTAATCCCAGTCAGCATCAGAACCTTTAATCCCAGTCAGCATCAGAACCTTTAATCCCAGTCAGCATCAGAACCTTTAATCCCAGTCAGCATCAGAACCTTTAATCCCAGTCAGCATCTAGAACCTTTAATCCCAGTCAGCATCCAGAACCTTTAATCCCAGTCAGCATCTAGAACCTTTAATCCCAATCAGCATCTAGAACCTTTAATCCCAGTCAGCATCTAGAACCTTTAATCCCAGTCAGCATCTAGAACCTTTAATCCCAGTCAGCATCTAGAACCTTTAATCCCAGTCAGCATCTAGAACCTTTAATCCCAGTCAGCATCTAGAACCTTTAATCCCAGTCAGCATCTAGAACCTTTAATCCCAGTCAGCATCAGAACCTTTAATCCCAGTCAGCATCTAGAACCTTTAATCCCAATCAGCATCTAGAACCTTTAATCCCAGTCAGCATCAGAACCTTTAATCCCAGTCAGCATCTAGAACCTTTAATCCCAGTCAGCATCTAGAACCTTTAATCCCAGTCAGCATCCAGAACCTTTAATCCCAGTCAGTATCAGAACCTTTAATCCCAGTCAGCATCTAGAACCTTTAATCCCAGTCAGCATCAGAACCTTTAATCCCAGTCAGCATCAGAACCTTTAATCCCAGTCAGCATCAGAACCTTTAATCCCAGTCAGTATCAGAACCTTTAATCCCAGTCAGCATCTAGAACCTTTAATCCCAGTCAGCATCTAGAACCTTTAATCCCAGTCAGCATCAGAACCTTTAATCCCAGTCAGCATCTAGAACCTTTAATCCCAGTCAGCATCTAGAACCTTTAATCCCAGTCAGCATTAGAACCTTTAATCCCAGTCAGCATCTAGAACCTTTAATCCCAGTCAGCATCAGAACCTTTAATCCCAGTCAGCATCAGAACCTTTAATCCCAGTCAGCATCTAGAACATTTAATCCCAGTCAGCATCCAGAACCTTTAATCCCAGTCAGCATCTAGAACCTTTAATCCCAATCAGCATCTAGAACCTTTAATCCCAGTCAGCATCTAGAACCTTTAATCCCAGTCAGCATCAGAACCTTTAATCCCAGTCAGCATCTAGAACCTTTAATCCCAGTCAGCATCTAGAACCTTTAATCCCAGTCAGCATCTAGAACCTTTAATCCCAGTCAGCATCAGAACCTTTAATCCCAGTCAGCATCAGAACCTTTAATCCCAGTCAGCATCTAGAACCTTTAATCCCAGTCAGCATCAGAACCTTTAATCCCAGTCAGCATCAGAACCTTTAATCCCAGTCAGCATCAGAACCTTTAATCCCAGTCAGCATCTAGAACCTTTAATCCCAGTTAGCATCAGAACCTTTAATCCCAGTCAGCATCAGAACCTTTAATCCCAGTCAGCATCAGAACCTTTAATCCCAGTCAGCATCTAGAACCTTTAATCCCAGTCAGCATCCAGAACCTTTAATCCCAGTCAGCATCTAGAACCTTTAATCCCAGTCAGCATCTAGAACCTTTAATCCCAGTCAGCATCAGAACCTTTAATCCCAGTCAGCATCAGAACCTTTAATCCCAGTCAGCATCTAGAACCTTTAATCCCAGTCAGCATCAGAACCTTTAATCCCAGTCAGCATCTAGAACCTTTAATCCCAGTCAGCATCTAGAACCTTTAATCCCAGTCAGCATCTAGAACCTTTAATCCCAGTCAGCATCTAGAACCTTTAATCCCAGTCAGCATCTAGAACCTTTAATCCCAGTCAGCATCTAGAACCTTTAATCCCAGTCAGCATCTAGAACCTTTAATCCCAGTCAGCATCTAGAACCTTTAATCCCAGTCAGCATCAGAACCTTTAATCCCAGTCAGCATCTAGAACCTTTAATCCCAGTCAGCATCTAGAACCTTTAATCCCAGTCAGCATCTAGAACCTTTTATCCCAGTCAGCATCTAGAACCTTTAATCCCAGTCAGCATCAGAACCTTTAATCCCAGTCAGCATCTAGAACCTTTTATCCCAGTCAGCATCAGAACCTTTAATCCCAGTCAGCATCCAGAACCTTTAATCCCAGTCAGCATCAGAACCTTTAATCCCAGTCAGCATCCAGAACCTTTAATCCCAGTCAGCATCTAGAACCTTTAATCCCAATCAGCATCTAGAACCTTTTATCCCAGTCAGCATCAGAACCTTTAATCCCAGTCAGCATCCAGAACCTTTAATCCCAGTCAGCATCTAGAACCTTTAATCCCAATCAGCATCTAGAACCTTTAATCTCAGTCAGCATCAGAACCTTTTATCCCAGTCAGCATCTAGAACCTTTAATCCCAGTCAGCATCTAGAACCTTTAATCCCAGTCAGCATCTAGAACCTTTAATCCCAGTCAGCATCCAGAACCTTTAATCCCAGTCAGTATCAGAACCTTTAATCCCAGTCAGCATCTAGAACCTTTAATCCCAGTCAGCATCAGAACCTTTAATCCCAGTCAGCATCAGAACCTTTAATCCCAGTCAGCATCAGAACCTTTAATCCCAGTCAGTATCAGAACCTTTAATCCCAGTCAGCATCTAGAACCTTTAATCCCAGTCAGCATCTAGAACCTTTAATCCCAGTCAGCATCAGAACCTTTAATCCCAGTCAGCATCTAGAACCTTTAATCCCAGTCAGCATCTAGAACCTTTAATCCCAGTCATCATTAGAACCTTTAATCCCAGTCAGCATCTAGAACCTTTAATCCCAGTCAGCATCAGAACCTTTAATCCCAGTCAGCATCAGAACCTTTAATCCCAGTCAGCATCTAGAACCTTTAATCCCAGTCAGTATCAGAACCTTTAATCCCAGTCAGCATCAGAATCTTTAATACCAGTCAGTATCAGAACCTTTAATCCCAGTCAGTATCAGAACCTTTAATCCCAGTCAGCATCTAGAACCTTTAATCCCAGTCAGTATCAGAACCTTTAATCCCAGTCAGCATCAGAACCTTTAATCCCAGTCAGCATCAGAGAACCTTTAATCCCAGTCAGTATCAGAACCTTTAATCCCAGTCAGCATCAGAACCTTTAATCCCAGTCAGCATCCAGAACCTTTAATCCCAGTTAGCATCAGAACCTTTAATCCCAGTCAGCATCAGAACCTTTAATCCCAGTTACCATCAGAGAACCTTTAATCCCAGTCAGCATCAGAACCTTTAATCCCAGTTACCATCAGAGAACCTTTAATCCCAGTCAGCATCAGAGAACCTTTAATCCCAGTCAGTATCAGAACCTTTAATCCCAGTCAGCATCTAGAACCTTTAATCCCAGTCAGTATCAGAACCTTTAATCCCAGTCAGCATCAGAACCTTTAATCCCAGTCAGCATCAGAACCTTTAATCCCAGTCAGCATCCAGAACCTTTAATCCCAGTCAGCATCTAGAACCTTTAATCCCAGTCAGCATCCAGAACCTTTAATCCCAGTCAGCATCAGAACCTTTAATCCCAGTCAGCATCTAGAACCTTTAATCCCAGTCAGCATCAGAACCTTTAATCCCAGTCAGCATCCAGAACCTTTAATCCCAGTCAGCATCCAGAACCTTTAATCCCAGTCAGCATCAGAACCTTTAATCCCAGTCAGCATCAGAACCTTTAATCCCAGTCAGCATCAGAACCTTTAATCCCAGTCAGCATCAGAACCTTTAATCCCAGTCAGCATCCAGAACCTTTAATCCCAGTCAGCATCAGAACCTTTAATCCCAGTCAGCATCCAGAACCTTTAATCCCAGTCAGCATCAGAACCTTTAATCCCAGTCAGCATCAGAGAACATGGATTCCTTGTTTATGGAGCACCTCCTCTGCCTGGAAAAAGCAGGAATCACCATGGCAACCAAGCTTCAACTTTGTTCCTCCAAGAACTGACTGTATTGAAGGAGGAAGAATGTGGGTGTGGCTCTGACAAGCGTGCGCATCAGCTGTGTGTCGGGTCGGTGTGGCGTCTCACCGTAGTCTGGAACGTATCCGTTCCCTTTCTTCAGGATGAGGTGGATCCGATGTCCTCCTCTGCGGATCTGTTCCACCGCCTGACTGTGAGTCATTCCTGCCGTGCTGTCGCCGTTTATCTCCACCAGCTGGTCAGACACCTGGAACAAAGGTTCATGGTCACCGCCTAGTTATTGCCTGGTTATTACCGGGTTACCGTCTAGAACAGCCTGGTTATCACCTGGTTATCAACCGGTTATCACCTGGTTCCTGCCTGGTTTCCACCCATTTACCGCCTGGGTACAGCCTGGTTATCACCCTGTTACCGCCTGGTTATAACCTGGTTACAGCCTGGTTACTGCCTGGTTACCACCCATTTACCGCCTGGGTACAGCCTGGTTATCACCCTGTTACCGCCTGGTTATAACCTAGTTACAGTCTGGTTATCACCTGATACAGCCTAGTTATCACCTGGTTATCAACTAGTTACAGCCTGGTTGTCAACTGGTTGCTGCCTGGTTATCAGCTGGTTATCACCTGGATACAGCCTAGTTTTCACCTAGTTACAGCCTGGTTATCACCTGGTTCCTGCCTGGTTTCCACCCATTTACCGCCTGGGTACAGCCTGGTTATCACCCTGTTACCGCCTGGTTATAACCTGGTTACAGCCTGGTTACTGCCTGGTTATCACCTGGTTCCTGCCTGGTTACCACCCATTTACCGCCTGGGTACAGCCTGGTTATCACCCTGTTACCGCCTGGTTATAACCTAGTTACAGTCTGGTTATCACCTGATACAGCCTAGTTATCACCTGGTTATCAACTAGTTACAGCCTGGTTGTCAACTGGTTGCTGCCTGGTTATCAGCTGGTTATCACCTGGATACAGCCTAGTTTTCACCTAGTTACAGCCTGGTTACCAACTGGTTACCGCCTGGTTATCATCTGGTCATCACCTGGTTAACATCTGGTTACTGCCAAATTATTACCTGATTACTGCCTGGTTGGAGCATGGTTATGAGGCGTTTAAAGTATCTTAGTATATTGCGATATATCAATTGCAGCTGTCACATTTACCTGCGACAGGTGTGACATCGCTGCACGTCACATTTACCTGCGACAGGTGTGACATCGCTGCACGTCACATTTACCTGCGACAGGTGTGACATCGCTGCAGGTCACATTTACCTGCTACAGGTGTGACATCGCTGCAGGTCACATTTACCTGCTACAGGTGTGACATAGCTGCACGTTACATTTACCTGCGACAGGTGTGACATAGCTGCACGTTACATTTACCTGCGACAGGTGTGACATCGCTGCAGGTCACATTTACCTGCGACAGGTGTGACATCGCTGCAGGTCACATTTACCTGCTACAGGTGTGACATCGCTGCAGGTCACATTTACCTGCTACAGGTGTGACATAGCTGCACGTTACATTTACCTGCGACAGGTGTGACATAGCTGCACGTTACATTTACCTGCGACAGGTGTGACATCGCTGCACGTTAAATTTACATGCGACAGGTGTGACATCGCTGCACGTCACATTTACCTGCGACAGGTGTGACATCGCTGCACGTCACATTTACCTGCGACAGGTGTGACATCGCTGCGCGTCACATTTACCTGCTACAGGTGTGACATCGCTGCACGTCACATTTACCTGCGACAGGTGTGACATCGCTGCACGTCACATTTACCTGCGACAGGTGTGACATCACTGCACGTCACATTTACCTGCTACAGGTGTGACATCGCTGCACGTCACATTTACCTGCGACAGGTGTGACATCGCTGCACGTCACATTTACCTGCTACAGGTGTGACATCGCTGCACGTCACATTTACCTGCGACAGGTGTGACATCGCTGCACGTCACATTTACCTGCGACAGGTGTGACATCGCTGCACGTCACATTTACCTGCGACAGGTGTGACATCGCTGCACGTCACATTTACCTGCTACAGGTGTGACATCGCTGCACGTCACATTTACCTGCGACAGGTATGACATCGCTGCACGTCACATTTACCTGCGACAGGTGTGACATCGCTGCACGTCACATTTACCTGCTACAGGTGTGACATCGCTGCACGTCACATTTACCTGCGACAGGTGTGACATAGCTGCACGTTACATTTACCTGCTACAGGTGTGACATCGCTGCACGTCACATTTACCTGCGACAGGTGTGACATCGCTGCACGTCACATTTACCTGCGACAGGTGTGACATCGCTGCACGTCACATTTACCTGCGACAGGTGTGACATAGCTGCACGTTACATTTACCTGCGACAGGTGTGACATCGCTGCACGTCACATTTACCTGCTACAGGTGTGACATCGCTGCACGTCACATTTACCTGCTACAGGTGTGACATAGCTGCACGTTACATTTACCTGCGACAGGTGTGACATCGCTGCACGTCACATTTACCTGCGACAGGTGTGACATAGCTGCACGTTACATTTACCTGCGACAGGTGTGACATAGCTGCACGTTACATTTACCTGCGACAGGTGTGACATCGCTGCACGTCGCTGCACGCTGCGGCAAAGGCACTTTGGTGCCCCCCCTCACCACGCCCGCTTGACACGCACCCTCCACAAAACCCTACGTGTGTGTGTGTGAGGTAGAGCAGGGGGGGGGGGTCTTGGGAAGGGAAACCAGGGGAGTATGAATTCCTCCCTGGAAGATGAGCCGCTACCAGCATGAGGTACCCCTGCCTCTCGGGATCCCCCCAGGGCAGAAGGGGGCAGGCATGGCCGCCCCCACGGCCAGGCGACCGGCATTCACCACAGAGGGGCCAGCCTCCGCCCCTTGGGGCGCCCCACCACCCCAGACCAGGGAGGGGGGAAAAGGGACGGGAGTGAACAAGGTCAGCAGAGGGGCCAGAGTCACCGGCCCAACATCCCCAGGCCCTGCAAACCCCCCAAGAGGCACGCAGAGCTGCTTTTTCCCCCCCTCCCCTTTCCTCCCCCATTCTATCCTATCACCCCCACACCCTACCTCAAACAACCCACAACTTTACCCCCGTCAACACTCCCCCATCCCATCCCCCCCTGCACAGACAGCTAGTCCCTGTACATCCGCCCCCCTGGTACCCATGCCCCCCCTCTCTAAACCCAAGCCCGCACCCCCACCCAGGCCGTGACACGCGCAATCCTCCAACCCCACCAGAACCCCCGCCCATTCACCCACCCACACACCTCCCTCATTCACTCAGCTGCCCCGCATCCGATCCCTTCACAGATCCATTCCCGCTCCCCACCCAAACCCTCCAACCCGATACACACAAACCCCACCAATGCACCACCCCTCCCACACTCAAACATTCATCTCCCATACACCTTCACCCAACCCCTCATCTCCATACACTCCCACAGGCAACCATACACACATCCCCCTGCATTCACGTCCCCCCTCCAGTCATACACCCACCCACATACACCATGGATGGGGACCACGGGGCCACCAACCCCCCCCACGCCACGAGTCCACCACATCCAGCCCCCAGACCAGGCGAGATCATTCGTGCAGGTCAGTCCCAACCGACACAGCGGCCGGGCAGGACAGGCACCCGGCGCGGAGAAGACCCGGCCACCCCGCAACCCCCACCCCCACACATACACCCCTACTGACACACACACACCCGCACACACATAGCGGAGGTGCCCCGGCCCCCGGCGCAATGACTAGACACCAGGTTGTGAGGACCAGCCCAAACCAGAGGACGCGCGTCCCGCCGGCCCGCCCCCCTCCGAGCACCAAGCCGGGTCCCCCGGCCCCGGAGGCAGGGGCCACCCCTGAGCACCAGGGCCCAGGACCCCCCCGCCCCGGGACTGCCCCGGCCGCCCAGCGCCGGCTGACAGCAACCGGCCAGGGCCCCACCAGTGACCCACCCACCGCCGCAGAGCAGCCCCAACCACTGACCCCCATGCCCCCCATTGGGCTTGCACGTCACATTTACCTGCGACAGGTGCGACATCGCTGCAGGCATACCTGGATCTTGTTGCTGCGCTGGGCCGGCCCCCCCTCCATCAGACCCAGAACGTACAGTCCCATGTTGTACTCGCTGCCTCCCCTCAAAGAGAAGCCGAAACCAGTCGGGCCGCGTTCCAGATCCACGCTGTAGAACCGGGACTCCTCCTGTCACAAAAACCAGAACCGGGATCAGAACCACGCTTAGAACTGTTCCAGACTGCAGACAGAATCTGGGACGAACCTTCGACCTGCCTCGGGACCCTTTCATCAGGCGACCGTCGATGTCGAGGTCAGCTCCTTCTGAGAGGGAGGATGCTTCTGAGGAGACAAGGAAAGGAAATGAGGACCTGAAGGCAGCAGAGGGAGGGAGGAGCCATGTTGGTGTGATTTCGTACGCTGGCGGGGGGTGATGCTCAGCCTCAGTGTGTTCCCCGCCCTCCGCAGGATCTGGGCCAGGTCCCGGTGCTGCAGGCCGGACACGGGCCGGCCCTCCACCGCCTCCAGCTGGTCCCCGGGCTGGATCTGGCCGCTGCGCGCCGCCGGGCTGCCGCGCCGCACCGTCACGAAGCGGTGGGACATCAGGGACGGGGCTGCACAGAGTCAAACACATCCCAGCTGTAACCATGGCAACGCTGCTCATGCACTTACTGTCAGAAGGAATAAACGAGGAAGCATCCGTGATCACGACCCGCATCAATAATCAATGATGCTGATCAATTATTGAAGCTGTTCAGCTGCTGGAGAAACATCTGACCTCACGTCTGCTCCTGCAGAACCAGAAAGTTCATGTCAAGCTCTGGTGGGGGGGGTCTCTGTGGGGGGGAGGGTCTCTGTGGGGTCTGTGGGGAGGAGGGTCTCTGTGGGGTCTGTGGTGGGGAGGGTCTCTGTGGGGTCTGTGATGGGGAGGGTCTCTGTGGGGTCTGTGGTGGGGAGGGTCTCTGTGGGGTCTGTGGTGAGGAGGGTCTCTGTGGGGGGAGGGTCTCTGTGGGGTCTGTGGGGAGGAGGGTCTCTGTGGGGTCTGTGGGGGGGAGGGTCTCTGTGGGGTCTGTGGTGGGGAGGGTCTCTGTGGGGTCTGTGGGGAGGAGGGTCTCTGTGGGGTCTGTGGGGGAGTGAGGAGGGTCTCTGTGGGGTCTGTGGGGAGTGAGGGAGGGTCTCTGTGGGGTCTGTGGTGGGGAGGGTCTCTGTGGGGAGGAGGGTCTCTGTGGGGTCTGTGATGGGGAGGGTCTCTGTGGGGTCTGTGGGGAGGGTCTCTGTGGGGTCTGTGGTGGGGAGGGTCTCTGTGGGGTCTGTGGTGGGGAGGAGGGTCTCTGTGGGGTCCGTGGTGGGGAGGGTCTCTGTGGGGTCTGTGGTGGGGAGGAGGGTCTCTGTGGGGTCTGTGATGGGGAGGGTCTCTGTGTGGTCTGTGATGGGGAGGAGGGTCTCTGTGGGGTCTGTGGTGGGGAGGGTCTCTGTGGGGTCTGTGATGGGGAGGGTCTCTGTGGGGTCTGTGGTGGGGAGGGTCTCTGTGGGGTCTGTGGTGGGGAGGGTCTCTGTGGGGTCTGTGGTGAGGGTCTCTGTGGGGTCTGTGATGGGGAGGGTCTCTGTGGGGTCTGTGGTGGGGAGGGTCTCTGTGGGGTCTGTGATGGGGAGGGTCTCTGTGGGGTCTGTGGGGGAGGGTCTCTGTGGGGTCTGTGGTGGGGAGGGTCTCTGTGGGGTCTGTGGTGAGTGAGGGGGTCTCTGTGGGGTCTGTGGTGAGGGAGGGTCTCTGTGGGGTCTGTGATGGGGAGGGTCTCTGTGGGGTCTGTGGTGGGGAGGGTCTCTGTGGGGTCTGTGATGGGGAGGGTCTCTGTGGGGTCTGTGGGGGGGGGGGAGGGTCTCTGTGGGGTCTGGAGGTCCGGGGGGGGAGGGTCTCTGTGGGGTCTGTGGTGGGGAGGGTCTCTGTGGGGTCTGTGGGGAGGAGGGGGTCTCTGTGGGGTCTGTGGTGGGGAGGGTCTCTGTGGGGTCTGTGGTGGGGAGGGTCTCTGTGGGGTCTGTGATGGGGAGGGTCTCTGTGGGGTCTATGGGGGGGAGGGTCTCTGTGGGGTCTGTGGGGAGGAGGGTCTCTGTGGGGTCTGTGGTGGGGAGGGTCTCTGTGGGGTCTGTGATGGGGAGGGTCTCTGTGGGGTCTGTGATGGGGAGGGTCTCTGTGGGGTCTGTGGTGGGGAGGGTCTCTGTGGGGTCTGTGATGGGGAGGGTCTCTGTGGGGTCTGTGGTGGGGAGGGTCTCTGTGGGGTCTGTGGTGGGGAGGGTCTCAGTGGGGTCTGTGGGGAGGAGGGTCTCTGTGGGGTCTGTGATGGGGAGGGTCTCTGTGGGGTCTGTGGTGGGGAGGGTCTCTGTGGGGTCTGTGATGGGGAGGGTCTCTGTGGGGTCTGTGGTGGGGAGGGTCTCTGTGGGGTCTGTGGTGGGGAGGGTCTCTGTGGGGTCTGTGGTGGGGAGGGTCTCTGTGGGGTCTGTGGGGAGGAGGGTCTCTGTGGGGTCTGTGGTGGGGAGGGTCTCTGTGGGTCTGTGATGGGGAGGGTCTCTGTGGGGTCTGTGGTGGGGAGGGTCTCTGTGGGGTCTGTGGTGGGGAGGGTCTCTGTGGGGTCTGTGGTGGGGAGGGTCTCTGTGGGGTCTGTGGGGAGGAGGGTCTCTGTGGGGTCTGTGGTGGGGAGGGTCTCTGTGGGGTCTGTGGTGGGGAGGGTCTCTGTGGGGTCTGTGGGGAGGAGGGTCTCTGTGGGGTCTGTGATGGGGAGGGTCTCAGTGGGGTCTGTGGGGAGGAGGGTCTCTGTGGGGTCTGTGGTGGGGAGGGTCTCTGTGGGGTCTGTGATGGGGAGGGTCTCTGTGGGGTCTGTGGTGGGGAGGGTCTCTGTGGGGTCTGTGGTGGGGAGGGTCTCTGTGGGGTCTGTGGGGAGGAGGGTCTCTGTGGGGTCTGTGGGGAGGAGGGTCTCTGTGGGGTCTGTGGTGGGGAGGGTCTCTGTGGGGTCTGTGGGGAGGAGGGTCTCTGTGGGGTCTGTGGTGGGGAGGGTCTCTGTCGACCTGCAGCCGAGCCTAAAACAGTTCCTTCTTCTTGTCCTCAGAGCCGGTTGGACTTTCAACAGACAAGAAAAGCGCCTGAGTCTTATGACACAATGCAGACCTGCTGGGGGAAATTCCCAGGAAGATTTTCTGCCCCAGAAGAACTAATCTCTAATTCCCTGGAAACACGAGACACGAACAGAGTTTCAGCTCCAACAGACCAGAGAGGTCACATGACCAGCTGACATCACAGCATAGAATATATGCCGACAGTGGCTCAGGTGGTAAAGCAGGTCGGCCAATGATCGGATGAATGTGTATGAATGTGTGTGAATGTTCCAGTGGTGGTGGGAGGGGCCGTAGGCGCAAAATGGCTGCCACGCTTCCGTCAGTCCGCACCAAGGAAGCTGTTGCTACATACGTAGCTTACCGTCACCACGTACGAATGAGGCTACATACGTAGCTTACCGTCACCACGTACGAATGAGGCTACATACGTAGCTTACCATCACCACGTATGAATGAGGCTACATACGTAGTTTACCGTCACCACGTATGAATGAGGCTACATACGTAGTAGAACCAGACAGAACTAGATAGAACCACACAGAACCAGACAGAACCAGATAGAACCACACAGAACCAAATAGAACCACACAGAACCAAACAGAACCAGATAGAGCCACACAGAACCAGATAGAACAAGAAAGAACTAGATAAAACCAGAGAGAACCAGACACAACCAGATAGAACCAGACAGAACCAAATAGAACCAAACAGAACCACATAAAACCAGACAGAACCAGATAGAACCAGACAGAACCAAGTAGAACCAGACAGAACCAGATAGAACTAGATAGAACCAGAGAAAACCAAAGAGAAACACACAGAACCACAAAGAACAAGATAGAACCACACAGAACCAGATAGAACATGATAGTACAAGAGAGAACCAGATAGAACCAGAGAGAACAAGACAGAACCAGATAGAACCAAATAGAACCAGACATAACCAGAAAGAACTAGATAAAACCAGATAGAACCAGACAGAACCAGATAGAACCAAACAGAACCACATAAAACCAGACAGAACCAGATAGAACTAGATAGAACCAGACAGAACCCGATAGAACTAGATAGAACCAGATAGAACCAGACAGAACCAAATAGAACCAGATAGAACTAGATAGAACCAGATAGAACCACACAGAACCAGATAGAACCAGACAGAACTAAATAGAACCAGGTAGAATCAGACAGAACAAGATAGAACCAAACAGAACCACATAAAACCAGCCAGAACCAGATCGAACCAGACACAACCAGATAGAACCAGATAGAACTAGATAGAACCACACAGAACCAGACAGAACCAGATAGAACCACACAGAACCAGATAGAACGAGATAGAACCAGAGAGAACCAGACAGTACCAGATAGAACCAAATAGAGCCAGACAGAACCATAAAGAATTAGATAAAACCAGATAGAACCAGACAGAACCAAATAGAACCAGATAGAACTAGATAGAACCAGAAAAAACAGAACCACACAGAACCAGATAATACTAGACAGAACCAGAGAGAACCAGACAGAACCAGACAGAACCAGATAGAACCAGATAGAACCAAATAGAACCAGACATAACCAGAAAGAACTAGATAAAACCAGATAGAACCAGACAGAACCAGATAGAACCAAACAGAACCACATAAAACCAGACAGAACCAGATAGAACTAGATAGAACCAGACAGAACCCGATAGAACTAGATATAAACCAGATAGAACCAGACAGAACCAAATAGAACCAGATAGAACTAGATAGAACCAGATAGAACCACACAGAACCAGATAGAACCAGACAGAACTAAATAGAACCAGGTAGAATCAGACAGAACAAGATAGAACCAAACAGAACCACATAAAACCAGCCAGAACCAGATCGAACCAGACACAACCAGATAGAACCAGATAGAACTAGATAGAACCACACAGAACCAGACAGAACCAGATAGAACCACACAGAACCAGATAGAACGAGATAGAACCAGAGAGAACCAGACAGTACCAGATAGAACCAAATAGAGCCAGACAGAACCATAAAGAATTAGATAAAACCAGATAGAACCAGACAGAACCAAATAGAACCAGATAGAACTAGATAGAACCAGAAAAAACAGAACCACACAGAACCAGATAATACTAGACAGAACCAGAGAGAACCAGACAGAACCAGATAGAACCAGATAGAACCAGATAGAACCAAATAGAACCAGACATAACCAGAAAGAACTAGATAAAACCAGATAGAACCAGACAGAACCAGATAGAACCAAACAGAACCACATAAAACCAGACAGAACCAGATAGAACTAGATAGAACCAGACAGAACCCGATAGAACTAGATAGAACCAGATAGAACCAGACAGAACCAAATAGAACCAGATAGAACTAGATAGAACCAGATAGAACCACACAGAACCAGATAGAACCAGACAGAACTAAATAGAACCAGGTAGAATCAGACAGAACAAGATAGAACCAAACAGAACCACATAAAACCAGCCAGAACCAGATCGAACCAGACACAACCAGATAGAACCAGATAGAACTAGATAGAACCACACAGAACCAGACAGAACCAGATAGAACCACACAGAACCAGATAGAACGAGATAGAACCAGAGAGAACCAGACAGTACCAGATAGAACCAAATAGAGCCAGACAGAACCATAAAGAATTAGATAAAACCAGATAGAACCAGACAGAACCAAATAGAACCAGATAGAACTAGATAGAACCAGAAAAAACAGAACCACACAGAACCAGATAATACTAGACAGAACCAGACAGAACCAGACAGAACCAGACAGAACCAGATAGAACCAGATAGAACCAGATAGAACCAGACATAACCAGATAGAACTAGATAGAACCAGATAGAATCAGACAGAACCAGACAGAACCAAATACAAGCAGACAGAACTAGATAGAACCAGAAAAAAACAGAACCACACAGAACCAGATAATACTAGACAGAACCAGAGAGAACCAGACAGAACCAGACAGAACCAGACAGAACCAGATAGAACCAAATAGAACCACACAGAACCAGATAGAACTAGATAGAACCAGATAGAATCAGACAGAATCAGATAGAACCAGAAAAAACAGACAGAACCACACAGAACCAGATAGAACTAGATAGAACCAGATAGAATCAGACAGAACCAGACAGAACCAAATACAAGCAGACAGAACTAGATAGAACCAGAAAAAAACAGAACCACACAGAACCAGATAATACTAGATAGAACCAGAGAGAACCAGACAGAACCAGATAGAACCAGACAGAATCAGATAGAACCAGAAAAAACAGACAGAACCACACAGAACCAGATAGAACTAGATAGAACCAGATAGAATCAGACAGAACCAGACAGAACCAAATACAAGCAGACAGAACTAGATAGAACCAGAAAAAAAACAGAACCACACTAAACCAGATAATACTAGATAGAACCAGATAGAACCAGACAGAACCAGACAGAACCAGGTAGAACCAGGTAGAACCAGACAGAAAACGTCTTAACAAAAACTCGCATCCTTCAGCCCATTTTAAGGGATTGTAAACGTACACTTCTTTCTGTTTTGGGCTAACAGGAACTCAGACTGCAGGTCTGCTGGTGGTTCCAAGGGTCTCTAAGAGTAGAATGGGAGGCAGAGCGTTTGGCTATCAGGCCCCCCCATTATGGAATCAGTTACCACTTCAGGTTGGGGGGGCAGACACCCTCTCTACCTTTAAGATCAGGCTTAAAACCTTCCTTTTTGATAAGTCTGATAGTTAGTGATGGTTAGCATCCCTTAGTTAAGCTGCTATAGGTTTAGACTGCTGCGGGACATCCATGATGCACTGGGCTCTTCCTCTCCCATGATGCACTGGGCTCTTCCTCTCCCATGATGCACTGGGCTCTTCCTCTCCCATGATGCACTGGGCTCTTTCTCTCCCATGATGCACTGGGCTCTTTCTCTCCCATGATGCATTGGGCTCTTCCTCTCCCATGATGCACTGGGCTCTTCCTCTCCCATGATGCACTGGCCTCTTCCTCTCCCATGATGCACTGGGCTCTTTCTCTCCCATGATGCACTGGGCTCTTTCTCTCCCATGATGCACTGGGCTCTTTCTCTCCCATGATGCACTGGGCTCTTCCTCTCCCATGATGCACTGGTCTCTTCCTCTCCCATGATGCACTGGTCTCTTCCTCTCCCATGATGCACTGGGCTCTTCCTCTCCCATGATGCACTGGTCTCTTCCTCTCCCATGATGCACTGGTCTCTTCCTCTCCCATGATGCACTGGTCTCTTCCTCTCCCATGATGCACTGGGCTCTTCCTCTCCCATGATGCACTGGTCTCTTCCTCTCCCATGATGCACTGGGCTCTTCCTCTCCCATGATGCACTGGGCTCTTCCTCTCCCATGATGCACTGGTCTCTTCCTCTCCCATGATGCACTGGGCTCTTCCTCTCCCATGATGCACTGGGCTCTTTCTCTCCCACCATCTCTGTCTCTCCATGTAGAAACCTGTGACAGTATTGCATCATTAACTGTGTTCTCCTCTCTCAGCAGATCTGGCTGGATAACGTTGCAGTGTTTGTTGGTCTCCCTTTCTGTCTTCTCCCCCCCAGCCGGTCGAGGCAGATGGCCGCCCTACCTGAGCCGGGTTCTGCCGGAGGTTTTTCCTCCCTGTTAAAAGGGTGTTTTCCTTCCCACTGTCGCCCCCCCTCCGTGCTTGCTCAGGATGGGGGATTGGACCGGGTCAAGTCAAGATCCCATCCATGCTGGTTTCCTTGGACCGGGTCAAGTCCAGATCCCATCCATGCTGGTTTCCTTGGACCGGGTCAAGTCCAGATCCCATCCATGCTGGTTTCCTTGGACCGGGTCAAGTCCAGATTCCATCCATGCTGGTTTCCTTGGACCGGGTCAAGTCCAGATCCCATCCATGCTGGTTTCCTTGGACCGGGTCAAGTCCAGATCCCATCCATGCTGGTTTCCTTGGACCGGGTCAAGTCCAGATCCCATCCATGCTGGTTTCCTGAACTTTCTGTCTGTTAAGCGCCCTGAGGTGATGATGTCATGAAATATTGTTGAAGTTGAAGGAAGGAAGGGAAGGCCGGAGTCAGTCCCAGGAAGGCCGGAGTCAGTCCTGGGAAGGTCAGAGTCAGTCCCTGGAAGGTCGGAGTCAGTCCCGGGAAGGCCGGAGTCAGTCCTGGGAAGGTCGGAGTCAGTCCTGGGAAGGTCAGAGTCAGTCCCTGGAAGGTCGGAGTCAGTCCCTGGAAGGCCGGAGTCAGTCCTGGGAAGGTCGGAGTCAGTCCTGGGAAGGCCGGAGTCAGTCCTGGGAAGGTCGGAGTCAGTCCCTGGAAGGTCGGAGTCAGTCCCTGGAAGGCCGGAGTCAGTCCTGGGAAGGTCGGAGTCAGTCCCGGGAAGGTCGGAGTCAGTCCTGGGAAGGTCGGAGTCAGTCCCTGGAAGGCCGGAGTCAGTCCCGGGAAGGTCGGAGTCAGTCCTGGGAAGGCCGGAGTCAGTCCCTGGAAGGATGGAGTCAGTCCCAGGAAGGCCGGAGTCTGTCCCTGGAAGGTCGGAGTCAGACCCTGGAAGGCCGGAGTCAGTCCCTGGAAGGCCGGAGTCAGTCCTGGGAAGGTCGGAGTCAGTCCCTGGAAGGCCGGAGTCAGTCCCTGGAAGGTCGGAGTCAGACCCTGGAAGGCCGGAGTCAGTCCCTGGAAGGTCGGAGTCAGTCCTGGGAAGGTCGGAGTCAGTCCCTGGAAGGCCGGAGTCAGTCCCTGGAAGGATGGAGTCAGTCCCAGGAAGGCCGGAGTCAGTCCCTGGAAGGATGGAGTCAGTCCCAGGAAGGCCGGAGTCTGTCCCTGGAAGGTCGGAGTCAGACCCTGGAAGGCCGGAGTCAGTCCCTGGAAGGCCGGAGTCAGTCCTGGGAAGGCCGGAGTCAGTCCCTGGAAGGCTGGAGTCAGTCCCAGGAAGGCCGGAGTCTGTCCTGGGAAGGTCGGAGTCAGTCCCTGGAAGGCCGGAGTCAGTCCTGGGAAGGTCAGATTCTGACCTGGGAAGGTCGGAGTCAGTCCCTGGAAGGCCGGAGTCAGTCCCGGGAAGGCCGGAGTCTGTCCTGGGAAGGTCGGAGTCAGTCCCTGGAAGGCCGGAGTCAGTCCTGGGAAGGTCAGAGTCAGTCCTGGGAAGGCCGGAGTCAGTCCCTGGAAGGCC
The DNA here is from genome assembly GCA_023101725.1 of Atherinomorus stipes. NCBI lineage: Eukaryota > Metazoa > Chordata > Actinopteri > Atheriniformes > Atherinidae > Atherinomorus > Atherinomorus stipes. The sequence continues at coordinate 624,965 of JALJCO010001602.1, read as the reverse complement.
GGAGTCAGTCCCGGGAAGGTCGGAGTCAGTCCCTGGAAGGTCGGAGTCAGTCCCTGGAAGGCCGGAGTCAGTCCCTGGAAGGCCGGACTCAGTCCTGGGAAGGTCGGAGTCTGTCCCTGGAAGGTCGGAGTCTGTCCCAGGAAGGCCAAACATGGTCCTGCTGGAGACCAGACTGAACTGAACGTGGAACCTGAGTTTGACCTCATTGGTCTAGAGTCTTGGCAGGAGTCCAGTATTGTGGTCCTCATCAGACAGAATTTCTGCCTGGTGGACACCTTTTGTCCCTGAGCTGAGACAGTGAAGTCTCAGCTAAGTTGTGTGTGTACTTCAGGTGCTGTGGGAGTTGTGAGCAGCAGTGAACGCTGCAGTTGGACTTCCTCGGACAGTCTGAACAAACAGAGCGGACTCTGCAGGACGGGGTAAACAGGATCCTGGGAGGACGGAGTAAACAGGATCCCGGGAGAACAGGGGCAGCAGGAAAACCGCCTTGTGTTCCTCTAAACCGGCTTTGAAGAAGCTGTGTGTTCAGCTGCGTTCAGGGGGCGTGGGGAGGCTGAGCGCCGCTGATAAGGAGGCGCTGAGATCAGTGTGTTGGCTGAGTGGAGGAGATGTGATGTTTTCCAGCATGACCACAGCGTTCGAGGGCCGTTAATTCCTCAGCTGTCGGTTTTATCAATACAAGCAACATTTCTGGATGTGGAAACAGGAATGTTGCAGCTCTGACGTCGAGAACTGGAACGATCTGGTTCAGGGAATCTTTCCCATCTCTGAAACATTCCCATTCCTTCCTTCCAACACTGCCAGTCACTCCAACAACAAGGATTCAGAGAAATGAAGCATTCCAGGAGTTGTTCCAGGGTTTCCACCAACATTCCCAGGGATTTAAACTCTGCTCCACCACAGAAGAAAAGAGCTGTATTAAACCTGAACTAGGAGGAGTAAAGCTGAACTAGGAGGAGTAAACCTGAACTAAGAGAAGTAAACCTGAACTAGGAGAAGTAAACCTAAACTATGGGTATTAAACCTGAACTAGGAGAAGTAAACCTAAACTATGGGTATTAAACCTGAACTAGGAGAAGTAAACCTAAACTATGGGTATTAAACCTGAACTAGGAGAAGTAAACCTAAACTATGGGTATTAAACCTGAACTAGGAGAAGTAAACCTGAACTATGGGTATTAAACCTGAACTAGGAGAAGTAAACCTGAACTAGGAGAAGTAAACCTAAACTATGGGTATTAAACCTGAACTAGGAGAAGTAAACCTGAACTAGGAGAAGTAAACCTGAACTAGGAGAAGTAAACCTAAACTATGGGTATTAAACCTGAACTAGGAGGAGTAAACCTTAACAAGGAGGAGTAAACCTGAACTAGGAGAAGTAAACCTAAACTATGGGTATTAAACCTGAACTAGGAGAAGTAAACCTGAACTAGGAGAAGTAAAGCTGAACTAGGAGAAGTAAACCTAAACTATGGGTATTAAACCTGAACTAGGAGAAGTAAAGCTGAACTAGGAGAAGTAAACCTGAACTAGGAGAAGTAAAGCTGAACTAGGAAAAGTTAACCTAAACTATGGGTATTAAACCTGAACTAGGAGGAGTAAACCTGAACTAGGAGAAGTAAAGCTGAACTAGGAAAAGTAAACCTAAACTATGGGTATTAAACCTGAACTAGGAGGAGTAAACCTGAACTAGGAGAAGTAAAGCTGAACTAGGAAAAGTTAACCTAAACTATGGGTATTAAACCTGAACTAGGAGGAGTAAACCTAAACTATGGGTATTAAACCTGAACTAGAAGGAGTAAACCTAAACTATGGGTATTAAACCTGAACTAGAAGGAGTAAACCTAAACTATGGGTATTAAACCTGAACTAGAAGGAGTAAACCTAAACTAGGAGGAGTAAACCTGAACTAGGAGAAGTAAACCTGAACTAGGAGGAGTAAACCTAAACTAGGAGGAGTAAACCTGAACTAGGAGAAGTAAACCTGAACTAGGAGGAGTAAACCTGAACTAGGAGAAGTAAACCTGAACTAGGAGAAGTAAAGCTGAACAAGGAAAAGTTAATCTAAACTATGGGTATTAAACCTGAACTAGGAGGAGTAAACCTGAACTAGGAGAAGTAAAGCTGAACTAGGAAAAGTTAACCTAAACTATGGGTATTAAACCTGAACTAGGAGGAGTAACGCTGAACTAGGAAAAGTTAACCTAAACTATGGGTATTAAACCTGAACTAGGAGGAGTAAACCTGAACTAGGAGTGGTAAACCTTAACTAGGAGAAGTAAACCTGAACTAGGAGAAGTAAACCTAAACTATGGGTATTAAACCTGAACTAGGAGGAGTAAACCTGAACTAGGAGAAGTAAAGCTGAACTAGGAAAAGTTAACCTAAACTATGGGTATTAAACCTGAACTAGGAGGAGTAAACCTGAACTAGGAGAAGTAAAGCTGAACTAGGAAAAGTTAACCTAAACTATGGGTATTAAACCTAAACTAGGAGGAGTAAACCTGAACTAGGAGAAGTAAAGCTGAACTAGGAAAAGTTAACCTAAACTATGGGTATTAAACCTGAACTAGGAGGAGTAAACCTGAACTAGGAGAAGTAAAGCTGAACTAGGAAAAGTAAACCTAAACTATGGGTATTAAACCTGAACTAGGAGGAGTAAACCTGAACTAGGAGAAGTAAAGCTGAACTAGGAAAAGTTAACCTAAACTATGGGTATTAAACCTGAACTAGGAGGAGTAAACCTAAACTATGGGTATTAAACCTGAACTAGAAGGAGTAAACCTAAACTATGGGTATTAAACCTGAACTAGAAGGAGTAAACCTAAACTATGGGTATTAAACCTGAACTAGAAGGAGTAAACCTAAACTATGGGTATTAAACCTGAACTAGGAGAAGTAAAGCTGAACTAGGAGAAGTAAACCTAAACTATGGGTATTAAACCTGAACTAGGAGGAGTAAACCTGAACTAGGAGAAGTAAAGCTGAACTAGGAAAAGTTAACCTAAACTATGGGTATTAAACCTGAACTAGGAGGAGTAAACCTGAACTAGGAGTGGTAAACCTTAACTAGGAGAAGTAAACCTGAACTAGGAGAAGTAAACCTAAACTATGGGTATTAAACCTGAACTAGGAGAAGTAAAGCTGAACTAGGAGAAGTAAACCTAAACTATGGGTATTAAACCTGAACCAGGAGAAGTAAAGCTGAACTAGGAAAAGTTAACCTAAACTATGGGTATTAAACCTGAACTAGGAGGAGTAAACCTAAACTAGGAAAAGTTAACCTAAACTATGGGTATTAAACCTGAACTAGAAGGAGTAAACCTAAACTATGGGTATTAAACCTGAACTAGGAGAAGTAAAGCTGAACTAGGAAAAGTAAACCTAAACTATGGGTATTAAACCTGAACTAGGAGTAGAAAACCTGAACTAGGAGTAGTTAACCTTAACTAGGAGGAGTTAACCTGAACAAGGAGTAGTAAACCTGAACTAGAAAAAAGAAAACCTGAACTAGGAGTAGTAAACCTTAACTAGGAGATGTAAACCTGAACTAGGAGTAGTAAACCTTAACTAGGAGGAGTAAACCTGAACTAGGAGTAGTAAACCTTAACTAGGAGGAGTAAAGTTGAACTAGGAGGAGTAAACCTTAACTAGGAGGAATAAACCTGAACTAGGAGTAGTAAACCTTAACTAGGAGGAGTAAAGCTGAACTAGGAGTAGTAAACCTTAACTAGGAGTAGTAAACCTTAAATAGGAGTAGTAAACCTTAACTAGGGGGAGTAAACCTTAACTAGGAGGATATCTGCAGCTGTTCTTGTGTGATGCATTTACTGTCCCTCACAGTCCAGGTCTCTGTTTGCACGTGATGCATTCGCTGTCCGCGGTGGACTCTGAATCATGCATTAGAACATTTTGTGAACCAGGATCAGCTGCAAGCAGGAGGTCTCTAAAATATTAACCTGGTAACCATCAGCCTCCTTCTCACTTCATCACTCCCCTCACTTCATCATCATCATCATCATCATCATCACAACCTCCATCTGAGGAACGAGTAGAACAAGGTTATCTGGATGCTTTTCCACACATGGAAACACATCAGCAATATGTCTACTGTGTCATCATACCACATTCCCGATATTCCTGCTGTGTCATCATACCACATTCCCGATATTCCTGCTGTGTCATCATACCACAGTCCCGATATTCCTGCTGTGTCATCATACCACATTCCCAACATTCCCGCTGTTTCTTCATCATATCACATTCCCGATATTCCCACTGTCTTCATCATACCACATTCCCGATATTCCGGCTGCTTCTTCATCATATCATATTCCCGATATTCCCACTGTCTTCATCATATCACATTCCCGATGTTCCCGCTGCTTCTTCATCATACCACATTCCCGATATTCCTGCTGTGTCATCATACCACATTCCCAATATTCCTGCTTCTTCATCATACCACATTCCCGATATTCCTGCTGTGTCATCATACCACATTCCCGATATTCCTGCTGTGTCATCATACCACAGTCCCGATATTCCTGCTGTGTCATCATACCACATTCCCAACATTCCCGCTGTTTCTTCATCATATCACATTCCCGATATTCCCACTGTCTTCATCATACCACATTCCCGATATTCCGGCTGCTTCTTCATCATATCATATTCCCGATATTCCCACTGTCTTCATCATATCACATTCCCGATGTTCCCGCTGCTTCTTCATCATACCACATTCCCGATATTCCTGTTGTGTCATCATATCACATTCCCGATATTCCCACTGTCTTCATCATATCACATTCCCGATATTCCAACTGTCTTCATCATACCACATTCCCGATATTCCCGCTGCTTCTTTATCATACCACATTCCCGATATTCCCGCTGCTTCTTCATCATAACACATTCCCGATATTCCCACTGTCTTCATCATATCACATTCCCGATATTCCCACTGTCTTCATCATATCACATTCCCGATATTCCCACTGTCTTCATCATATCACATTCCCAACATTCCCGCTGTGTCATCATATCACATTCCAGATATTCCTGCTGCTTGTTCGTCATATCACATTCCCGATATTCCCGCTGTTTCTTCATCATATCACATTCCCGATATTCCCACTGTCTTTATCATATCACATTCCCGATATTCCCACTGTAATCATCATACCACATTCCCAATATTCCTGCTGTGTCATCATATCACATTCCAGATATTCCCACTGCTTGTTCGTCATATCACATTCCCGATATTCCCACTGTCTTTATCATATCACATTCCCGATATTCCCACTGTAATCATCATACCACATTCCCAATATTCCTGCTGTGTCATCATATCACATTCCAGATATTCCCGCTGCTTGTTCGTCATATCACATTCCCGATATTCCAGCTGCTTCTTCATCATACCACATTCCCGATATTCCTGCTGTGTCATCATACCACATTCCCGATATTCCTGCTGTGTCATCATACCACATTCCCGATATTCCTGCTGTGTCATCATACCACATTCCCGATATTCCCGCTGCTTCTTCATCATACCACATTCCCGATATTCCCGCTGCTTCTTCATCATACCACATTCCCGATATTCCTGCTGTGTCATCATACCACATTCCCGATATTCCCACTGTTTCTTCATCATATCACATTCCCGATATTCCCACTGTCTTCATCATATCACATTCCAGATATTCCCGCTGCTTGTTCGTCATATCACATTCCCGATATTCCCGCTGTTTCTTCATCATACCACATTCCCGATATTCCAGCTGCTTCTTCATCATACCACATTCCTGATATTCCTGCTGTGTCATCATACCACATTCCCGATATTCCTGCTGTGTCATCATACCACATTCCCGATATTCCCGCTGCTTCTTCATCATACCACATTCCCGATATTCCAGCTGCTTCTTCATCATACCACATTCTCGATATGTCTGCTGTATCATACCACATTCCCGATATTCCTGCTGTGTCATCATACCACATTTCCGATATTCCTGCTGTGTCATCATACCACATTCCCGATATTCCCGCTGCTTCTTCATCATACCACATTCCCGATATTCCTGCTGTGTCATCATACCACATTCCCGATATTCCAGCTGCTTCTTTATCATACCACATTCCCGATATTCCCACTGTCTTCATCATATCACATTCCCGATATTCCCACTGTCTTCATCATATCACATTCCCGATATTCCCACTGTCTGCATCATACCACATTCCCAATATTCCTGCTGTGTCATCATATCACATTCCAGATCTTCCCGCTGCTTGTTCGTCATATCACATTCCCGATATTCCCGCTGCTTCTTCATCATATAACAATCCCAATATTCCCACTGCTTCTTCATCATATCACATTCCCAATATTCCCGCTGCTTCTTCATCATATCACATTCCTGATATTCCCACTCTCTTCATCATACCACATTCCCGATATTCCCGCTGCTTCTTCATCATACCACATTCCCGATATTCCAGCTGCTTCTTCATCATACCGCATTCCCGATATTCCAGCTGCTTCTTCATCATACCACATTCCCGATATTCCAGCTGCTTCTTCATCATACCACATTCCCGATATTCCAGCTGCTTCTTTATCATACCACATTCCCGATATTCCCACTGTCTTCATCATATCACAATCCCAATATTCCCGCTGCTTCTTCATCATATCACATTCCTGATATTCCCACTGTCTTCATCATACCACATTCCCGATATTCCCGCTGCTTCTTCATCATACCACATTCCCGATATTCCAGCTGCTTCTTTATCATACCACATTCCCGATATTCCCACTGTCTTCATCATATCACATTCCCGATATTCCCACTGTCCTCATGATACCACATTCCAAATATTCCTGCTGTGTCATCATATCACATTCTAGATATTCCCGCTGCTTGTTCGTCATATCACATTCCTGATATTCCCACTGTCTTCATCATACCACATTCCCGATATTCCAGCTGCTTCTTTATCATACCACATTCCCGATATTCCCACTGTCTTCATCATACCTCATTCCCAATATTCCTGCTGTGTCATCATATCACATTCCCGATATTCCCGCTGCTTCTTCATCAAACCACATTCCCGATATTCCCGCTGTTTCTTCATCATACCACATTCCCGATACTCCCGCTGTGTCTTCATCAGCACTCTGGTCTCAACTTACTCCTCCTTTCCCTCCCGTTACATCCCAGACGTTCTTCTTTGGTGGTTTTCCACGTTTCCATCAGCTGATTCCTCCGGGAACGTCTTCTTGTTGTAGTCCAGACCAGCAGGAAACATCCCTGAGCCTCAGTAACGTTCTGGTTTTGGTTCTGGTCTGAAACCGCAAACATCCGGAATGTTCTGCATCCTCGCTACAGACCAGAAGACCGGAGATCTGACAGGTGGTCCAGACCCGGTTTCAGGTTCCGGACCAGGATTCAAGTCCCTGAAACTACAACCCACCACAGTCCTCACAAGTCCTGCAAGACAAACTGGCATGTGTTTCCCGGAAGGATGAAGGTGCACTGACTCATCGAGTTTGTCACACACACGTTTGTTTTTCTATCCCCGTGGGGTACATCCATAGACATAATGCATTCCCTAGCCCCTTACCCTAAACTTAACACCCATAACTGATTGCCTAAACCGAACCCTTGTCCTAATCCTAACCTAAACCTAAAAGTAACTTAATCTCTAAAACCTAATCTTGACCTTCAAAATGGGGTTTGGACCTGTGGGGATCGGGAAGATGTCCCCACGAGGGCAAGACGTCCCCACGGTGATGGTAAAATATGGAACATGGTCCCCACAATGCTACAAAAACGCACCCACACACATATGAACACATACACCTGCTGAATTATGGATTTTAGCAGCTATTTATAGAAAGTTAAACATCTTCCGTACGGCTGATCATTCAGCACACACATGAACCATACACGTAACACACACACACACACACACACGTTACGCACACACACACGTAACACGCACACACACATGTTACGCACACACACACACACGTTACGCACACACACACACACACACACACATATGTTACGCGCACACACACACACACACACACATGTTATGCACACACACACACACACGTTACGCACACACACACACACGTTACACACACACACACACGTTATGCACACACACACACACACATATGTTACGCACACACACACACACACACACGTTACACACACACACACACGTTACGCACACACACACACACACATGTTACGCACACACACACACACATGCACACACGTTACGCACACACACACACACACACACATGTTACGCACGCACACACACACACACACATGTTACGCACATACACACACGTTACACACACACACACACACACGTTACGCACACACACATACACACATGTTACACACACACACACACACACACGCACACACACACACACACACACACACACACACACACACACACACGTACACACACACATGTTACACACACACACACACACACACGTTACACACACACATACACACATGTTACACACACACACACACATGTTACACACACACACACAAACACACACACGTTACACACACACACACATGTTACACACACACACACACACACACACACACACACACACACACACAAGTTACACACACACACACACACACATGTTACACACACACATACACACATGTTACACACACACACACACACACACACACACACACACACAAACACACACACGTTACACACACACACACACACACGTTACACACACACACACACACATACACACACACACACATGTTACGCACACACACACACACACACACACAATGTTACACACACACACACACCCATACACACATGTTACGCACACACACACATGTTACACACACACACACACACACACCAGCCTCCTCCACATCACCTGGTCCCGTTTCTGAGCGTCTGCGAGTTTCTGCTCATCAAACAATGATGGAATATTTAAACCTGCTGGATGAAGAAAATCTGCTTTTCTGGAAGAATGAATGATTAAACACGCTGGAGGGAAAACCCGCTGATCCCGCCCAAACCCAGAATCAAGACTGGTCCCAGTCCGAACCCGGAATCAAGTCTGGACCCCGCCCCAACCCAGAATCAAGTCTGGTACCAGCCCCAACCCAGAATCAAGACTGGACCCCGCCCCAACCCAGAATCAAGTCTGGACCCCGCCCAAACCCGGAATCAAGTCTGGACCCCGCCCAAACCCAGAATCAAGTCTGGACCCCGCCCCAACCCAGAATCAAGTCTGGTACCAGCCCAAACCCAGAATCAAGTCTGGACCCCGCCCCAACCCAGAATCAAGTCTGGACCTGGCCCAAACCCAGAATCAAGTCTGGACCCCGCCCCAACCCAGAATCAAGTCTGGACCCCGCCCCAACCCAGAATCAAGTCTGGACCTGGCCCAAACCCAGAATCAAGTCTGGACCCGCCCCAACCCCGAATCAAGTCTGGACCTGGCCCAAACCCGGAATCAAGTCTGGTCCCAGCCCCAACCCGGAATCAAGTCTGGTCCCAGTCCGAACCCGGAATCAAGTCTGGTCCCAGTCCGAACCCGGAATCAAGTCTGGACCCAGTCCAAACCCGGAATCAAGTCTAGACCCGGCCCAAACCCCAAATCAAGTCTGGACCCGGCCCCAACCCCAAATCAAGTCTGGACCCAGTCCAAACCCGGAATCAAGTCTGGACCCAGTCCAAACCCGGAATCAAGTCTGGTCCCAGTCCAAACCCGGAATCAAGTCTGGTCCCAGTCCAAACCCGGAATCAAGTCTGGTCCCAGTCCGAACCCGAGTCAAGTCTGGTCCCAGTCCGAACCCGGAATCAAGTCTGGTACCAGCCCAAACCCCGAATCAAGTCTGGTCCCATCCCAAACCCGGAATCAGGTCTAGACCCGGCCCAAACCCAGAATCAAGTCTGGACCCAGTCCAAACCCGGAATCAAGTCTAGACCCGGCCCAAACCCCGAATCAAGTCTGGACCCAGTCCAAACCCCGAATCAAGTCTGGACCCAGTCCAAACCCGGAATCAAGTCTGGTCCCAGTCCGAACCCGGAATCAAGTATAGACCCAGCCCCAACCCCGAATCAAGTCTGGACCCGGCCCCAACCCCGAATCAAGTCTGGACCCGGCCCCAACCCCGAATCAAGTCTGGACCCAGTCCAAACCCGGAATCAAGTCTGGTCCCAGTCCGAACCCGAAATCAAGTCTGGACCCGGCCCAAACCCAGAATCAAGTCTGGTCCCAGTCCAAACCCCGAATCAAGTCTGGACCAGGCCCAAACCCGGAATCAAGTCTGGTCCCAGTCCGAACCCGGAATCAAGTCTGGACCAGGCCCAAACCCAGAATCAAGTCTGGTCCCAGTCCGAACCCGGAATCAAGTCTGGACCCGGCCCAACCCCGAATCCAGTCTGGACCCGGCCCAAACCCCGAATCAAGTCTGGACCTGGCCCCAACCCCGAATCAAGTCTGGACCCGGCCCCAAACCCGAATGAAGACTGGACCCGGCCCCAACCCGGAATAAAGTATAGACCCGGCCACAACCCAGAATCAAGACTGGACCCGGCCCCAACCCGGAATCAAGTCTGGACCTGGCCCCAACCCCGAAACAAGTCTGGACCAGGCCCCAACCCAGAATCAAGTCTGGACCCAGCCCCAACCCAGAATCAAGACTGGACCCGGCCCCAACCCCGAATCAAGTCTGGACCCAGCCCCAACCCAGAATCAAGACTGGACCCAGCCCCAACCCAGAATCAAGACTGGACCCGGCCCCAACCCCGAATCAAGTCTGGACCGGGCCCAAACCCCGAATCAAGTCTGGACCGGGCCCAAACCCCGAATCAAGTCTGGACCCAGCCACAACCCCGAATCAAGTCTGGACCCGGCCCAAACCCGGAATCAAGTCTGGTCCCAGTCCGAACCCCGAATCAAGTCTGGTGCCGGCCCCAACCCCGAAACAAAACTGGACCCGGCCCCAACCCAGAATCAAGTCTGGACCCGGCCCCAACCCCGAATCAAGACTGGACCCGGCCCCAACCCAGAATCAAGTCTGGTGCCGGCCCCAACCTGGAATAAAGTCTGGACCCGGCCCCAACCCCGAATCAAGTCTGGACCCGGCCCCAACCCCGAATCAAGTCTGGACCCGGCCCAAACCCCGAATCAAGTCTGGACCCGGCCCCAACCCCTAATCAAGTCTGGACCCAGCCCCAACCCCAAATCAAGTCTGGACCCGGCCCCAACCCCAAATCAAGTCTGGACCCGGCCCCAACCCCGAATCAAGACTGGACCCGGCCCCAACCCCAAATCAAGTCTGGACCCGGGCCCAACCCCGAATCAAGTCTGGACCCGGCCCAAACCTGGAATAAAGTCTGGACCCGGCCCAAACCTGGAATAAAGTCTGGACCCGGCCCCAACCCGGACACAAGACTGGACCCGGCCCCAACCCGGAAACAAGACTGGACCCGGCCCCAACCACGAATCAAGACTGGACCCGGCCACAACCCCGAATCAAGTCTGGACCCGGCCCCAACCCCGAATCAAGTCTGGACCCGGCCCCAACCCCCCGAATCAAGTCTGGACCCGGCCCCAACCCGGAAACAAGACTGGACCCGGCCCAAACCCCGAATCAAGTCTGGTCCCGGCCCAAACCCGGAATCAAGTCTGGTCCCAGTCCGAACCCCGAATCAAGTCTGGTGCCGGCCCCAACCCCGAAACAAAACTGGACCCGGCCCCAACCCAGAATCAAGTCTGGACCCGGCCCCAACCCCGAATCAAGACTTGACCCGGCCCCAACCCAGAATCAAGTCTGGTCCCAGTCCGAACCCCGAATCAAGTCTGGTGCCGGCCCCACCCCCGAAACAAAACTGGACCCGGCCCCAACCCAGAATCAAGTCTGGACCCGGCCCCAACCCCGAATCAAGACTGGACCCGGCCCCAACCCAGAATCAAGTCTGGACCCGGCCCAAACCTGGAATAAAGTCTGGACCCGGCCGCAACCCCGGAATCAAGTCTGGACCCGGCCCCAACCCCGAATCAAGTCTGGACCCGGCCCCAACCCCAAATCAAGTCTGGACCCGGCCCCAACCCCGAATCAAGACTGGACCCGGCCCCAACCCGGAAACAAGACTGGACCCGGCCCCAACCCCGAATCAAGTCTGGACCCGGCCCCAACCCCCCGAATCAAGTCTGGACCCGGCCCCAACCCGGAAACAAGACTGGACCCGGCCCCAACCCCGAATCAAGACTGGACCCGGCCCAAACCCGAATCAAGTCTGGACCCGGCCCCAACCCCGAATCAAGTCTGGACCCGGCCCGACCCCGAATCAAGACTGGACCCGGCCCCAACCCCGAATCAAGTCTGGACCCGGCCCCAACCCGGAAACAAGACTGGACCCGGCCCCAACCCCGAATCAAGTCTGGACCCGGCCCCAACCCGGAAACAAGACTGGACCCGGCCCCAACCCCGAATCAAGACTGGACCCGGCCCAAACCCCGAATCAAGTCTGGTCCCGGCCCCAACCCAGAATCAAGTCTGGTCCCAGTCCGAACCCCGAATCAAGTCTGGTGCCGGCCCCAACCCCGAAACAAAACTGGACCCGGCCCCAACCCAGAATCAAGTCTGGTCCCAGTCCGAACCCCGAATCAAGTCTGGTGCCGGCCCCACCCCCGAAACAAAACTGGACCCGGCCCCAACCCAGAATCAAGTCTGGACCCGGCCCCAACCCCGAATCAAGACTGGACCCGGCCCCAACCCAGAATCAAGTCTGGACCCGGCCCAAACCTGGAATAAAGTCTGGACCCGGCCGCAACCCCGGAATCAAGTCTGGACCCGGCCCCAACCCCAAATCAAGTCTGGACCTGGCCCAAACCCCAAATCAAGTCTGGACCCGGCCCCAACCCCGAATCAAGACTGGACCCGGCCACAACCCCGAATCAAGTCTGGACCCGGCCCCAACCCCGAATCAAGTCTGGACCCGGCCCCAACCCCCCGAATCAAGTCTGGACCCGGCCCCAACCCGGAAACAAGACTGGACCCGGCCCCAATCCCGAATCAAGACTGGACCCGTCCCCAACCCCGAATCAAGTCTGGACCCGGCCCGACCCCGAATCAAAACTGGACCCGGCCCCAACCCGTAAACAAGACTGGACCCGGCCCCAACCCCGAATCAAGTCTGGACCCGGCCCCAACCCCCGAATCAAGTCTGGACCCGGCCCCAACCCGGAAACAAGACTGGACCCGGCCCCAACCCCGAATCAAGACTGGACCCGGCCCAAACCCGAATCAAGTCTGGACCCGGCCCCAACCCCGAATCAAGTCTGGACCCGGCCCGACCCCGAATCAAGACTGGACCCGGCCCCAACCCCGAATCAAGTCTGGACCCGGCCCCAACCCGGAAACAAGACTGGACCCGGCCCCAACCCCGAATCAAGTCTGGACCCGGCCCCAACCCGGAAACAAGACTGGACCCGGCCCCAACCCCGAATCAAGACTGGACCCGGCCCGACCCGGAATCAAGTCTGGACCCGGCCTGAACCCGGAATCAAGTCTGGACCCAGTCCGAACCCAGAATCAAGTCTGGACCCGGCCCGACCCGTGCAGCACAGCTAGTAACGGAGTTCGGTGTTTAGTTAAACTGCAGGTTTACGTCCATCAGTGACGACTTTATGATCAACCTGCTGTTTCTATCAGCATCTTTGGTCCTTCGTCATGGATGTGAAACCAGGTGCTGCTGGACTGCAGGTGTGTGCACCTGTGTGCTGCTGACACACACACACACACACGTCACTCACACATGTTACACACGCACACACACACACACACACACACACTCACACACACATGTTACACACACACACACACACACACAGTTGCAGATAGTTTCAATGAGGTGAAACTATTTAAAAAATTCCTGAGAGCTGATAAAGACTGAGGAGGAGGAGGAGGAGGAGGAGGAGGAGGAGGAGGAGGAGGAGGAGGAGGAGGAGGAGGAGGAGGAGGAGGAGGAGGAGGAGGAACCTGGTGGAGATAAGACAGGACGAAGGTGGAGGATGACCTCACTCGTGTCAGAACTACAAGATCGGAAGTTAAGAAACTTTGAGTCGCGTTTTTTCTCACTTTCCTCCTGACTACATCTGAGTACACCTGAGTACATCTGCAAAACCACAGGCTGTACTACAATCCTGCTCTCTGCAGGAGGCTGAGACATGTGAGAGTACTACAGAAGTACCACAATCCAGATATGGCTTACTGTGTCAGAGTACATTCACCTGGAACACAGAAGTACATGGAAATGTATCTGATCCTGGAAGAAAACCACAATACGATCAGTGGAAACCAGAGAACAGCCAGTTCACCTAGGAATAAGTAAAGTAGTACTAGGAATGAGGAAAGTAGTACTAGGAATAAGTAAAGTAGTACTAGGAATGAGGAAAGTAGTACTAGGAGTGAATAAATAATCCTACGGATGTGTAAAGTAGTACTACGAATAAGTGAAGTATACTAGGAATGAGGAAAGTAGTACTAGGAAAGGGTAAAAACTAATGGACCAGAACCAGACTGGATCCAGACCTGGATCAGGAATCTGGACCCATAAACCAGCAGATTTCAGTCTTAAACAGTAAAATCATCCAGAAGCTCGTAAAGTCCTGATGGACAGCCACATCCACCAGGTCCACATGTCTCTCGGGGACCTGGTCTTGTGTCTGGGACCTGGTCTTGTGTCTGGGACCTGGTCTTGTGTCCGGGACCTGGTCTTGGGTCTGGGACCTGGTCTTGTGTCCAGGACCTGGTCTTGGGTCTGGGACCTGGTCTTGTGTCTGGGACCTGGTCTTGGGTCTGGGACCTGGTCTTGTGTCTGGGACCTGGTCTTGGGTCTGGGACCTGGTCTTGTGTCCGGGACCTGGTCTTGGGTCGGAGGTCCTGTCCACCCACTCACCGAGGAGAACTTCGGCAGGTCCGAACCTGAACTCCAAACCTTTAATCCTCCCAGAGAACCAGCTTCATGTGGACGTGAGACAGGCGTCCCTCCATGAGGACATGAAACAGACGTCTCTCCATGTGGACATGAGACGTTCTCGTCCACACATCTTTCAGAAGACATGTCAGGACCAGAGTCCCACTTACGTTTGGAATCCTTGATGGACTTCAGAGCCGACTGCAGCCGCTCCAGCATGATGGCCGTCCAGACCAGAACCTGGAGACCACAACGACACGTCCCGTCTGTCCACCTGTCTGTCCACCTGTCTGTCCACCCGTCTGTCTACCTGTCTGTCCACCCGTCTTTCTCTGTCTCTATCGTGTATGAGGCTGCTTGTGTCTCATACACGAGAGAAACTGAGCTGAGCTGCATAGAGAGGGAGCAGGAGGGGGGCAAAGCGGGAGAGGGGGGAAGGGGGGCTAAAGCAGAGTGGAGAGGAGGGGGAAAGGGGCGGGGCTAAAGCAGAGTGGAGAGGAGGGGGAAAGGGGCGGGGCTAAAGCGGAGTGGAGAGGAGGGATGTGCACTGAAGGGAGGTGATGCGTTCAAGTGCTGTTCATCAGAGTTGTTTATCTCAGTGCCTCTTCAGCTGAACCCGAATGAGACAGAAAAGCAGCTGGAACCCAGAGACTCATGAAAACTGGTCCAGGCCAGACCAGAATGGACCAGACTGGACTGGACCAAACACGGTCATACTGGACTGGACCAGACTGGAATTGACTGGGCCAGACCAGAGTTTCCATTCACAGACCAAACCAGACTGGTCCAGACCGGACCAGACTGGACCAGACTGGACCGGACTGCACCAAACACGGTCATACTGGGCTGGACCAGAATGAACCAGACTGGACTGAACCAGACATGGTCAAACTGGACTGAACCAGACATGGTCAAACTGGACTGGACCAGACTAGACCAGACCAGACTGGACAGGACCAGACTGGAATTGACTGGGCCAGACCAGAGTTTCCATTCACAGACCAAACCAGACTGGTCCAGACCGGACCAGACTGGACCAGACCACCTGGAGGTCTTAACCAGAAAAGTCCAGTTTCATTGCACCGCACTCAGGAAGCCCAGAATGCCACATTTAGTCCCGGTTTGGACTGGATTTTGCCGATCTGCTGCTCTAACTTTCAGCTAAACTCGGGCTAGCTTTTGGCTTAGCCCAGGCTAAACTCATGCTAATTTTGGGCAAAGCTCAGGTTAAACTCATGCTAACTTTTGGCTAAGTTCAGGCTAACTTTTAGCTTAGCTCAGGATAGGCTTAGGCTAAACTCAGGCTATCTTCTGGCTAAGCTCAAGCTAAATTCAGGCTAACGTCTGGCTTAGGTCAGGCTAACTTCTGGCTAAACTTAGGCCAAGTTTTGGCTCAGTCCAGGCTAAACTCAGGTCAAGTTTTGGCTAAGCTCAGACTAAAATCAGGCTAAGTTTTGGCTAAGCTCAGACTAAACTCAGGTCAAGTTTTGGTTAAGCTCAGACTAAAATCAGGCTAAGTTTTGGCTAAGCTCAGACTAAACTCAGGTCAAGTTTTGGTTAAGCTCAGACTAAACTCAAGCCAAGTTTTGGCTAAGCTCAGATTAAAATCAGGCTAAGTTTTGGCTAAGCTGAGACTAAACTCAAGCTAAGTTTTGGCTAAGTTCAGGCTAACTTTTAGCTTAGCTCAGGATAGGCTTAGGCTAAACTCAGGCTAACTTCTGGCTAAGCTCAAGCTAAATTCAGGCTAACGTCTGGCTTAGGTCAGGCTAACTTCTGGCTAAACTTAGGCTAAGTTTTGGCTCAGTCCAGGCTAAACTCAGGTCAAGTTTTGGCTAAGCTCAGACTAAAATCAGGCTAAGTTTGGGCTAAGCTCAGACTAAACTCAGGTCAAGTTTTGGTTAAGCTCAGACTAAAATCAGGCTAAGTTTTGGCTAAGCTCAGACTAAACTCAGGTCAAGTTTTGGTTAAGCTCAGACTAAACTCAAGCCAAGTTTTGGCTAAGCTCAGATTAAAATCAGGCTAAGTTTTGGCTAAGCTCAGACTAAACTCAAGCTAAGTTTTGGCTAAGCTCAGACTAAAATCAGGCTAAGTTTTGGCTAAGCTCAGACTAAACTCAAGCTAAGTTTTGGCTAAGCTCAGACTAAACTCAGGTCAAGTTTTGGCTAAGCTCAGACTAAACTCAAGCTAAGTTTTGGCTAAGCTCAGACTAAAATCAGGCTAAGTTTTGGCTAAGCTCAGACTAAACTATAGCTAGGTTTTGGCTAAGCTCAGACTAAACTCAGGCCAGCGTTTGGCTAAGCTCAGGCTAAACTCAGGCCAGCGTTTGGCTAAGCTCAGGCTAAACTCAGGTCAAGTTTTGGCTAAGCTCAGGCTAAACTCAGGCCAGCGTTTGGCTAAGCTCAGGCTAAACTCAGGCCAGCGTTTGGCTAAGCTTAGACTAAACTCAAGCTAAGTTTTGGCTAAGCTCAGACTAAACTCAGGCCAGTGTTTGGCTAAGCTCAGGCTAAACTCAGGCCAGCGTTTGGCTAACCTCTGGCCAAACTCAGGCTTTGATCTCTGGCGGTTTGCAGGTGCAGTCCGTCTTTCTAGGCACTTTAATCTTGACTGGTTGTCAGAGTGGTTGTCCACCAACTCTCTGACAGGTGGTTTGATTCCCAGGACGAGCTCAAGTGGACGGCAGATGTAAAAGAGGCGCTGAGAGGATGAACCTGCTCCGCTCTTCACCTGGATCACGTGACCCGACACACGTGTGGCATGACGACTCACCTCCACTCGCTTCCTGCGAGGCGATGACGAACCCGAAGCCTTCTCCCGGCCGCCTCCTCAGTTCCACCTCCAACGTCTTTGCTCCTGCTCTGCCGTCCTTTGCCACCGCTCCCCCGCCCCCCCTGACCGGAGGAGGCCCCCCCGCGCTCTCCTCCACTCCCAGCAGGTCGCGGGGCTCTAAGGTCAGCGTGACGGGGACAGAGTCCAGGAAGCTGGTGCTCTGGATGAGGGCCGAGCCTGGGGGCCCATTAGAGGTCTGGGGAGGAGGGGCCCCTGGCAAAGGGGGGTGTGAGAATCATGGTGAGGGACTGAAGCAGGTCTGGATCTGAGCTTGTCTTTCTGAAGCTGCATTGCTCAGTGGCACTGACCAGCGGCGCTCTTACCTTGGTGGGTGTCCGGAGCTGGTCGTTGGCCCTCCTTCGGGCTCTCGAGGGCCAAGCCAGCCTGGCTAAGCGGAGGGACGCCCCCCAGCAAGGCACCGGTGGACGGGGAAGGCATGTCGGCTGAGGTGGGGGGTGAGCGGAGGAAGGGGGGTGGGGATGGGGGGGAGGACAGGGGCTTGTAGAGGTTGGGGGTGACGACCGGGGAGGGGACCGGACCTGGAGGAGAGCAGACTGAAAGTTCTGAAGAGGTTCTGGAGACTTAATGACGGGTTCAGACTGAGATCAGCTGATTTCAGATCACTGTAGGCCACACCCACCTGCCGACCAGGTGTGTAGGCCACGCCCACCCACCTACAGGTGTGCAGATCACGCCCCACCTACTTACAGGTGTCTTCTTCACCGTGTCTACATGACTAGATGTTGCCGTGTTGGCCACTGCTTTCAGAAAATACCCAGAATTCTTCACTCTAACACACTGAAACAAACCCAACGTGTTTGTCCTGTAATCAGCTGATTGGTCAGAACCGTCCTGCAGCCTGAACCCAGCAGGACTCACAGGTGGAGAGTCTCACCTCCTCTGTAGACCAGCAGCACCACCTCCCCCTGTTTGGTGTGATCCTGCAGGACTCTCTGGACCTGGAGACAGAAGCAGACTCGTGGTTACTGTGATCTTCTGTTCTAGAGGAGCAGATAGAAGCAGCACAGGCATGAGATCTGGGCCTGAATCCTGGTTTCAGAGTAAGAAGACCTTCAGCTGGCCCAGAGGCATGTCTGGTACCTGCAGTGAGATAGTGATTGGTTCAGTTAGCGAGTTTAATCTGAGATCTGATTGGTGGATCCACCGTCAGCCTCTGGAGCAAAACTCTGATAATGTCTTCATGGTTTTATTTCTAGTTCTGGTTTTATCCTCCAGGTTTGGCTGAAACATCGCTCAAATATTTAGATTGATTTTCTTCATCTCCCTGCCCCCCCCCCATACCACTACACACACCTACACACTCTACCCCCACATCCCCACAGGGTTTGAGGGGTGTAGGGAGGAGAGTGTATCTCCTCCCTACACCCATCACACCCCTACACACTCCTCCCTACACCCCCACACACTTCTACACACCCCTACACACTCCTCCCTACACCCCCACACACTTCTACACACCCCTACACACTCCTCCCTACACCCATCACACCCCTACACACTCCTCCCTACACCCCCACACACTTCTACACACCCCTACACACTCCTCCCTACACCCCCCACACCCCTAAACACTCCTCCCTACACCCCCACACCCCAATACCCTCCTACACACTCCTCCCTACACCCCCACACACTTCTACACACCCCTACACACTCCTCCCTACACCCCCACACCTCTAAACATTCCTCCCTACACCCCCACACCCCAATACCCTCCTACAGACTCCTCCCTACACCCCCCACACCCCTAAACACTCCTCCCTACACCCCCCACACCCCAATACCCTCCTACAGACTCCTCCCTACACCCCCCACACCCCTAAACACTCCTCCCGTACCGACTCCAGACTCTGGGGTCACTCCCTCCAACCCCCACCACATACACATATAGTCCACCCTCCTCTTAGTCACATCTACACTTGCCTCCACCCAAACACTTGCACCCCTCTCACTCCCACATGTACACTCCTCCCTCCATACACACCCCAACACACTCCCATGAACCCCCCTCCGCCCCTCTTCATATGCACCTTCTCACCACCTTCACCCACACACACCTATTCTCCCAGTCCACCCCAATAGCTCACCCCCCCCCTCCTCCTACACACCCCTCCCCCCCTGACAGCGCCTGAGTGACTCTCCTTCGCTGACCCCGACCCTGAGCTCACCTGGGTGAAGCCGAGGCTCTGCACGTCCGCACCGTTAATCTTCACGATGGCGTCTCCAGCCTGCAGCGAGAGGCACTGCCGCCGGTCCCAGATCCGCTTTACCACCGCCTGCTGACCTCCCTGCCCCCCCGCTGTCACACTGAAACCCAGACCACCGCTCTCACTGCGCCCAAGGGCCACCGGCACCAGTTCCCCCCCAGATGCAGCCCCGGGAGACCCCGCCCCGAGGGGGAGCACCAGTCCCGGGTTTCCTCGGGAGGCCGGGGAGGACGCCTGGTGGCTTGCCGGACAGCCGTTAAAGCCACAAGGGGGGACGTCTCTGGGTGGGGTCAAGGCAAGCGAGGTCTGGGGCATCGGGGGGCGCTGGACTGGAGGAGTGGAGGAGGAGGGGGGGCTCTGGAGGAGGCCCGTCTCTGGCTGAGACAGGGGCAGTTTGGACAGGGCGTGTGAGGACGTGGGGAGCGTGGACGTGGACAGGTCGCTCTCTGAGGACCTGGAGCTCTGGCGGTGGAGGAGGAAGGAGGAGGAGAGGGCGGGGAGGGTGCTGCTGTTGTAGCGAATCAGAGAGGACCTGGAGGAGGAGGAGACACAAGTGACGAACACCATGATGCACCGTACGTGGCCACTACGACCACCGCTGTCGTCATGGCAACGCCCCGCCCACCAACACCGACCTGCGAGTTCCTGCATTGGACGGGCCGCTGTCGGAGTCGCTGTGATGGGGCACCGTCCTCTCTGGAGGGGGCGGCGGGCCCAGTGGGGGGTCTGAGGAGGTGGGGGTGGGTGGGCCCGTCACCCCATTAGTCATTGGCTGAGCTGCATAAGTGGGCGGAGTTTGTGCCAGTCCTGCATTGAGGTTGAAAGAAATGATGAATTATGGGATGAATCACTCGTAGTTAATCCTGCTTCTGTTTCCGTCACAAATTCCCGAACAAAACGAAACATACGACCAAACCTGCGGCTCGGTAAGGAAAAGACTTCGGCTTCAGCAGCCATTCATGACACGGTTCACGGAAATCACACCAGTGGAAGAATTTGTCCGTCAACAATGACGAGAAAAACCTGGCCCACTTTTTTTTCTTGTAGTTGAAGTTTTATGAGATTTCAGAGATAAGTCGTCATGGCAACGTTAACGTTCAGACTCAGAATACACCGTCGTCATGGCAACGTTAACAATCTTATTCGGAATACACAGTCGTCATGGCAACGTTAATGATCATGCTGAGAATACACCGTCGTCATGGCAACGTTAACGATCATGCTCAGAAAACACCGTCGTCATGACAACGTTAACGATCATGCTCAGAAAACACCGTCGTCATGACAACGTTAACGATCATGCTCAGAATACACCGTCGTCATGGCAACGTTAACGTTCAGACTCAGAATACACCGTCGTCATGGCAACGTTAACGATCATGCTCAGAAAACACCGTCGTCATGACAACGTTAACGATCATGCTCAGAATACACCGTCGTCATGGCAACGTTAACGATCATGCTGAGAATACACCGTCGTCATGGCAACGTTAACGATCATGCTCAGAATACACCGTCGTCATGGCAACGTTAACGATCAGACCCGTTTAGAGTGTACTACTGGAATAACGTACACCTTCCACATGCAGCTATGAAGTGAAACACAGCAGCAGTGTACATAAGTGAACCCATCATCTTCATCCTCATCATCATCCTGAGAGTCCAGCTGGCAGGTCTGACCTAATCTCACCTGCTGATGACCAGAAGTTCCCATTTAAACTACACGACTGACCAGGTCAGCAGGTGACCTTCAGCTTAGACCAGGTCAGAGAGCAGGGAGACCATATCTCTGTTTGGACCTGCTTCCTGGACCAGCTGGTCTAAGTCTGGGGTTGTCTGCAGTGGATGTGGTAGACTTGGATGGGGGTTGGGGGGGGGGGCTGACCTGGTGTGCTGCCGTCGGCGTCCAGCGGGCAGCTGTAAGTGAGGTGGGTCAGGCCTCGGCTCGGGTTGGAGGACTCGCTGGGCGTCTGCGGCTGCTGGAGGTCAGAGATCAGGTTAGAGATTATCCCAAACAGTTTCAGCGTTATTCCATAAGGAGACACAGATTCTGGGATCTGGATCTGGATCAGAACCATACACACTCCAGATTCTGGGGTCTGGATCAGGACCGTACACACTCCAGACTCTGGGATCTGGATCAGGACCGTACCGACTCCAGACTCTGGGGTCTGGATCAGGACCGTACACACTCCAGACTCTGGAGTCTGGATCAGGACCGTACCCGACCCAACTCTGGGGTCTGGATCAGGACCGTACCGACTCCAGACTCTGGGGTCTGGATCAGGACCGTACCGACTCCAGACCTGGGGTCTGGATCAGACCGTACCGACTCCAGACTCTGGGGTCTAGATCAGGACCGTACCGACTCCAGACTCTGGGGTCTGCATCAGGACCGAACCGACTCCAGACTCTGGGGTCTGGATCAGGACCGTACCGACTCCAGACTCTGGGGTCTGGATCAGACCGTACCGACTCCAGACTCTGGGGTCTGGATCAGGACCGTACCGACTCCAGACTCTGGGGTCTGGATCCAGGACCGTAACGACTCCAGATTCTGGGATCTGGATCTGGACCGTACCGACCCAGACTCTGGGGTCTGGATCAGGACCGTACCGACTCCAGACTCTGGGATCTGGATCAGGACCGTACCGACTCCAGACTCTGGGGTCTGGATCAGGACCGTACCCACTCCAGACTCTGGGGTCTGGATCAGGACCGTACCGACTCCAGACTCTGGGGTCTGGATCAGGACCGTACCGACTCCAGACTCTGGGGTCTGGATCAGGACCGTACCGACTCCAGACTCTGGGGTCTGGATCAGGACCGTACCGACTCCAGACTCTGGGATCTGGATCAGGACCGTACCGACTCCAGACTCTGGGGTCTGGATCAGGACCGTACCGACTCCAGACTCTGGGATCTGGATCAGGACCGTACCCACTCCAGACTCTGGGGTCTGGATCAGGACCGTACCGAGTCCAGATCTGAGTTCTGTTTCTGGACCGTACCGAGTCCAGAGTCAGTTTGGGGCAGCCGTCGGGGTTGTACAGCATCGGGTATCCTCTCCTCAGGACCACGTCCACGCTTTGGCCCATCGGCACCGACTTCAGCATCTCCACAACCTCTTTGTGGGAGCGACCCAACACACAGGTGTCGTTGATGTAGACCAGGATGTCCGCTGCAGGGCCAGGAGACCAGGAGACCAGGAAGACCAGGAGACCAGGAAGACCAGGAGACCAGGAGACCAGGAAACCAGGAGACCAGAAGACCAGGAAGACCAGGAGACCAGGAGACCAGGAGACCAGGAGACCAGGAGACCAGGAGACCAGGAGACCAGGAGACCAGGAAGACCAGGAGACCAGGAGACCAGGAAGACCAGGAAGACCAGGAGACCAGGAAGACCAGGAAGACCAGGAAGACCAGGAGACCAGGAAGACCAGAAGACCAGGAGACCAGGAAGACCAGGAAGACCAGGAAGACCAGGAAGACCAGAAGACCAGGAGACCAGGAGACCAGGAAGACCAGGAGAATGCAAGAGAGACCAGAGAACAGAGACATCAGGTCAGATAGAGCTGCTTAAACAAATCCACTTTTCTGTGAGATGTTCTCGTCTTCCTGTGATCTAAAATAAACAAACATCAGTGATTCTCAGATGCGTAAAGTTGTCAACCTTTACTTCCTCCAAAGATACTCGGAAGTGAAACCCGAAACTGAAGGTTCTGTCTTCAAGTCCAGATGTTTACGGTTCCAGAGGAAACCTGATAAACCACAGAACCAGTCACCAAGTCCACAGAATCCCACCTGAACCAGGATTTCTGAGGGAACCTGAAGTACGCTTGGTTAGAGACACAAGTATCAGAACCAATATCAGAACATTCCTCAGAACCTTCATCAGAACCTTCATAAAAATCTTCATCAGAACCTCCATCAAAACGTCCATCAGAACCTTCATCAGAACCTTCATCAGGACCTTCATCAGAACCTTCATCAGGACCTTCATCAGAACCTTCATAAAAATCTTCATCAGAACCTTCATCAGGACCTTCATCAGAACCTTCATAAAAATCTTCATCAGAACTATACCAGAACCCTTATTAAAACCTCCATCAAAATCTCCATCAAAACCTTCATCAGAACCTCCATCAGAACCTCCATCAGAACCTCCATCAAAACCTCCATCAGAACCTCCATCAAAACCTCCATTAAAACCTTCATCAGAACCTTCTTCAGAACCTTCATTGGAGCCTTCATCAAAACCTTCATCAGAACCTTCAGTGGAACCTTCATCAAAACCTTCATCAGAACCTTCTTCAGAACCTTCATTGGAGCCTTCATCAAAACCTTCATCAGAACCTTCTTCAGAACCTTCATTGGAGCCTTCATCAAAACCTTCATCAGAACCTTCTTCAGAACCTTCATTGGAGCCTTCATCAAAACCTTCATCAGAACCTTCTTCAGAACCTTCATTGGAGCCTTCATCAAAACTTTCATCAGAACCTTCTTCAGAACCTTCATTGGAGCCTTCATCAAAACTTTCATCAGAACCTTCTTCAGAACCTTCATTGGAGCCTTCATCAAAACCTTCATCAGAACCTTCTTCAGAACCTTCATTAGAGCCTTCATCAGAACCTTAATCAGAACCCTCATTAGAACTTTCATCAGAACCTTCATTAGAACCTTTTACCAGAACCCTTATTAAAACCTTCATCAGAACCTTCATCAGAACCTTCATTAGAACCTTCATCAGGACCTTCATTGGAACCCTCATTAGAGCCTTCATCAAAACCTCCATCAGAACCTTCATCAGAACCTTCTTCAGAACCTTCATTGGAGCCTTCATCAAAACCTTCATCAGAACCTTCTTCAGAACCTTCATTGGAGCCTTCATCAAAACTTTCATCAGAACCTTCTTCAGAACCTTCATTGGAGCCTTCATCAAAACCTTCATCAGAACCTTCTTCAGAACCTTCATTGGAGCCTTCATCAAAACCTTCATCAGAACCTTCTTCAGAACCTTCATTAGAGCCTTCATCAGAACCTTAATCAGAACCCTCATTAGAACTTTCATCAGAACCTTCATTAGAACCTTTTACAGAACCCTTGTTAAAACCTCCATCAGAGCCCTTTTAAAAGAACCTTCATCAGAGAACCTTCATCGGAACCTTAAACAGAACCTTCATCAGGACCTTCATCAGAACCTTCATCAGAACCTTCATCAGAACCTTCATCAGAACCTTCATCAGAACCTTCATCAGGACCTTCATCAGAACCTTCATAAGAACCTTCTACAGAACCTCATTAAAACCCTCCATCAAAACCTTCATCAGAACCTTCTTCAGAACCTTCATCAGAACCTTCATCAAAACCTTCATCACCTCCTTCAGAACCTCCATCAGAACCTCCAACCTTCATTGGAGCCTTCATCAAAACCTTCATCAGAACCTTCTTCAGAACCTCATTAAGCCTTCATCAAAACCTTCATCAGAACCTTCTTCAGAACCTTCATTAGACCTTCTAACCTTCATCAGAACCTTCTTCAGAACCTTCATTAGAGCCTTCATCAAAACCTTCATCAGAACCTCATCAGAACTTTCATCAGAACCTTCATTAGAACCTTCAAACCCTATCAAAACCTTCATCAGAACCTTCTTCAGAACCTTCATTAGAACCTTCATCAGAACCTTCATCAGAACCCTCATTAGAGCCTTCATCAAAACCTCCATCAGAACCTTCATCAGAACCTTCTTCAGAACCTTCATTGGAGCCTTCATCAAAACCTTCATCAGAACCTTCTTCAGAACCTTCATTGGAGCCTTCATCAAAACTTTCATCAGAACCTTCTTCAGAACCTTCATTAGAGCCTTCATCAAAACCTCCATCAGAACCTTCTTCAGAACCTTCATCAGAACCTTCATCAAAACCTTCATCAGAACCTCCTTCAGAAACCTTCATTAGAGCCTTCATCAGAACCTTAATCAGAACCCTCATTAGAACTTTCATCAGAACCTTCATTAGAACCTTTTACCAGAACCCTTGTTAAAACCTTCATCAGAGCCTTTATCAGAACCTTCATCAGAAACTTCATCGGAACCTTAAACAGAACCTTCATCAGGACCTTCATTGGAACCCTCATTAGAGCCTTCATCAAAACCTCCATCAGAACCTTCTTCAGAACCTTCATCAGAACCTTATATTATCAAAACCTTCATCAGAACCTCCTTCAGAAACCTTCATTGGAGCCTTCATCAAAACCTTCATCAAAACCTTCATCAGAACCTTCATTGGAGCCTTCATCAAAACCTTCATCAAAACCTTCATCAGAACCTTCTTCAGAACCTTCATTAGAGCCTTCATCAGAACCTTAATCAGAACCTTCATTAGAACCTTCATCAGGACCTTCATTGGAACCCTCATTAGAGCCTTCATCAAAACCTCCATCAGAACCTTCTTCAGAACCTTCATCAGAACCTTAATCAAAACCTTCATCAGAACCTCCTTCAGAAACCTTCATTGGAGCCTTCATCAAAACCTTCATCAAAACCTTCATCAGAACCTTCTTCAGAACCTTCATTAGAGCCTTCATCAGAACCTTAATCAGAACCCTCATTAGAACTTTCATCAGAACCTTCATTAGAACCTTTTACCAGAACCCTTGTTAAAACCTTCATCAGAGCCTTTATCAGAACCTTCATCAGAAACTTCATCGGAACCTTAAACAGAACCTTCATCAGAACACTTCATCAGAACCTTTATCAGAACCTTCATCAGAACCTTTATCAGAACCTTCATCAGAACCTTCATCAGAACCTTTATCAGAACCTTCATCAGAACCTGTATCAGAACCTTTATCAGAACCTTCATCAGAACCTTTATCAGAACCTTCATCAGAACCTGTATCAGAACCTTTATCAGAACCTTCATCAGAACCTTTATCAGAACCTTCATCAGAACCTGTATCAGAACCTTTATCAGAACGTTCATCAGAACCTTCATTGAGAATGTACGTGTTCTCCAGGTGGAGACGTGCCTGTATTGAGAACAGGAGGTTCTCCAGGTGGAGACGTACCTGTATTGAGAGCAGGAGGTTCTCCAGGTGGAGACGTACCTGTATTGAGAACAGGAGGTTCTCCAGGTGGAGACGTACCTGTATTGAGAACAGGAGGTTCTCCAGGTGGAGACGTACCTGTATTGAGAACAGGGGGTTCTCCAGGTGGAGACGTACCTGTATTGAGAACAGGAGGTTCTCCAGGTGGAGACGTACCTGTATTGAGAACAGGAGGTTCTCCAGGTGGAGACGTACCTGTATTGAGAACAGGAGGTTCTCCAGGTGGAGACGTACCTGTATTGAGAACAGGACGTTCTCCAGGTGGAGACGTACCTGTATTGAGAACAGGAGGTTCTCCAGGTGGAGACGTACCTGTATTGAGAACAGGAGGTTCTCCAGGTGGAGACGTACCTGTATTGAGAACAGGAGGTTCTCCAGGTGGAGACGTACCTGTATTGAGAACAGGAGGGTTCTCCAGGTGGAGACGTACCTGTATTGAGAACAGGAGGTTCTCCAGGTGGAGACGTACCTGTATTGAGAACAGGAGGTTCTCCAGGTGGAGACGTACCTGTATTGAGAACAGGAGGTCCTCCAGGTGGAGACGTACCTGTATTGAGAACAGGAGGTTCTCCAGGTGGAGACGTACCTGTATTGAGAACAGGAGGTTCTCCAGGTGGAGACGTACCTGTATTGAGAACAGGAGGTTCTCCAGGTGGAGACGTACCTGTATTGAGAACAGGAGGTCCTCCAGGTGGAGACGTACCTGTATTGAGAGCAGGAGGTTCTCCAGGTGGAGACGTACCTGTATTGAGAGCAGGAGGTTCTCCAGGTGGAGACGTACCTGTATTGAGAACAGGAGGTTCTCCAGGTGGAGACGTACCTGTATTGAGAACAGGAGGTCCTCCAGGTGGAGACGTACCTGTATTGAGAACAGGAGGTTCTCCAGGTGGAGACGTACCTGTATTGAGAACAGGAGGTTCTCCAGGGGGGGGTGGAGACGTACCTGTATTGAGAACAGGAGGTTCTCCAGGTGGAGACGTACCTGTATTGAGAACAGGAGGTTCTCCAGGTGGAGACGTACCTGTATTGAGAGCAGGAGGTCCTCCAGGTGTGACGCTGTACACCTGCAGAAACTCTCGGGGTCGACTTCCTCCAACAATGTTGAAGCCGAACCCTCGTGGACCCTTGGAGAGCCGCGTGTGGATGGAGTAACCCCTCAGCTGGCTGGGCTGCTCCGTGAACTCTGGGACTGACACGAGACAGACGACAGTCATCAGTCATTTTCTGTTCCGCTTATCCAGGTCAGGGTTGCTGGAGTCCCACCTATGATCAGGCGAGAGGCAGGTTCACCTGGACAGGTAACCAGTCTGTCACAGGACCAACACAGACAGACAGACAATCATTCACACTCACAATCATACGTAGGGACGATTTAGAGTGAACAGTTAACCTAACATCATGTCTTTGGATGGTGGGAGGAAGCCGGAGAACCCGGAGAGAACCAACACATACACGGGAGAACATGCAAACTCCACACAGGAAGGAACTGCTGGAATTGTTCAAACCCTCCCCAGCCGGGAATCAAACCAGTGACCTTCTTACTGTGAGACTGCGGTGCTAACCACCGCGAAACAGAGGACAGTTATGTCCAATCAGCCGGCTGGTACCAGCGGGACGGGAACATTGCGGTCCAATCAGCAGGCTGGTCCCAGCGGGACGGGAAAGCTACGGTCCAATCAGCGGGCCGGTTCCAGCAGGACGGGGGAAGAGGAGCTGTGCTGCCCCCTGCTGGCTGCTGACAGCTTTATGAATGTGACTCAGAGAGGAAGAAATCCAGACCTGCACTGATGTCAACATAAAACAACAAATAAACAAATAAATAAACTTACGTTCAGTACTGGGTAGAATTTCCTTGCTCTGAGCCCGAGGATCCAACCAGCTGGTCGTCTTTGAGTTGTGACTGAAGGAGAGACATCATCATCATCATCATCATCATCTTTAGCACATCCCGTCCCAATGAAGTCGTTCTCACCAACATATTTATTTCCCAGAAGGACATAAACATCTCAGAAGATGAATGACAATAAATAACAAATTATATATTAATCAATAATAATAAATGAATAATAATAATAATAATAATAAAACATGTTTATGTTCTACTGGGAATAAAACATGTTTACGTTCTACTGGGAATAAAACGTGTTTACGTTCTACTGGGAATAAAACATGTTTATGTTCTACTGGGAATAAAACATGTTTATGTTCTACTGGGAATAAAACATGTTTATGTTCTACTGGGAATAAAACATGTTTATGTTCTACTGGGAACAAAACATGTTTATGTTCTACTGGGAATAAAACATGTTTACGTTCTACTGGGAATAAAACATGTTTATGTTCTACTGGGAATAAAACATGTTTATGTTCTACTGGGAATAAAACATGTTTATGTTCTACTGGGAATAAAACATGTTTATGTTCTACTGGGAATAAAACATGTTTATGTTCTACTGGGAATAAAACATGTTTACGTTCTACTGGGAATAAAACATGTTTACGTTCTACTGGGAATAAAACATGTTTATGTTCTACTGGGAATAAAACATGTTTATGTTCTACTGGGAATAAAACATGTTTACGTTCTACTGGGAATAAATCATGTTTACGTTCTACTGAGAATAAAACATGTTTATGTTCTACTGGGAATAGAACATGTTTACGTTCTACTGGGAATAAAACATGTTTACGTTCTACTGGGAATAAAACATGTTTATGTTCTACTGAGAATAAAACATGTTTATGTTCTACTGGGAATAAAACATGTTTATGTTCTACTGGGAATAAAACATGTTTACGTTCTACTGAGAATAAAACATGTTTATGTTCTACTGGGAATAGAACATGTTTATGTTCTACTGGGAATAAAACATGTTTATGTTCTACTGGGAATAAAACATGTTTATGTTCTACTGGGAATAAAGCATGCTTATGTTCTACTGGTAATAAAACATGTTTATGTTCTACTGGGAATAAAACATGTTTATGTTCTACTGGGAATAAAACATGTTTACGTTCTACTGGGAATAAAACATGTTTACGTTCTACTGGGAATAAAACATGTTTATGTTCTACTGGGAATAAAACATGTTTACGTTCTACTGGGAATAAAACATGTTTATGTTCTACTGGGAATAAAACATGTTTACGTTCTACTGGGAATAAAACATGTTTATGTTCTACTGGGAATAAAACATGTTTATGTTCTACTGGGAATAAAACATGTTTACGTTCTACTGGGAATAAAACATGTTTACGTTCTACTGGGAATAAAACATGTTTATGTTCTACTGGGAATAAAACATGTTTATGTTCTACTGAGAATAAAACATGTTTATGTTCTACTGGGAATAAACATGTTTATGTTCTACTGAGAATAAAACATGTTTATGTTCTACTGGGAATAGAACATGTTTACGTTCTACTGGGAATAAAACGTGTTTATGTTCTACTGGGAATAAAACATGTTCTTTATGTTCTACTGGGAATAAAACATGTTTATGTTCTACTGGGAATAAAACATGTTTACGTTCTACTGGGAATAAAACATGTTTACGTTCTACTGAGAATAAAACATGTTTATGTTCTACTGGGAATAGAACATGTTTACGTTCTACTGGGAATAAACATGTTTACGTTCTACTGGGAATAAAACATGTTTATGTTCTACTGAGAATAAAACATGTTTATGTTCTACTGGGAATAAAACATGTTTATGTTCTACTGGGAATAAAACATGTTTACGTTCTACTGGGAATAAAACATGTTTATGTTCTACTGGGAATAAAACATGTTTATGTTCTACTGGGAATAAAACATGTTTATGTTCTACTGGGAATAAAACATGTTTATGTTCTACTGGGAATAAAACATGTTTATGTTCTACTGGGAATAAAACATGTTTATGTTCTACTGGGAATAAAACATGTTTATGTTCTACTGGGAATAAAACATGTTTACGTTCTACTGAGAATAAAACATGTTTATGTTCTACTGGGAATAAAACATGTTTATGTTCTACTGGGAATAAAACATGTTTATGTTCTACTGGGAATAAAACATGTTTACGTTCTACTGGGAATAAAACATGTTTATGTTCTACTGGGAATAAAACATGTTTATGTTCTACTGAGAATAAAACATGTTTATGTTCTACTGGGAATAAACATGTTTATGTTCTACTGAGAATAAAACATGTTTATGTTCTACTGGGAATAGAACATGTTTACGTTCTACTGGGAATAAAACGTGTTTATGTTCTACTGGGAATAAAACATGTTCTTTATGTTCTACTGGGAATAAAACATGTTTACGTTCTACTGGGAATAAAACATGTTTATGTTCTACTGGGAATAGAACATGTTTATGTTCTTCTGGGAATAAAACATGTTTATGTTCTACTGGGAATAAACATGTTTATGTTCTACTGGGAATAAAACATGTTTATGTTCTACTGGGAATAGAACTCTGTTTACTAAGTCAGACTTCACTGATCCTCTTACTCGATGTAGTACGGCTCCCCGGAGTCGCTGTAGGCCAGTTCCCAGTTTTCAGGGAGTGGGCCTCCTCCTCTTCCTCGTCCTCTTCCTCCCCCTCCTCCATTCTCGGCCCCCTCTCGATTTCTGACCGCAGACTCCCATGATTGGCTGGGAGGCAGCGCAGTGGGCGGGGCTCCAGCTGCAGGTGGACAGTGTGGGTGAGACGGAGACACCTGTGCAGGTGACGCTGCAGGTGAGGCGTGTACCTGACAGCCCGCTGTCCTCCTCGCTGATGTCGCCCTCCTCCACAGCCTTCTCCAGGTTGCTCAGAGACTTGCTCCTGGTCCTGAAGTTCCTCAGCAGGTTGCGGTGCTCCTGGTAGGTGATGGGTGGCGTCTCCTGGCTGATGTGGACGGGGCGGGGCGTTCCGTAATAGTTCCCTGAGATTGGACCGGAGAACAGAGGGGACGGGTTCGGGTGTTTTCAGGGTGATTCTGCACCGATGTGCCGTCAGACAAAGATGGCGGCAGAGCTCACGGCACCACTGTGTTTTCTGTCACGTTGTTCGGTGTGAAAACACATCCTCACATGTGAATACTTTCTATTTCTGCTTCATAAATCCGGTCAGATTAATACGCTGCTGATGTAGGACAGAGGGGGAGGCAGGTTCGGGTCTGCAGGTTTGCAGGATTACAGAGAAAATCCTCTTTTCCTCTGGAAGCCTGTAAACCAGCAGCAGCCTTGGTTCACACTCTAAAACACAGATTTCTGTAACCTGGACATGAGCAGGTTAACCCCTTCATCACCACAACCATCCTACTACTGGCTGGCTGGAAAAACGGCCTCAGGATGATTAAGTCTGTCTAAGGAATGACTTAAGTAATCCCAGGAATGAGTAAAGTAGTCTTAGGAATAGGGCTGGGCGATATATCGATATGAAAAATATATTGATATATTTTCAAATGAGATATGGAATTGGACCATATCGCCCATATCGAGATATGGAGTTCAATGTGTGTTTGTTTTGTCTTTGTATATAAATGCTGACGTTACTAGGGTTTGTTACATTTAATTCTGTGTAATGTTCCTTACTTGCATCTGTGAGTATTATTACATACAGTATTATACAGTATTTCTCTTTACATTTGATCATTCTTTGAACAGCTGAGCATTATTTCATCCGGTCTGTTTAAATTAAACTACTTGTAATGTCATATTTGGCTCTGACTGTAACAAAATATTTGCTCTTACCTTGCAATAAAAATATTGAGATATATATCGTATATCGATATTCAGCCTAAATATATCGAGATATGACTTTTGGTCCATATCGCCCAGCCCTACTTAGGAATGAGGAAAGTAATCCTAGGAATGAGTAAAGTAGTCTTAGGAACGAGTTAAAGGTTGAATATGGAATACGGACAGAACAGCGACATCACGTGTGTCTACATTGTAGTTGCAACGGCAGAAAAACAACTCCAGCCGCTGGGATGCCAGACTCACTGCTGATACGCAAGTGACCAAGAGCCTGCAGCATGTTTAACAAGTAACGCAGAGGAGTTTATAACTGACAGCTAACGTTAGCCATGTTAGCAAAAAAGCTAGCTTACCGATCCAGCAGGAAAGTCGCCATTTCCGTGTTTTACTCCGTGGAAAACGTTTATGTGGGTCCATTTAGTGAAGTCTTCACCTAAATTTACTCCAGGTTTTGCTCTTCTCAGGTCACTCCTCCTCAGAAACAGATAACAACATCTCCAGGACTCTGAAGCAGCTGCTTCACTGGTCGTCTCTACGGTTTTCCCCTGTACAAGCCTGACTATGACCGAAATATTGTTTCCACACAGAGATCGTATATGGAAACCCGCAATGGCGGCGTGTATTGGCTTATAGACGTAAATAAAATGCCATTATCGAACCCGTAAAAAATTATTTTATCATTATTTTTAGGCTAAATATAATTTTTCTGGGAAATGTTGTACTTTCATTCTGTACACCCCCAAACGACCTGTGGTGGTATTATTTTTGAAAAAATATAGCTTTTAATAAAAATGTTCCATATTCAACCTTTAAGTAATCCCAGGAATGAGGAAAGTAGTCTTAGGAACGAGTTCAGTAATCCTAGAAATGAGTAAAGAAGTCTTAGGAATGAGGAAAGTAATCCTAGGAATGAGTAAAGTAGTCTTAGGAACGAGTTAAGTAATCCCAGGAATGAGGAAAGTAGTCTTAGGAATGAGTTAAGTAATCCTAGAAATGAGTAAAGTAGTCTTAGGAATGAGGAAAGTAATCATAGGAATGAGTAAAGTAATCTTAGGAATGAGTTAAGTGATCCTAGGAATGAGAAAGTAGTCTTAGAAATGAGTTAAGTAATCCTAGGAATGAGTAAAGTAATCTTAGGAATGAGTTAAGTGATCCTAGGAATGAGAAAGTAGTCTTAGGAATGAGTTAAGTAATCCTAGGAATGAGAAAGTAGTCTTAGAAATGAGTTAAGTAATCCTAGGAATGAGAAAGTAGTCTTAGGAATGAGTTAAGTAATCCTAGGAATGAGTAAAGTAGTCTTAGAAATGAGTTAAGTAATCCTAGGAATGAGAAAGTAGTCTTAGGAATGAGTTAAGTAATCCTAGGAATGAGTAAAGTAATCTTAGAAATGAGTTAAGTAATCATAGGAATGAGTAAAGTAATCTTAGGAATGAGTTAAGTGATCCTAGGAATGAGTAAAGTAGTCTTAGAAATGAGTTAAGTAATCATAGGAATGAGAAAGTAGTCTTAGGAATGAGTTAAGTAATCCTAGGAATGAGTAAAGTAGTCTTAGAAATGAGTTAAGTAATCATAGGAATGAGTAAAGTAATCTTAGGAATGAGTTAAGTGATCCTAGGAATGAGTAAAGTAGTCTTAGAAATGAGTTAAGTAATCCTAGGAATGAGAAAGTAGTCTTAGGAATGAGTTAAGTAATCCTAGGAATGAGTAAAGTAGTCTTAGAAATGAGTTAAGTAATCCTAGGAATGAGAAAGTAGTCTTAGGAATGAGTTAAGTAATCCTAGGAATGAGTAAAGTAGTCTTAGGAACGAGTTAAGTAATCCTAGAAATGAGTAAAGTAATCTTAGGAATGAGTTAAGTAATCCTAGAAATGAGTAAAGTAGTCTTAGGAATGAGTTAAGTAATCATAGGAATGAGTAAAGTAATCTTAGGAATGAGTTAAGTAATCCTAGGAATGAGAAAGTAGTCTTAGGAATGAGTTAAGTAATCCTAGGAATGAGTAAAGTAATCTTAGGAATGAGTTAAGTGATCCTAGGAATGAGAAAGTAGTCTTAGGAATGAGTTAAGTAATCCTAGGAATGAGTAAAGTAATCTTAAGAATGAGTTAAGTAATCCTAGGAATGAGTAAAGTAATCTTAGGAATGAGTTAAGTGATCCTAGGAATGAGAAAGTAGTCTTAGGAATGAGTTAAGTAATCCTAGGAATGAGTAAAGTAATCTTAGGAATGAGTTAAGTGATCCTAGGAATGAGTAAAGTAGTCTTAGGAATGAGTTAAGTAATCCTAGGAATGAGAAAGTAGTCTTAGGAATGAGTTAAGTAATCCTAGGAATGAGTAAAGTAGTCTTAGAAATGAGTTAAGTAATCCTAGGAATGAGAAAGTAGTCTTAGGAATGAGTTAAGTAATCCTAGGAATGAGAAAGTAGTCTTAGGAATGAGTTAAGTAATCCTAGGAATGAGTAAAGTAATCTTAGGAATGAGTTAAGTGATCCTAGGAATGAGTAAAGTAGTCTTAGGAATGAGTTAAGTAATCCTAGGAATGAGAAAGTAGTCTTAGGAATGAGTTAAGTAATCCTAGGAATGAGTAAAGTAGTCTTAGAAATGAGTTAAGTAATCCTAGGAATGAGAAAGTAGTCTTAGGAATGAGTTAAGTAATCCTAGGAATGAGTAAAGTAATCTTAGGAATGAGTTAAGTGATCCTAGGAATGAGTAAAGTAGTCTTAGGAATGAGTTAAGTAATCCTAGGAATGAGAAAGTAGTCTTAGGAATGAGTTAAGTAATCCTAGGAATGAGTAAAGTAGTCTTAGAAATGAGTTAAGTAATCCTAGGAATGAGAAAGTAGTCTTAGGAATGAGTTAAGTGATCCTAGGAATGAGAAAGTAGTCTTAGGAATGAGTTAAGTAATCCTAGGAATGAGAAAGTAGTCTTAGGAATGAGTTAAGTAATCTTAGGAATGAGTAAAGTAGTCTTAGGAATGAGTTAAGTGATCCTAGGAATGAGTAAAGTAGTCTTAGAAATGAGTTAAGTAATCCTAGGAATGAGAAAGTAGTCTTAGGAATGAGTTAAGTAATCTTAGGAATGAGTAAAGTAGTCTTAGGAATGAGTTAAGTGATCCTAGGAATGAGTAAAGTAGTCTTAGGAATGAGTTAAGTAATCCTAGGAATGAGTAAAGTAGTCTTAGGAACGAGTTAAGTAATCCTAGGAATGAGTATAGTCTTAGGAATGAGTTAAGTAATCCTAGGAATGAGTAAAGTAGTCTTAGAAATGAGTTAAGTAATCCTAGGAATGAGAAAGTAGTCTTAGGAATGAGTTAAGTAATCTTAGGAATGTGTAAAGTAGTCTTAGGAATGAGTTAACCTGTTACAGGTATCTCACCTACACCTGGTCACCTGTTACAAGTATCTCACCTACACCTGGTCACCTGTTAAAGGTATCTCACCTACACCTGGTCACCTGTTACAGGTATCTCATCTACACCTGGTCACCTGTTACAGGTGTCTCACCTACACCTGGTCACCTGTTACAAGTATCTCACCTACAACTGGTCACCTGTGACAGGTATCTCACCTACACCTGGTCACCTGTTACAGGTATCTCACCTACACCTGGTCACCTGTTACAGGTATCTCACCTACACCTGGTCACCTGTTACAGGTATCTCACCTGCACCTGGTCACCTGTTACAGGTATCTCACCTACACCTGGTCACCTGTCACAGGTGTCTCACCTACACCTGGTCACCTGTTACAGGCATCTCACCTACACCTGGTCACCTGTTACAGGTATCTCACCTACACCTGGTCACCTGTTACAGGTATCTCACCTACACCTGGTCACCTGTCACAGGTATCTCACCTACACCTGGTCACCTGTCACAGGTATCTCACCTACACCTGGTCACCTGTTACAGGTATCTCACCTACACCTGGTCACCTGTCACAGGTATCTCACCTACACCTGGTCACCTGTTACAGGTATCTCACCTACACCTGGTCACCTGTCACAGGTATCTCACCTACACCTGGTCACCTGTCACAGGTATCTCACCTACACCTGGTCACCTGTTACAGATATCTCACCTACACCTGGTCACCTGTTACAGATATCTCACCTACACCTGGTCACCTGTTACAGATATCTCACCTACACCTGGTCACCTGTTACAGGTATCTCACCTACACCTGGTCACCTGTTACAGGCATCTCACCTACACCTGGTCACCTGTTACAGGTATCTCACCTACACCTGGTCACCTGTTACAGATATCTCACCTACACCTGGTCACCTGTTACAGGTATCTCACCTGCACCTGGTCACCTGTTACAGGTATCTCACCTACACCTGGTCACCTGTTACAGGTATCTCACCTGCACCTGGTCACCTGTCACAGGTGTCTCACCTACACCTGGTCACCTGTTACAGGTATCTCACCTACACCTGGTCACCTGTTACAGGTATCTCACCTACACCTGGTCACCTGTTACAGGTGTCTCACCTACACCTGGTCACCTGTTACACGTATCTCACCTACACCTGGTCACCTGTGACAGGTATCTCACCTACACCTGGTCACCTGTGACAGGTATCTCACCTACACCTGGTCACCTGTGACAGGTATCTCACCTGCACCTGGTCACCTGTCTTCTCACCTTTGAACTTTCCGCTCTCCAGCAGAGCTCCAGACTCCTCCAAAGAGAAAAACTCCTCGATGGACACGAAGTTGTAGTCCACACCGGAAATCTCGCCGTCCCGCGGCTGCCTGGTGGTACCTGCGGGGAGGATGGTGTGATGTCATGGGCGGGGCACAGAGGGGGGAGGGGCGTGTGCGAGTCCAGGTGCGTCTTACAGGGCACGGCGCGCAGGTACAGGTTCTCCCGGATGAGCTGCTGCAGCTGGCTGTCCATGGAGCCCGGAGTGAAACACTTGCTGAGGTATAACCTGAGGTCTTTGCACAGAGACGACCCTGACACACACACGGAGTGATGTCACAGTGATGTCACAGTGATGTCACACAGGTAACATTAACCTGCTGCTAGGCTTACAAGTCACGCTGATCCACCTGAGTTCTGTTCATCCTGGTCTACGTCACCAGAAACCAGAAAACCTGGAATAAGCCCCCCCCCCCCACAACCCCTAACTAAACTACACAGGTGGATCTGGATCAGGATCAGGACTCTGGATCAGGACTCTGGATTGGGACTCTGGATCGTGACTCTGGATCAGGGATCTGGATCAGGACTCTGGATCAGGACTCAGGATCAGGACTCTGGATCGGGACTCTGGATCAGGACTCTGGATCGGGACTCTGGATCAGGACTCTGGATCGGGACTCTGGATCAGGCATCTGGGTCGGGAGTCTGGATCGGGACTCTGGATCAGGACTCTGGATCACGACTCTGGATCAGGGATCTGGATCAGGACTCTGGATCGGGACTCTGGATCAGGACTCTGGATCAGGACTCTGGATCGGGACTCTGGATCAGGACTCTGGATCGGGACTCTGGATCAGGCATCTGGGTCGGGAGTCTGGATCGGGACTCTGGATCAGGACTCTGGATCACGACTCTGGATCAGGGATCTGGATCACGACTCTGGATCAGGGATCTGGGTCGGGACTCTGGATCGGGACTCTGGATCGGGAGTCTGGATCGGGAGTCTGGATCAGAACTCTGGATCGGGACTCTGGATCGGGACTCTGGATCAGGACTCTGGTTTGGGACTCTGGATCGGGAGTCTGGATCAGGAGTCTGGATCAGGACTCTGGATCAGGAGTCTGGATCAGGACTCTGGATCGGGACTCTGGATCGGGACTCTGGATCGGGACTCTGAATCAGGACTCTGGATCAGGACTCTGGATCAGGACTCTGGATCGGGACTCTGGATCGGGACTCTGGATCAGTAGTCTGGATCAGGACTCTGGATCAGGACTCTGGATCAGGACTCTGGATCAGGACTCTGGATCAGGAGTCTGGATCAGGACTCTGGATCAGGACTCTGGATCAGGAGTCTGGATCAGGAGTCTGGATCAGGACTCTGGATCAGGAGTCTGGATCAGGAGTCTGGATCAGGAGTCTGGATCAGGAGTCTGGATCAGGACTCTGGATCAGGACTCTGGTTTGGGACTCTGAATCAAGACTCTGGATCACTGAGACTCAGATTTACGGGATTAACTCTCACAGATTAAAACTAAATAATCTGGTTCGTCAGAAATGATCTGCCTGAACGTTTTGATCACATGACCTGGGGAAAAGGGGGCGGAGCCTGACCCCTGATCCCTCTGTAACCTGGACTCTGTTAGCAACCCCACTCACTGCTGCCGCAGCCACGCAGATTAAATCCACCATTTCTGACCTGGTGACACGGTCTTGATCCTGATTGGATGAGGACAGGAGTTGAGGACTCCTCTGACATCACCGAGGGTCATTCCCAACACAGGCGTCCCCCCGATCTCCAGGATGATGTCACCCACTGTGGCCCCGCCTCCTGGGGCTGCCGTGACGAAAGGGAACTCGCCATAGTCGGCTCCGCCCCCGATCGCCAGGCCCAGCTCCCCCGAGCCCCCGCCGCCGCCGCCCCCCAGTGGGACGAAGCTCTCCTGCACCTGCAGAAGAAGAGGGCGGAGTCTGACTCACATAGCAAGTCATGTGACGTACCAGGAACCAGGTGTTGGCGGTGAGCTGTTACCTTGGAGCGCCAGTGCAGCTTCTTCACCGTCGCTTTAGACATGGCAGCTGAGCTGCAGAGAGAGCAGACCATCACTGAGCATGCTCACATTGTCATGTTAAAGGAAAACCCCGGAATCATAAGCACGGGCCAAAGATCACGTTCCCCCACCACAAACACCAGAACCTTCCTCCTCATACCCAAACCTGAGAACCAGGAAGCGGTTCGGCCGGAAGAACCGGATCCGGATAAATGGAAATGCAACCAAGTCCAGATTAAAGGAGCTGATCAGTGTCTCCTGTCGACCTGCAGTTCGTTAACTTCTTACAGTCGTCCTGTATGGTTTCACCCACCTGGATGTTTCATCACACACCTGCACACCCCTCATTTCACACCCCTCATGTTATGCCTATCATGTCACACGCCCTCCATCTCACGCCCTCCATCTCACTTCCCTCATGTTATGCCCAACATGTCACACCCACCATGTCATACCCTCATTTCACACCCCTCATGTTATGCCTATCATGTAACGCCCTCCATCTCACGCCCTCCATCTCACTTCCCTCATGTTATGCCCAACATGTCACACCCACCATGTCATACCCTCATTTCACACCCCTCATGTTATGCCCAACATGTCACACCCACCATGTCATACCCTCATCTCATGCCCCTCATGTTATGCCTATCATGTAACGCCCTCCATCTCACGCCCTCCATCTCACTTCCCTCATGTCACAACCTCCATGTCAGAACCTCTTTGCACCCCCACAACTCACACCCCTCATGTTATGCCTGTCATGTAACGCCCTCCATCTCACGCCCCTCATCTCACTTCCTTCATGTCACGCCCTCATCGCACACCCTCATTTCACGCCCCTCATGTCATGCCCAACATGTCACACCCTCATTTCACGCCCCTCATGTTATGCCCAACATGTCAAGACCTCCATGTCAGAACCTCATCGTACCTCCTCATGGCACGCCCCTCATGTTATCCCCATCATATCACGCCCCTCACGTCATGCCCCTCATGTTTTCCCCATCATATCACGCCCACCATATCACGCCCCTCACGTCATGCCCCTCATGTTATGCCCATCAAGTAACATCCCTCATGTTATGCCCCTCATCTCACACCCTTCATGTCACGTCTATCATGTGACGTCCCTCATGTTTTGGCCCTCATCTCACACCCCACATGTCACGTCCCTCTTGTCACACCCCTCATGGCCCTCCCCTCATGTCACTCCTCTTATGTCACACCCCTCGTCACACCCCTCATTACCCCAATCATGTTACTCTCCTCATCCATGCCCCTCATCTCACGCCCCTCACGCCACGTCCAGGCCTGAAGGGCGTGGCATGAACCAGCTCAGGTCTGGGGTGTGTGTTGTGTGTATGGACGTGTAGGAGTTTGGGTGGACGGCTGTTTGAACTCTGTTTGTTTGTCTTGTTATTCTGTTCAGAACTCTTTCAAAGTGAAATGACATTCATTTCTGTCATTTAAGAACAAACCCAGGTAAACAACTCAGGTGAGGAATGTGTGCGTTCTAATCTCAACAAGTTCAAAGAGAACAAAGAGAACAGACGTGAGCAAACCCCATACATCAGAGCTCTCAGCTGTTCTTCCCGTTAACATCCAGCTTAACAAACGGCTCACAGCACTGAAACAGCCCTTCTAAGAATATTCAATGACGTTTATTTAACCCTTGACTCAGGAAGATTGGCGGCCCTAATTTTACTCGATGTTACAGCTGCTTTTGATATAGTGGATCATCATATTCTGATGTCCCGCCTTGAACACCACGTACTGGGCCAAACTGGTTCTGGACATATTTAACACACAGATCATTCATGGTTCAGCTTCTGTTGTTGTACAGCACTTTGAGCTTCCAGCTGGATGGAGAAGTTTGTGCTACATAAATGAAATAAATGAAAATGAATGAAATGAATCCAACCTCTTACCTGGAAAAGCCCCAGACAGCTAATATGTTGGAAGATTACATTTTGATTTTATTTAGTTTGATGTTATTTCAGATCTTATTCATCAGTTCAGCATATTAATTTATGAATTCTTAATGTGTGTTTTATCTATGTTGCTTTGATTTGTCTGCTTGTTTTTTGGATTTTTTGATCTTTGTTTTAATAGTGTTAACATTTTTAACTCCAGTGTTTTCTTGTGGGGATCCTTCACTCTGAGGGCTTTGACCATTCAGCCTGGAGGGAGGTGGTGGGGGGCTGCCCTTGTCTGATGGTTAGAGTCCTGCACCCCTCATCTGGGGGGGTCCCTGCAGTGAGGGCCTCTGGAGCCATGGGGCTCCTGATCTGAACAGATCCCCAAGATATCGCTTCCTCACAGCAGCGTCGAGCCAGATGTTTGATCCTATCAGTGTTTTTAGTCAAGGGACAGAAAATATGGGCCGGGGTTGTGTGGGGGTGTGTGTGTGGGGTGCGTGTATGTGGGTGCATGTGGGGGGTATGTGTGTGTGGGTGTAGGTTTGTGTGTGGTTGTGTGTGGGTGTGTGTGTGGGGTACATATATGTGGGTGTGTGTGGGGGGTACATACATGTGCGTGTGTGTATGGGGGGGGTTTGTGTGTGTGGGGTACGTGAATATGGATGTGGGTTTGTGTGTGAGTGTGTGGGGGGGGTACGTGTATGTGGCTGCGTGTGGGGGGTATGTGTATGTGGGTGTGGGTTGGCTTGTGTGTGGGTTGTGTATAGGGTGGGTTCGTGTGTGTGGTGCGTGTGGGGGGGGTACGTGTGTGTGGGTGTGTTCCAGTTCAAGTTCAATTTATTCATAGAGCACGCTAGCAACATCCTTTTTGAGCCCGAGGTGCTGTACAACCCAACTAACCGATTTGATACGTAAAACAAAACACAATAAAGGACAAAAAATAAAAAACTGAGGAAAAAATATTCATTTATAGCATGAAATAAAATACATGACACCAGTCATGCTTAAAAGGTCGTAATGACCCAGAGCTAAAAACACAATAAGAGGAGTTGTGTGTGGGTGTGAAGGCTTGTTTTTATGTGAAGCACTTTGTGTTGCTCTCACCAGGAAAAGCGCTTTATAAATAAAGTTTGATTTGACTAGTAGAGTTCTTCTGGGTCACATGACTGGTTTTGGCTGCTACATTTACAGAATCGCAGCCAAATATGAACCAAACTAAGCTGCAGATCTGGGCCAAACATTTTCTCCATCTGGGCAGCAACACAGCAGCTGATTGGATGTTAGCGCCAGAGAGGCTAACGACAAGCTAACCTAGCCTGTTGCCTGTTAGCTTTAAAGGGCTAACAGTAACACTATCCTGAGCCAACGGTGGCCCGACTTAGGCCCAAACATGTCTGCTATCTGGGAGATGTAACCAGATGAGGACTAGCTTTCTTATTGGCCGCCATCAGCTGATCATTGATCAGATCAATACCTGCTTCAGGATGGATACGACTCTTTCATGTTTTCCTCACAAACGTGTGTTTTCATAGCAGGTGACTTTAATTCGTCTCCCGGCAACAGAAACCGTGTCACGGCTTCATGTCTGAGATCCTCCATCGAGTCAGATCAGCAGATGGTGGCAGACGGCGGGGAGTCGCGCACGTGCACACGCATGCGCGCACGTGCACACGCATGCGCGCGCCGTTTCCTTTACACGTGCACGTGCAGGCTGTTTGTCCGCGAGCAGCGAATATGGACGAGCATATGTGGAGGAGGAAGGTGGAGAACACAAACAACGTTCCCACCGAGACGCTCCAGCGGTCCCAAAACTACAGCAGGAGACAAGGAGACAAGGAGACAAGGAGACAGCTTCCTGCTAGGACGGAGGGAGCTTACTGTCACACACAGAAGTGAGGGTAAGAAATGAGGAAGCCAACGAGGGAGGAAAAACTGTGACACAGAGATGAAGAGGAAAGAAAGAAAAGATGTGGAGGAGATGAAGAAGGTAGTGAGGAGACAAGTGGGTAAGGATGAATAAAGGAGATAAGAAGATGGTGAGGATAGGTAACAGTTAGGAAGCTAATGAGGTGGGAAGGAGATGAATAAGGTGGTGAAGAGGAAAAGAAGGATGTATATAAGGCAGCAAGGATTTAGATTGAGGTATTGAGGAGATGAAGAAGGAAGGAAGGATGTTAAAAAAGGGAACAAGGAGGGAAGGAAGTTGGTGAGGAGTCAGACAAGCGGTAAGGAAGCAAGGAAAGGTGGTATGGATGTTAAAGGAGTGACGACATAGCAGTTAAAAACTAGTTTACGTTGTTGGCATTACTGCATATGTAAATACTCCAAAGAAAAAAACGGCATTTTTTACAGCGGAGTATTGTTTTGAAACGCCAGACCTCACTTCCTCAGTAATACAGTTGGGTCCGGTGATGATATGGAGCTTTACCCGGAGACCACGTTGACTTCATTTTGATTGGCTACACCTTCTTTGGCTATGACCTTATTTGGAGAATCTAGGTCAAGCTACGGTCGGACTTTGCTAAAGGCTAACTGTTAGCATCATGTGCATTTCAGACAGTGAGCTACGTTTATCAGACAAGACAGCATTTAGAAAATAAATAAACTTACAGGTAATGACAAGGTTGTGGCCCCCTCCCTCAGTGTTGCTGCAGAAGTTTGCTTTTAAATCCATTTGTTTGAAAACCC
Organism: Atherinomorus stipes; assembly: GCA_023101725.1. NCBI lineage: Eukaryota > Metazoa > Chordata > Actinopteri > Atheriniformes > Atherinidae > Atherinomorus > Atherinomorus stipes. The sequence continues at coordinate 580,728 of JALJCO010001602.1, read as the reverse complement.
AGACCTGACTGCACAGAAGTTACTACTAGCTCCATACATGCAGCTGAATCATACAGGGAGGAGAGGGGGGAGCGGACGGTGCATAAACCGTTAGGAGAGAGAGAGGGGGGCGCTGTTTACTTGATAGTGTGCTCTTATTGGAGCAATTAAATTACGTAGAATGATAGAATTACGTAGAAAATGATGGAACTACGTAGAATGATGGAACTACGTAGAATGATGGAACTACGTAGAATGATGGAACTACGTAGAATGATGGAACTACGTAGAATGATGGAACTACGTAGAATGATAGACGTAGAATGATAGAACTACGTAGGAATGATAGAACTACGTAGAATGATGGAACTACGTAGAATGATGGAACTACGTAGAATGATAGAACTACGTAGAATGATAGAACTACGTAGAATGATAGAACTACGTAGAATGATGGAACTACGTAGAATGATAGAACTACGTAGAATGATGGAACTACGTAGAATGATGGAACTACGTAGAATGATAGAACTACGTAGAATGATAGAACTACGTAGGATGATAGAACTACGTAGAATGATGGAACTACGTAGAATGATAGAACTACGTAGAATGATGGAACTACGTAGAATGATGGAACTACGTAGAATGATGGAACTACGTAGAATGATAGCCTGCTGTCTGATTCAACTGTTTCTGAGCAGAGAAACAAAGCTGACAGACCATAAACAGGAACTTTGATTCTCACTCTGACATTCACATGACCTCATCAGTGCACAACAGATCATATTATACACCCAAAACCCCAGAAAAGTGAAATTTGATGTCATGGCACCTTTAAGTAAAGAAAAGGAGGCAGCAAGGAAGTAAACGAGGAATGAAGGACATAAAGATGGAAGGAAGGATGCCAAAGAAGGGGACAAGGAGGTGAGGATGTCTCCTTGTCATCACCTGAGGATGCTTGCGGTCTGAACTCAGCGATTGTGAGAGCAGAGACCTCCGTGCACGTGTGTGTGTGTGTGTGTGTGTGTGTGTGTGTGTGGGGTGTGTGTGTGTGTGTGTGTGTGTGTGTGTGTGTGTGTGTGTGTGTGTGTGTGTGTGTGTGTGTGCGGTACCTCTACAGGTGGACGGTGTGGTTCTGTGTGTGTGTGTGTGTGTGTGTGTGTGTGTGTGTGTGTGTGTGGGTGTGTGTGTGTGTGTGTGTGTGTGTGTGTGTGTGCGGTACCTCTACAGGTGGACGGTGTGGTTCCGTGTGTGTGTGTGTGTGTGTGTGTGTGTGTGTGCGGTACCTCTACAGGTGGACGGTGTGGTTCCGTGTGTGTTCAGCTCTCATGTTTCTGGTGGCTTCTCTCTCTCTTCTGTCTCTTGCCTGGTCTCTCGCCCACTTCCTGCTCCACTGTCTCTCTCTCTCTCTCTCTCTCTCTCTCTCTCTCTCTCTCTCTCTCTCTCTCTCTCTCTCTCTCTCTCTCTCTCTCTCTCTCTCTCTCTCTCTCTCTCTCTCTCTCTCTCTCTCTCTCTCTCTCTCTCTCTGTAGTGTGCCTATGTCCCTCGCACTCTGATAAGGCGGGTAAAAAATAATTATTTTAAAAGAAAAATGTTGTTTAAAAAAAAAAATATAAACAACCCACACCCCCCCCCCAATTGGCTGAAAAACCACACCCACGCGCCCCCGCTCGATATGTCCTTTTTTAAAAAAAAAAAAAAAATCCACCCCCCCCAAAAATTCATATAAAAAAAAAAAAAAAAAAAAAAAAAATTTAATAATAAAATAATTTATTTCAATTTTATATAAAATTATTTATTTTTTTTGGGAAAAACCGGAAAAAAAATATCCCCCCTTTTTTCACTTTTTTCATTTTTTTTTCTTCTCCCAAATTGATATTTGAAATCACTATTTGACGCAGACTAAAATTCAATAACTGACCCGAAGGACCCGTCATGCAAAAAATGCTGCTTTTATCCACATTTACAGAATGTTTTCACTGAGATACTGGATGATGAGGGAACCAGAATAAACCAGCAGAGGAAGATGTGGGAGGTCAGGATGTGTGATGGACAGAGGAAGTCAGAGAGGAAGAGTACGGTTAGGAGGTGGGGGGGGGGGGGCCGTCTCAAACCTTTGGGCCTTTACTCGCGTGCTGTGGCGCGTTTGAATGCAACTCTCTCTCCTCCGTCTGTAACTCGCTCTTTATCTTTGTTCTGGTCGGGACGTTTCTGGGGTCAGATGAGGGTCAGATGAGGGTCAGATGAGGGTCAGATGAGGGTCAGATGTGGGTCAGATGAGGGTTAGATGAGGGTCAGATGAGGGTCAGATGAGGGTCAGATGAGGGTCAGATGTGGGTCAGATGAGGGTCAGATGAGAGTCAGATGTGGGTCAGATGAGGGTCAGATGTGGGTCAGATGTGGGTCAGATGAGGGTCAGATGAGGGTCAGATGTGGGTCAGATGTGGGTCAGATGAGGGTCAGATGAGGGTCAGATGAGGATCAGATGTGGGTCAGATGAGGGTCAGATGAGGGTCAGATGAGGGTCAGATGAGGGTCAGATGAGGGTCAGATGAGGATCAGATGTGGGTCAGATGAGGGTCAGATGAGGGTCAGATGAGGGTCAGATGAGGGTCAGATGAGGGTCAGATGAGGGTCAGATGGGGTCAGATGAGGGTCAGATGTGGGTCAGATGTGGGTCAGATGAGGGTCAGATGAGGGTCAGATGTGGGTCAGATGAGGGTCAGATGTGGGTCAGATGAGGGTCAGATGAGGGTCAGATGTGGGTCAGATGAGGGTCAGATGAGGGTCAGATGTGGGTCAGATGTGGGTCAGATGAGGGTCAGATGAGGGTCAGATGTGGGTCAGATGTGGGTCAGATGTGGGTCAGATGCGAGTCAGAACAGGTTCTGAGGTGCCCCGCCCACTCTGGCCCGGTTTCTGTGTTTTCCTGACTGTGTGAGCCAGTCTCCGTCAGCTTCAGACCTCCTTACATCTCATCTTCTGTAACGTGGCTGCAGATCTTCAGCCTCTCGGTTCTGAGCAGGTTCTGGAGCTCGTGGTAACAGGACTAACTTCCAGGATGAAGATGTGGGTTTAGTCCTGACTGACTGTTTCTGTGCTGGCAGATGAAGCGGGTCACATGAAACAGCTGACAGAGATGTCAGTTTGTTCGGGTGATGATGTCACACCCCAGTGGCTGATGGGTGGAAGATGGAACAGCTCAATCACAGCGACATAAACCCGACCACAGACCCATGTGGTCTCTGAGGCCGGTGGAACGACGGCAGGACCAGATATCAGTGGTGAGACGTCCAAACGTCCACGTTAAACATTTTATCTGGAAAATGTAAAGAACTAAAGATGTTTCCGGTTCAAACCGGTCTGGCGGGCATGAAGTCTGTACCTGAAAACCTGAACAGAACCAGAACCATCAGACGCGGTCTGAGATTTTGCAGCTTCTCTCAGTCAGACCCACATGGACCACACTGGACCAGACCAGACTGGACCTGACAGGGCTGAATGGCCCAGATTGAACCACACTAGATTGGATAGACCAGACTGGACCAGACCTAAATTGGACCAGATTAAGCCGGACTGGACAGAGTGGACCTGACAGGACCGGACCTGAATGAACCAGATTGAACCAGACTGGACTGGACCTGACGGACCTGCATGGACCAGACTGAACCTGACTGGACTGTACGGACCGGACCTGACAGGACTGGACCTGAATTAACCAGATTGAACCAGACCAGACTGGACCTGACGGACCTGAACAGACCAGATTGAACCGGACTAGACTAGATAGATCAGACTGGACCAGACCAGATGGAGCCGAATGGACCAGATTGAACCTGAAAGGACTGGTCTGGACTGGACTGGACTGGACGACGACCGGACCAGACGGACATGATAAGATAAGATAAAGATACTTTATTGATCCTCGAGGGGAAATTCATGAATGGACCAGACTGAACCTGACTGGACTGTACGGACCGGACCTGAATAAACCAGATTGAACCAGACTGGACCAGACCAGAGGGATCTGAATGGACCAGATCCAGACCAGAACCTGAAAGGACTGGACGGACCTGACGGACCTGAATGGACCAGACTGAACCTGACAGGACCGGACTGAACCTGACTGGTCTGAACCTGACTGGACTGGACCTAACGGGACTGGACCGGGCCTGTGTGGTTCTCCGACGTCTCCTGGGAGCGTTCCTACAGGTTTGTAGCAGAACTCCAGAACATCAGCTCTGACAGACAGACTCCTCTGGGAGTTGTAGTCTTTAACATCAAAGCCTTGTCGTCCTTCCTCCAGCTGAAGTTAACGAGCGACGAGCGAGACTCGTCTTCAAAGCCAACGTTTAGCGAGCAGACGGAGATAAAGAGGCTCTGATCTCCGTCGTCTTCCCCGTCTGCTTCCACAGGGAACCTCCCAGCGTCTGATCCCAGTATCAGGAGCTCCTCCGCTCGTCTCAGACGCCGTATCAAAGGCTCGTTATCAAGAACCCGTCACACGTTTACTTCTGACGACACCAACCAGCTGCAGAAACAAGTTTTTCCTCAAAGGACGAAAAATCGGCTGATTTCAGGACGGAAACTTTCCATTCTCATATTCAAGCATCTGAAATAAACCTGAATTGTTTCTATCAGGACTGGTTCTCATGTTTCTATCAGGTCTGGTTCTCATGTTTCTATCAGGTCTGGTTCTCATGTTTCTATCAGGTCTGGTTCTCATGTTTCTATCAGGTCTGGTTCTCATGTTTCTATCAGGTCTGGTTCTCATGTCAGGTCTGGTTCTCATGTTTCTATCAGGTCTGGTTCTCATGTTTTATCAGGTCTGGTTCTCATGTTTCTGTCAGGTCTGGTTCTCATGTTTCTATCAGGTCTGGTTCTCATGTTTTATCAGGTCTGGTTCTCATGTTTTTATCAGGTCTGGTTCTCATGTTTCTATCGGGCCTGGTTCTCATGTTTCTATCAGGTCTGGTTCTCATGTTTCTATCAGGTCTGGTTCTCATGTTTCTGTCAGGTCTGGTTCTCATGTTTCTATCAGGTCTGGTTCTCATGTTTCTATCAGGTCTGGTTCTCATGTCAGGTCTGGTTCTCATGTTTCTATCAGGTCTGGTTCTCATGTTTCTATCGGGCCTGGTTCTCATGTTTCTATCAGGTCTGGTTCTCATGTTTCTATCAGGTCTGGTTCTCATGTTTCTATCAGGTCTGGTTCTCATGTTTCTATCAGGTCTGGTTCTCATGTTTCTGTCAGGTCTGGTTCTCATGTTTCTATCAGGTCTGGTTCTCATGTTTCTATCAGGTCTGGTTCTCATGTTTCTATCAGGTCTGGTTCTCATGTTTCTATCAGGTCTGGTTCTCATGTCAGGTCTGGTTCTCATGTTTCTATCAGGTCTGGTTCTCATGTTTCTATCGGGCCTGGTTCTCATGTTTCTATCAGGTCTGGTTCTCATGTTTCTATCAGGTCTGGTTCTCATGTTTCTATCAGGTCTGGTTCTCATGTTTCTATCAGGTCTGGTTCTCATGTTTCTGTCAGGTCTGGTTCTCATGTTTCTATCAGGTCTGGTTCTCATGTTTCTATCAGGTCTGGTTCTCATGTTTTATCAGGTCTGGTTCTCATGTTTCTGTCAGGTCTGGTTCTCATGTTTCTGTCAGGTCTGGTTCTCATGTTTCTATCAGGTCTGGTTCTCATGTTTCTATCAGGTCTGGTTCTCATGTTTTATCAGGTCTGGTTCTCATGTTTTATCAGGTCTGGTTCTCATGTTTCTGTCAGGTCTGGTTCTCATGTTTCTGTCAGGTCTGGTTCTCATGTTTCTATCAGGTCTGGTTCTCATGTTTCTATCAGGTCTGGTTCTCATGTTTTATCAGGTCTGGTTCTCATGTTTTATCAGGTCTGGTTCTCATGTTTCTGTCAGGTCTGGTTCTCATGTTTCTGTCAGGTCTGGTTCTCATGTTTCTATCAGGTCTGGTTCTCATGTTTCTGTCAGGTCTGGTTCTCATGTTTCTGTCAGGTCTGGTTCTCATGTTTCTGTCAGGTCTGGTTCTCATGTTTCTATCAGGTCTGGTTCTCATGTTTCTATCAGGTCTGGTTCTCATGTTTCTATCAGGTCTGGTTCTCATGTTTTTATCAGGTCTGGTTCTCATGTTTTATCAGGTCTGGTTCTCATGTTTCTATCAGGTCTGGTTCTCATGTTTCTATCAGGTCTGGTTCTCATGTTTCTATCAGGTCTGGTTCTCATGTTTCTATCAGGTCTGGTTCTCATGTCAGGTCTGGTTCTCATGTCTCTATCAGGTCTGGTTCTCATGTCTCTATCAGGTCTGGTTCTCATGTTTTATCAGGTCTGGTTCTCATGTTTCTATCAGGTCTGGTTCTCATGTTTCTATAAGATCTGATTCTCATGTTTCTATCAGGTCTGGTTCTCATGTTTCTATAAGATCTGGTTCTCATGTCAGGTCTGGTTCTCATGTTTCTGTCAGGTCTGGTTCTCATGTTTCTATCAGGTCTGGTTCTCATGTTTCTATCAGATCTGGTTCTCATGTCAGGTCTGGTTCTCATGTTTCTATCAGGTCTGGTTCTCATGTTTCTATCAGATCTGGTTCTCATGTCAGGTCTGGTTCTCATGTTTCTATCAGGTCTGGTTCTCATGTTTCTATCAGGTCTGGTTCTCATGTTTTTATCAGGTCTGGTTCTCATGTTTTATCAGGTCTGGTTCTCATGTTTCTATCAGGTCTGGTTCTCATGTTTCTATCAGGTCTGGTTCTCATGTTTCTATCAGGTCTGGTTCTCATGTTTCTATCAGGTCTGGTTCTCATGTCAGGTCTGGTTCTCATGTTTTATCAGGTCTGGTTCTCATGTCTCTATCAGGTCTGGTTCTCATGTTTTATCAGGTCTGGTTCTCATGTTTCTATCAGATCTGGTTCTCATGTTTCTATCAGGTCTGGTTCTCATGTTTCTATAAGATCTGGTTCTCATGTCAGGTCTGGTTCTCATGTTTCTGTCAGGTCTGGTTCTCATGTTTCTGTCAGGTCTGGTTCTCATGTTTCTATCAGGTCTGGTTCTCATGTTTCTATCAGGTCTGGTTCTCATGTTTCTATCAGGTCTGGTTCTCATGTTTCTATCAGGTCTGGTTCTCATGTTTCTATCAGGTCTGGTTCTCATGTTTCTATCAGGTCTGGTTCTCATGTTTCTATCAGGTCTGGTTCTCATGTTTCTATCAGGTCTGGTTCTCATGTTTCTATCAGGTCTGGTTCTCATGTTTCTATCAGGTCTGGTTCTCATGTTTCTATCAGGTCTGGTTCTCATGTTTCTATCAGGTCTGGTTCTCATGTGTTCTTGTTCATCAGGTCTGGTTCTCATGTTTCTATCAGGTCTGGTTCTCATGTTTCTATCAGGTCTGGTTCTCATGTTTCTATCAGGTCTGGTTCTCATGTTTCTATCAGGTCTGGTTCTCATGTTTTATCAGGTCTGGTTCTCATGTTTCTATCAGGTCTGGTTCTCATGTTTCTATCAGGTCTGGTTCTCATGTTTCTATCAGGTCTGGTTCTCATGTTTCTATCAGGTCTGGTTCTCATGTTTCTATCAGGTCTGGTTCTCATGTTTCTATCAGGTCTGGTTCTCATGTTTCTATCAGGTCTGGTTCTCATGTTTCTATCAGGTCTGGTTCTCATGTTTTTATCAGGTCTGGTTCTCATGTTTTATCAGGTCTGGTTCTCATGTTTCTATCAGGTCTGGTTCTCATGTTTTATCAGGTCTGGTTCTCATGTTTCTATCAGGTCTGGTTCTCATGTTTCTATCAGGTCTGGTTCTCATGTTTCTATCAGATCTGGTTCTCATGTTTTATCAGGTCTGGTTCTCATGTTTCTGTCAGGTCTGGTTCTCATGTTTCTATCAGGTCTGGTTCTCATGTTTCTATCAGGTCTGGTTCTCATGTTTCTATCAGGTCTGGTTCTCATGTTTCTATCAGGTCTGGTTCTCATGTTTCTATCAGGTCTGGTTCTCATGTTTCTATCAGGTCTGGTTCTCATGTTTCTATCAGGTCTGGTTCTCATGTTTTATCAGGTCTGGTTCTCATGTTTCTGTCAGGTCTGGTTCTCATGTTTCTATCAGGTCTGGTTCTCATGTTTCTATCAGATCTGGTTCTCATGTTTCTGTCAGGTCTGGTTCTCATGTTTCTATCAGGTCTGGTTCTCATGTTTCTATCAGGTCTGGTTCTCATGTTTCTATCAGGACTGGTTCTCATGTTTCTATCAGGTCTGGTTCTCATGTTTCTATCAGGTCTGGTTCTCATGTTTCTATCAGGTCTGGTTCTCATGTTTCTATCAGGTCTGGTTCTCATGTTTCTATCAGGTCTGGTTCTCATGTTTCTATCAGGTCTGGTTCTCATGTTTCTATCAGGTCTGGTTCTCATGTTTCTGTCAGGTCTGGTTCTCATGTTTCTATCAGGTCTGGTTCTCATGTTTCTATCAGGTCTGGTTCTCATGTTTCTATCAGGTCTGGTTCTCATGTTTTATCAGGTCTGGTTCTCATGTTTCTGTCAGGTCTGGTTCTCATGTTTCTATCAGGTCTGGTTCTCATGTTTCTATCAGGTCTGGTTCTCATGTTTCTATCAGGTCTGGTTCTCATGTTTCTATCAGGTCTGGTTCTCATGTTTCTGTCAGGTCTGGTTCTCATGTTTCTATCAGGTCTGGTTCTCATGTTTCTATCAGGTCTGGTTCTCATGTTTCTATCAGGTCTGGTTCTCATGTTTCTATCAGGTCTGGTTCTCATGTCAGGTCTGGTTCTCATGTTTTATCAGGTCTGGTTCTCATGTCTCTATCAGGTCTGGTTCTCATGTTTTATCAGGTCTGGTTCTCATGTTTCTATCAGGTCTGGTTCTCATGTTTCTATCAGGTCTGGTTCTCATGTTTCTATCAGGTCTGGTTCTCATGTTTCTATAAGGATCGGTTCTCATGTCAGGTCTGGTTCTCATGGTTTCTATCAGGTTTGGTTCTCATGTTTTTATCAGGTCTGGTTCTCATGTTTTATCAGGTCTGGTTCTCATGTTTTTATCAGGTCTGGTTCTCATGTTTCTGTCAGGTTTGGTTCTCATGTTTCAATCAGGTTTGGTTCTCATGTTTCTATCAGGTCTGGTTCTCATGTTTCTATCAGGTCTGGTTCTCATGTTTCAATCAGGTTTGGTTCTCATGTTTCTATCAGGTCTGGTTCTCATGTTTCTATCAGGTCTGGTTCTCATGTTTCTGTCAGGTCTGGTTCTCATGTTTCTATCAGGTTTGGTTCTCATGTTTCTATCAGGTCTGGTTCTCATGTTTCTATCAGGTCTGGTTCTCATGTTTCTATCAGGTCTGGTTCTCATGTTTCTATCAGGTTTGGTTCTCATGTTTCTATCAGGTCTGGTTCTCATGTTTCTATCAGGTCTGGTTCTCATGTTTCTATCAGGTCTGGTTCTCATGTTTCTATCAGGTCTGGTTCTCATGTTTCTATCAGGTCTGGTTCTCATGTTTCTATCAGGTCTGGTTCTCCTGTTTTATCAGGACTGGTTCTCATCATGTCAAACTGGACTGAGCACAAACCTCTTGTAGAAAGTTCAGAGGTCAATGATGATGATGATGATGAAGAAAATGGATGATGGGTAAAAGGTCAGGTGATCATGACCTCACATCCTCAATCAAAGCCAGGTCCGAGACCAGGACCACAACAAAACTGGAACGGACCCAGCTGCGTTCACTGTCCCTGCTACGTTCACTGACCTTGCGTTCTTGATGCGTTCACGGACCCTGCTGCGTTCACTGACCCTGCGTTCTTGATGCGTTCACTGACCCTGCTGCGTTCACTGACCCTGCTGCGTTCACTGACCCTGCGTTCTTGATGCGTTCACTGACCCTGCTGCGTTCACTGACCCTGCTGTGTTCACTGACCCTGCTGCCTTTACTGACCCTGCTGCGTTCACTGACCCTGCGTTCTTGCTGCGTTCACTGACCCTGCTGTGTTCACTGACCCTGTGTTTCTGCTGCGTTCACTGACCCTGTGTTTCTGCTGCATTCACTGACTCTGCTGCGTTCACTGACCCTGCGTTCCTGCTGCGTTCACTGACCCTGTGTTTCTGCTGCGTTCACTGACCCTGCGTTCCTGCTGCATTCACTGACCCTGCTGCCTTCACTGACCCTGCGTTCCTGCTGCGTTCACTGACCCTGCGTTCCTGCTGCGTTCACTGACCCTGCTGCGTTTAGGGAACAGCTGAGGTGGACATCCGCTGGTACATGGGGGACCCTGGACCAGAACCCCGGGTCCGGACCTGGTCTACCTGGTTCCCGGCACCGCCCCCTACAGGTCGACGGAACCTCGCGGACCCTGAAGGCATCGCATTAACGTGTCGCAGGTGCCCTGAACGCATCATGACTTCTGTAGCTGTGATGTCATCGCTCTCACCCCGCAGGGTTTTACCCGGACCTCCGTTTAACCCAGGGACCCTCAGAGGGTCACGTGACCATATCAGCTGCTCAGGTGTTCCCACTGAAAACTATGCACCTGAATGCACCACCACCTCCTCCTCTTCCTCCTCTTCCTCCTGCCATTCATGACAAACGGTCAGAGCAGACAAAGAGCGGCTCCGCGCGCAGCTGGACACCATGTAAACACACGTCCGGAGAGCGCGCGCGGCTGCTGCGGCCCCTCGCGCGCTGCTGGAGCGGCGGGAAGACACCGACCCCCCGCCGCGGCTGTGGCCGGGCTCCGGGCTGCATGTGTCGGCTAAAAAATCTGCTGACGGCGCCGTTTCTGCCCGCAGCATGCGCGCGCGCCCCAGCGCCTCGCGCCTCACAAACGCGACCGGGGGGCGGCAGATGAAAGGAAAACGCGTGCGTTACCTTCATAGTTCCTGCCGCGTGCCTTCCGGATGTGGCAGCCCCGCGCGCGACGCGTGTCCGTCCGCGGTGAATCCTCTCCGGGCATCCAGCGTAGCGATGCTCCCTCCGCTGCTGCCGCGCGTTGCTGCTGCTGCGGCGCGCGCGGTGGGCGTGCGTCAGCGCGCGCGCGCGCGCGGTGGGGACAGTGCGTGATTGTCCACTGCAGGTGTATAATATATATATGAAGGTGGAAGACCACACACACACACACACTGAGCGCACGCGCTTGTGCATGCGCCTAATGTCTCTTTTCTGCATGAAATGTGCGCACGTGCGTGTGCGCATGTGGCGCCTGCAGGTACAGCAGCGTGATGGAGCTTTACTACAGAGAGAGAGAGCAGTGATGAGTGAAGGTCTCTCCACCATCTCGCTCTCTGTACAAGCAGAATGAGGCTGATGATGATGATGAAGGATGCGCGCATGCGCGTCACGCCGTGTGTGTTTCTGCGTACAAGAAGGGAGGGGGGTCAGGAAGGAAAAGGAAGTGACAGAGAGCTCCACCTTCAGGGGGCGGGGCCTGTGAGAGGATGAGGAGGGTAATCGGGGTGAAGGGCTGATGACGTCAGCACGCCTCTGGTGTAGTGCTGGAATTTGTTCACCTGATGATGCGATTCATCACGCACGGGCACAGACCTGCAGAGTCCAGATCTGGATTCCTGGACAACAGGTCCAGCAGGTCACCCGTCTGCGAGGACGCCGTCCCGGTTCTGGACGTGAGAGCTCAGGTGCAGCTAGACCAGGACCAGGACCGGGACCAGGACGAATATGACATCATTCCTGTGAGGTCAGCAGCCGCAGCGTCCGTTACGTTTATCCTGAATATGTTTTAAAGGCCCAGCAGCTGTTTTCACCCCCCAGCACTGAACGTGATGATGACATCATCCGTTTAAAGGTCCACAGGTGAGCTCACCTGTGTGGGACCTGGTCTCAAGGACACGTGGACCACGCAGCTGAACTTATGATCCATGTTTAGAACTGAACAGGTGAGGTGTTCCAGACGTCCCATCCCGGACGAGACCCCAGGGAGACCCAGGACACGCTGGAGGGACCACGTCTCATCCCGGACGAGACCCCAGGGAGACCCAGGACACGCTGGAGGGACCACGTCCCATCCCGGACAAGACCCCAGGGAGACCCAGGACATGCTGGAGGGACCACGTCCCATCCAAGACCAGACCCAGGGAGACCCAGGACACGCTGGAGGGACCACGTCCCATCCAAGACCAGACCCAGGGAGACCCAGGACACGCTGGAGGGACCACGTCCCATCCCGGACAAGACCCCAGGGAGACCCAGGACATGCTGGAGGGACCACGTCCCATCCCGGACAAGACCCCGGGGAGACCCAGGACACGCTGGAGGGACCACGTCTCATCCAAGACCAGACCCTGGGAGACCCAGGACACGCTGGAGGGACCACGTCCCATCCAAGACCAGACCGAGGGAGACCCAGGACACGCTGGAGGGACCACAACCCATCCAAGACCAGACCCAGGGAGACCCAGGACACGCTGGAGGGACCACGTCTCATCCAAGACCAGACCCAGGGAGACCCAGGACACGCTGGAGGGACCACGTCTCATCCAAGACCAGACCCAGGGAGACCCAGGACACGCTGGAGGGACCACGTCTCATCCAAGACCAGACCCTGGGAGACCCAGGACACGCTGGAGAGACCACGTCTCATCCAAGACCAGACCCAGGGAGACCCAGGACACGCTGGAGGGACCACGTCCCATCCAAGACCAGACCCAGGGAGACCCAGGACACGCTGGAGGGACAACGTCTCATCCAAGACCAGACCCAGGGACACCCAGGACACGCTGGAGGGACCACGTCCCATCCCGGACGAGACCCCGGGGAGACCCAGGACACGCTGGAGGGATGACGTCTCATCCAAGACCAGACCCAGGGAGACCCAGGACACGCTGGAGGGACCACGTCTCATCACGGACGAGACCCCGGGGAGACCCAGGACACGCTGGAGGGACCACGTCTCATCCAAGACCAGACCCAGGGAGACCCAGGACACGCTGGAGGGACCACGTCTCATCCAAGACCAGACCCAGGGAGACCCAGGACACGCCGAAGCAGCAAAACAGCCCCAGACCATCACACTACCACCACCATATTTTACTGTTGCTATGATGTTCCTTTTCTGAAATGCCGTGTTACTTTTACGCCAGATGTAATGGGACCTCCACCTTCCAGAAAGTTCCACTTTTGTCTCGTCAGTCCACAGAGTATTTTCCCAAAAGTCTTGGGGATCATCAAGATGCTTTCTGGCTAAACTGAGACGAGCCTTTATGTTCTTTTTGCTCAGCAGTGGTTTTGGTCTTGGAACTCTGCCATGCAGCCATTTTTGCCCCCCAGTCTCTTTCTGATGGGGGAGTCATGAACACTGACCTTCATTGAGGCAAGTGAGGCCTGCAGTTCTTGGATGTTGTTCTGGGGTCTTTTGTGACCTCTTGGATGAGTCGTCGCTGTGCTCTTGGGGTCATTTTGGTCGGCCGGCCCCTCCTGGGAAGGTTCACCACTGTTCCATGTTTTCACCATTTGTGGATAATGGTTCTCACTGTGGTTCTCTGGAGTCCCAAAGCTTTAGAAATGGCTTTGGAACCTTTTCCAGACTCATAGATCTCAATGACTTTGTTTCTCATTTGTTCCTGAATTTCTTTGGATGGCAGCATGATGTCTAGCTTTGGAGGATCTTTTGGTCTACTTCACTTTGTCAGGCAGGTCCTATTTAAGGGATTTCTGATGGAGAACAGGTGTGGCAGTAATCAGGCCTGGATGTGGATAGAGAAGCTGAACTCAGCTTTCCAAACATGATAAACCACAGTTCGTTTATGTTTTCATGGGGGGGGGGGGGGGGGGGGGGGGGTCACTTTTTCACATAGGGACATGGGAGGTTTGGATTTTTCTTTCTGCCTTACTAATAAAAACCTTCATTTAAAAACTGCATTTTGTGTTTACTTGTTATCTTTGTCGAATATTTAACCCTCTGTAGTTCCTGGAGCCATTTTGTTGATTTCACTTGTTTATTTTCCATGCCATTTTGGCTGTGTTGGCTGAATATAGCTGAAACTACCCAAAGGGTAATCATTTTTGATAAATATCAGATCTGTCGTGTCAGTTTCTTGAATTAGCTTAAAATGGCTGAGCTATGCAAAAACTACCTAATTTGATCCTAAGACCACACTATCGCCCCATTGAAAACCATTGAAAATACATTTTTTGATCCAGCATTAATCTTAATATAGAATAATCCATTTATTTAGAGGAAGTTTTCATTTTGAAGGGCAAGCCTTCAACTTGTGATTTTTATAGTACTCCACCGGATGATGTAACTTTTTTCATGTTTACACCTGCAGCAAAATATCACTTTTTTAACTGTTTTCTGCAAGGGTGCCATACAACTGAAATGATAATAATGTGTCACCAGTGGTGTCGAATCATTGTGCGTGTGCATAAAAACAAATGTCTGTGCATATATGGGTGTGTGTATGTGTGTGTGTGCACGTGCACGTGCATGTTTACATGCATACGTGTTAACAAGAGCACATATGATGTCATGTGTAAGTTCCTAAGTCTTTTTTTGTTTAGAAGGCCACATTGTGTCATAATTTTTTCAATAATTCAGATTCTGAGAAGTATTTCTTCAGCAATTGAAAGATATCTCATCAGGCGGAGAGGCTTGCTTTGGTTCTTGCTCGTATACTTTGCCAGGTGTTTAGCCAGCACCAAAGCAACTTTAGATTTTGTTTTGGTTTTAGCTCTGATACTGTTATATCAGCTGCAGGCAGCACTGAAGCAAAACTGGACTTTGTTTTGGTTTTGCTCAGGTAATTTATGCAGTTGATAGGTTAGAAATATGGAACAGGAACTCAGACACTGATGTCTTATATCCATCGGCTTAGTAATAAGTGCTACTCCTAAACACTAAATATCACATTCTGGATGTAAACAAAAAGCTAAAAGAAACCTGTAAAAGACTAGAATAGATGCAAAGGATTTTTTGACAAACTTGATAAGGTACATGCTGTACATGTGTTCCTTGGTAAGGAACACATGTATTTTTTTCTTATTTTGACTGTTTAAAATATTTTTTCCCTATCTTCTTTTTTTTTCATAAGAGAAAAATAAAATTTGGCAGCATTTGCTGTGTGACCACAGTTTTTCCTTCTGCAACCTCTGTGCAATCTAGTCTGGACACACAGACACACATGTGTATGCACACGCACACACACACATGCATGTGCACACACACACTCTCTCCCACCCCTATAAAAAATATAAATGTTGCGGTTTTCTAGTTTGATGTCCATCATTCAATATTCATCATTCAGCGTTCATCATTCAGAGTTCATCATTCAGCGTTTATTATTAAATTTTTTGCTGAAATAAATGTATTTTTCTGATTCAAACTAATCAAGTTTCTGAATTTTAGTCTAAGAACATGGCTTAATTAGCATTTAGATTACATATTTGATCCATTTTGCACAGGTTTCAGATTTTGAGCTTTGAATCAAATATGTGAGTTAAAAAAAGAAAAAAAAAGATTGAAATTGAGTGTGAAAAAAATAATGCATGAAAATCAATGTTGCTGCCAGTTGCTGGGGGCTTGATAATATGAATTACCAAATACATTTTAAAATGTATTTTATGGAAATAATTTAGATTTGTTTTTGTTCTTTCCCCTAAATAACTAAATAGTGGAGTTTTTGAGTGTTGTAACTATTGTGGCTACTAAAATGTTAAAACTCAAAAATTCTAATTATTCATGATAAGATATTTCAGGCTGAGGTTATTTGAAAGGAACAAGTCATTTGAATTCGAAAAATATTGACATATATCAGTTTTAGGGCAGGTTTTGCAAATTAGGGACAGTGTGGCCTCAGGGGAAAATGTGTTAGTTTTCATAGATAAACTGATATTGCATAAAAACTAAAAACACATGAAAATCAATGCTGCTGTCAATCAGTGAGCCATCTGAAGGACTTATAAGAACAACAAGCAAATAATACTTCAAGTGTATTTTGTGGAAATTATATAGCGTTTTCAAGTTAATCCATAAACAAATGGCTGACTTTTGTCACCATTATGGCAATCAAAGGGTTAAAAATACACCAAAATCTATGTGTATATTTTTTGCTAAAGTTATTTGGAATGAATGAGTCTTTTAAAGTAGAAAAAAAATTGCTTTATTATCATTTTATAGCAGTTTTTGCAAATAGGCGATAGTGTGGCTTTAGGGACAAATTAGTGAGTTTTTATAAAAAACTGAGACTGTAAAAAAAATGGAAATGCATGAAAATCAATACTGCCATCAATCAATGAACTATCTGAAGGCCTTACAATAACAAATAGCAAATAATACTTCAAATGAATTTTATGAAAATTGTATAGTGTTTTAAGTTTGTCCATAAACAAATGCTTGGGTTTTGCCACCATTATGGCAATCAAAGGGTTAAAAATACACTAAAATCTATGTGTATATTTTAGGCTAAAGGTATTTGGACTGAATGAGTCTTTTAAAGTAGAAAAAAATTTTGATATATGATCATTTCATAGCAGTTTTGCAAATAGGCGATAGTGTGGCTTTAGGGACAAATTAGGAAGTTTTTTGTAAAAAATGAGACTGTAGAAAAAACAGAAATGCATGAAAATCACTGTTGCTGTCAATCATTGACCCATCCCAAGACCTTATAATAACAACTGGCAAATATCACTTCAAATATATTTTATGGAAATTATATAGTGTTTTAAATTTGTCCATAAACAAATGCTTGGGTTTTGTCACCATTACGGCAATCAAAGGGTTAAAAATACACCAAAATCCATGTGTATATTTTAGGCTAAAGGTGTTTGGAATGAATGAGTCTTTTAAAGTCGAAAAAAATTTTGATATATGATCATTTCATAGCAGTTTTGCAAATAGGCAATAGTGTGGCTTTAAGGACAAATTAGGAAGTTTTTTGTAAAAAATGAGACTGTAGAAAAAACAGAAATGCATGAAAATCACTGTTGCTGTCAATCATTGACCCATCCCAAGACCTTATAATAACAACTGGCAAATTTCACTTCAAATGTATTTTATGGAAAATATTTAGTTTTATACATTTTTCTTCAATAAAAAATGATGGTGTTTTGAAAGAACAATGGCAAATAAAGGGTTAAAAAGGCTTAAATCTAATTTCTTTTTAATATAAATATTTCAGGGTTAAGTTGTTCTAAAAGAGAAACTTGCTTGTGGAAATTTTTTTTTGATGTATGATATTTTTTAAAGCAGTTTTTGCAAGGGTGGCAATGGCGTGGCCTTAGGGACACATTAGTCAGAAATTTAAAGGATCTACAGAGGGTTAAATTTGTTTGATGATCTGAAACATTTAAGTGACAAACATGCAAGAAAGTAAGAAATCAGGAAGGAGGAAACACTTTTTCACACAACTGTACATTTACACACACACACACACACACACAAATATATATATATATATATATATATATATATATATATATATATGCATGTGTATTTTCCAGATACTATCATGTACTACCATCTGCTGGTCATGTGTATAACTGCAGCTGGACTTTGGGGAAATAGTTTGTCTACCTGGTTCAGCTTTTTGTATTGAAGCCCTGCAAAACTCTGACATACATACATCCATTCGTCCATCTGTCCTTCAGTCATCCGTTCATTGTAGGTCTGATTGTTGGTCTGGTTGTAGGTCTGATTGTTGGTCTGGTTGTAGGTCTGATTGTTGGTCTGGTTGTAGGTCTGGTTGTAGGTCTGATTGTTGGTCTGGTTGTAGGTCTGATTGTTGGTCTGGTTGTAGGTCTGGTTGTAGGTCTGATTGTTGGTCTGGTTGTTGGTCGGGTTGTTGGTCGGGTTGTTGGTCTGGTTCTTGGTCTGGTTGTTGGTTTGGTTATTGGTCTGGTTGTCGGTCTGGTTGTTGGTCTGGTTGTCGGTCTGGTTATTGGTCTGGTTGTTGGTTTGGTTATTGGTCTGATTGTTGGTCTGGTTGTTGGTCTGGTTGTCGGTCTGGTTATTGGTCTGGTTATTGGTCTGGTTGTTGGTTTGGTTATTGGTCTGGTTGTTGGTCGGGTTATTGGTCTGGTTGTAGGTCTGGTTGTTGGTCTGATTGTTGGTCTGGTTGTTGGTCTGGTTGTCGGTCTGGTTATTGGTCTGGTTGTTGGTTTGGTTATTGGTCTGGTTATTGGTCTGGTTGTTGGTCGGGTTATTGGTCTGGTTGTAGGTCTGGTTGTTGGTCTGGTTGTTGGTTGGGTTGTAGGTTCAGTTCTTGGTCTGGTTGTTGGTCTGGTTGTTGGTCGGGTTGTTGGTCTGGTTATTGGTCTGATTGTTGGTCTGGTTGTTGGTCTGGTTGTTGGTTGGGTTGTAGGTTCAGTTCTTGGTCTGGTTGTTGGTCTGGTTGTTGGTCGGGTTGTTGGTCTGGTTATTGGTCTGATTGTTGGTCTGGTTATTGGTCTGGTTGTTGGTCTGGTTATTGGTCTGGTTGTCGGTCTGGTTATTGGTCTGGTTATTGGTCTGGTTGTTGGTTTGGTTATTGGTCTGGTTGTTGGTCTGGTTGTCGGTCTGGTTATTGGTCTGGTTGTTGCTTTGGTTATTGGTCTGATTGTTGGTCTGGTTGTTGGTCTGGTTGTCGGTCTGGTTATTGGTCTGGTTATTGGTCTGGTTATTGGTCTGGTTGTTGGTCTGGTTGTCGGTCTGGTTGTCGGTCTGGTTATTGGTCTGGTTGTTGGTTTGGTTGTTGGTCTGGTTGTCGGTCGGGTTGTTGGTCTGGTTGTTGGTTTGGTTATTGGTCTGGTTGTTGGTTGGGTTGTAGGTTCAGTTCTTGGTCTGGTTGTTGGTCTGGTTGTTGGTCTGGTTGTTGGTCTGGTTGTAGGTTCAGTTCTTGGTCTGGTTATTGGTCTGGTTGTTGGTCTGGTTGTTGGTCTGGTTGTCGGTCTGGTTATTGGTCTGGTTATTGGTCTGGTTGTTGGTTTGGTTATTGGTCTGGTTGTTGGTCGGGTTGTTGGTCTGGTTGTCGGTCTGGTTGTCGGTCTGGTTATTGGTCTGGTTATTGGTCTGGTTGTTGGTTTGGTTATTGGTCTGGTTGTCGGTCTGGTTATTGGTCTGGTTATTGGTCTGGTTGTTGGTTTGGTTGTTGGTCTGGTTGTTGGTCGGGTTGTTGGTCTGGTTGTAGGTCTGGTTGTTGGTCTGGTTGTTGGTCTGGTTGTTGGTCTGGTTGTAGGTTCAGTTCTTGGTCTGGTTGTTGGTCTGGTTGTAGGTTCAGTTCTTGGTCTGGTTGTTGATCTGGTTGTAGGTCTGGTTATTGGTCTGGTTGTTGGTCTGGTTGTTGGTTTGGTTATTGGTCTGGTTGTTGGTCTGGTTGTTGGTTTGGTTATTGGTCTGGTTGTTGGTCTGGTTGTCGGTCTGGTTATTGGTCTGGTTGTTGGTCGGGTTGTTGGTCGGGTTGTTGGTCGGGTTGTTGGTCTGGTTCTTGGTCTGGTTGTTGGTTTGGTTATTGGTCTGGTTGTTGGTCTGGTTGTTGGTTTGGTTATTGGTCTGATTGTTGGTCTGGTTGTTGGTCTGGTTGTCGGTCTGGTTATTGGTCTGGTTATTGGTCTGGTTGTTGGTTTGGTTATTGGTCTGGTTGTTGGTCGGGTTATTGGTCTGGTTGTAGGTCTGGTTGTTGGTCTGGTTGTTGGTCTGATTGTTGGTCTGGTTGTTGGTCTGGTTGTCGGTCTGGTTATTGGTCTGGTTATTGGTCTGGTTGTTGGTTTGGTTATTGGTCTGGTTGTTGGTCGGGTTGTTGGTCTGGTTGTCGGTCTGGTTGTAGGTCTGATTGTTGGTTTGGTTATTGGTCTGGTTATTGGTCTGGTTGTTGGTCGGGTTATTGGTCTGGTTGTAGGTCTGGTTGTTGGTCTGGTTGTTGGTTGGGTTGTAGGTTCAGTTCTTGGTCTGGTTGTTGGTCTGGTTGTTGGTCGGGTTGTTGGTCTGGTTATTGGTCTGGTTGTTGGTCTGGTTGTTGGTCTGGTTGTTGGTTGGGTTGTAGGTTCAGTTCTTGGTCTGGTTGTTGGTCTGGTTGTTGGTCGGGTTGTTGGTCTGGTTATTGGTCTGATTGTTGGTCTGGTTATTGGTCTGGTTGTTGGTCTGGTTATTGGTCTGGTTGTCGGTCTGGTTATTGGTCTGGTTATTGGTCTGGTTGTTGGTCTGGTTATTGGTCTGATTGTTGGTCTGGTTATTGGTCTGGTTGTTGGTCTGGTTATTGGTCTGGTTGTCGGTCTGGTTATTGGTCTGGTTGTTGGTCTGGTTGTCGGTCTGGTTGTCGGTCTGGTTATTGGTCTGGTTGTTGGTCTGGTTGTTGGTCTGGTTGTCGGTCTGGTTATTGGTCTGGTTATTGGTCTGGTTATTGGTCTGGTTGTTGGTCTGGTTGTCGGTCTGGTTATTGGTCTGGTTATTGGTCTGGTTGTTGGTCTGGTTGTTGGTTTGGTTATTGGTCTGGTTGTTGGTCGGGTTGTTGGTCTGGTTGTCGGTCTGGTTGTAGGTCTGATTGTTGGTTTGGTTATTGGTCTGGTTGTTGGTTGGGTTGTAGGTTCAGTTCTTGGTCTGGTTGTTGGTCTGGTTGTTGGTCTGGTTGTAGGTTCAGTTCTTGGTCTGGTTATTGGTCTGGTTGTTGGTCTGGTTGTTGGTCTGGTTGTCGGTCTGGTTATTGGTCTGGTTATTGGTCTGGTTGTTGGTTTGGTTATTGGTCTGGTTGTTGGTCGGGTTGTTGGTCTGGTTGTCGGTCTGGTTGTAGGTCTGATTGTTGGTTTGGTTATTGGTCTGGTTGTTGGTTGGGTTGTAGGTTCAGTTCTTGGTCTGGTTGTTGGTCTGGTTGTTGGTTTGGTTATTGGTCTGGTTGTTGGTTGGGTTGTAGGTTCAGTTCTTGGTCTGGTTGTTGGTCTGGTTGTAGGTCTGGTGGTCTGGTTGTAGGTCTGGTTGTAGGTCTGGTTGTAGGTCTGGTTGTAGGTCTGGTTGTTGATCTGATTGTAGGCTGGTTATTGGTCGGGTTGTTGGTCTGGTTGTAGGTTCAGTTCTTGGTCTGGTTGTTGGATCATCACCCGGATCACCATCATAATCTTCATCATGGTGCAGAAATGATGACATCACTCTGAGCAGCTTCTGAAAAACTTTTTATAAACAAAATCAAACTTAAATTTTAAAATCTTCTTAAAAAACAAAACATCGTCACCGTCAATCTGACCCGGTTTGTGTTCACCAGAACCAGGACCAGGACCTGGGGGTCAGGTGACTGCAGCAGAACCATGTTCCAGTCCGGAAAAGCAGAACCAGGACCTGGGGGTCATGTGACCACACCAGAACCAGCTTCCAGTCCCGCTGGTTCAGAACATGTTGAGGTAGAAATATTTGGACTGGAGGCAGCTGAACAATCAGAACCCAGAAGCCCGGATGGGGGGAAAACCGTCCTGGTCATCCCCGACCGTGAACTGGAACAGGAGGGGGCGTGGCCTCAGCCGCTCAGGTGGGGATGGAAGGAGGAACTTTTCTCCAGACAAGACTTTTTATTCTTTAAGTCAGTTTTCTGTCTCTACACCTCCATCATCATCATCATCGTCATTGTCATCGTCATCATCGTCATCCTCGTCATCGTCATCCTCCTCCTCCTCCTCCAGCAGGCATGGCAGGCAGGTGATGCAGGGTGGGGCCAGCAGCAGGTGACAGGCAGGTGATCTGGCCCGCTGAGGGTGGGGGTGGGGTCGGACCCTTCGGCCGGGGCAGACCGTCATCCGCTCCAGGTCCAGCAGCAGAGAGACCAGCTGGAGACACACAGACCCGTTAGCCTGAGCTAGTTATTGCCACCATGTCACAGGGGGGGGGCTCCATAGTGTAATAACGCTCATACATATTACATACATACAGAATACACATATACAGTGTATATATATATATATATATATATATATATATATATATATATATATATATATATATATATATATACTTCACAAAAATATCATGTATAGAAATATAATATTGCTTCTGAATTGTGGTGGGAAATAATAATAATAAACAGACAAAATAAACAAACAAACAGTCTCATGTTCAGACATGAGACCGGGTCTGAACACGAGACCGGGTCCCGACATGAGACCGGGTCCCATGACATGAGACCCGGTCTCGTGTTCAGACCCGGTCTCATGTTCAGACCCGGTCTCATGTTCAGACGCGGTCTCATGTCGGGACCCGGTCTCATGTTCAGACCCGGTCTCATGTCGGGACCCGGTCTCGTGTTCAGACCCGGTCTCATGTCGGGACCCGGTCTCATGTTCAGACCCGGTCTCATGTTCAGACCCGGTCTCATGTTCAGACGCGGTCTCATGTCGGGACCCGGTCTCATGTTCAGACCCGGTCTCATGTCGGGACCCGGTCTCATGTTCAGACCCGGTCTCATGTTCGGGACCCGGTCTCGTGTTCAGACCCGGTCTCATGTTCAGACCCGGTCTCATGTTCAGACGCGGTCTCATGTCGGGACCCGGTCTCATGTTCAGACCCGGTCTCATGTCGGGACCCGGTCTCATGTTCAGACCCGGTCTCATGTCGGGACCCGGTCTCGTGTTCAGACCCGGTCTCATGTTCAGACCCGGTCTCATGTTCAGACGCGGTCTCATGTCGGGACCCGGTCTCATGTTCAGACCCGGTCTCATGTCGGGACCCGGTCTCGTGTTCAGACCCGGTCTCATGTCGGGACCCGGTCTCATGTTCAGACCCGGTCTCATGTTCAGACGCGGTCTCATGTCGGGACCCGGTCTCATGTTCAGACCCGGTCTCATGTCGGGACCCGGTCTCGTGTTCAGACCCGGTCTCATGTCGGGACCCGGTCTCATGTTCAGACCCGGTCTCGTGTTCAGACCCGGTCTCACGTTCAGACCCGGTCTCATGTTCAGACCCGGTCTCATGTTCAGACCCGGTCTCATGTTCAGACCCGGTCTCATGTTCAGACCCGGTCTCACGTTCAGACCCGGTCTCATGTTCAGACCCGGTCTCACGTTCAGACCCGGTCTCATGTTCAGACCCGGTCTCATGTTCAGACCCGGTCTCATGTCGGGACCCGGTCTCATGTTCAGACCCGGTCTCATGTCGGGACCCGGTCTCATGTTCAGACCCGGTCTCATGTCGGGACCCGGTCTCGTGTTCAGACCCGGTCTCATGTTCAGACCCGGTCTCATGTTCAGACGCGGTCTCATGTCGGGACCCGGTCTCATGTTCAGACCCGGTCTCATGTCGGGACCCGGTCTCGTGTTCAGACCCGGTCTCATGTCGGGACCCGGTCTCATGTTCAGACCCTGTCTCATGTTCAGACCCGGTCTCATGTTCATGTATTGAGCAAAATTGCTCATATTTACAGCAAAAAATGCATTAAAAGACGTATGTTTTAGCCGATAGCTCATCTTTTAACACTGTTGGTCAGACGACCTCAAATTGTCCAGCAGTTTCCTTCAGTGTTGCAAAGTCTCTTGTATCATAACAAGAGACTTGGTAACACTGAAAGCAACTGTTGATGAGCAGCTTCTTCTTCATTATGTAGCTTTGGAATATCGTTGTGGTTGCATGTTTTGCAGCTTGTTTTGTCAATTGGACTTCTCAATATACTTTGTTAAAAAAAATCTCTCCATTCTCTATCATCTGTGCACTTTTAAGCAAAACACCAATTGATTTTTCATTTTAGGTCTCTAAAGAAAATTATATATATTTTTAGGACAAATATTCACATTTTTTCTCAATACATTTGAGATCATGTGACTTTGAGACCCCAAACCAGGTCAGGATTATAGTACTAACCAAGCTGGTCAAGATACACCGATTAGTTTTTTATTTTAGGTCTTTATAGATTTTTAATATATCATTTACTCTAAATGATTACTCACACACCAATTCTGATATATATACAGTTGTATATTTAATGTTGGGATGGAATTTTGCTGCACAAAACTATTCAGAGAAACAACCTGCAGTTTTATGCTACGAAGTGGTTTCCGCGCATATACCGTAAAGCCTACGATAGAAGCGCACTCAAAATTTAAGAGCGTCTGGCTTGACTGCAGTTCCCGCTCTCAGTGCTTAGGCCCCGCCCCCCCCAGTGAGGTGCGTACCTGGCTCAGGTGTTCCACCCGCGGTTCGTGCTCCTGGTACAGTCTGTGCGAGTCCGGCAGCGGTCGGTTCTGGACGCCGACGTAGACGTGGCGGTCGGGTCCAACGTGGACGATGGTGTCCATCATGGAGGACAGCTGACAGACGTGAGGACGACACGAGGACAGAGTTACTTCCTGGTTATGCATCTGCTTCAAATCTTTTTTAAAATCAAGTTAAAATTGATCAGATATGATAAATCACAGAATTACATTCACATTATAAATTTTCACGTCATTCATTATTTATGCTGAAACATAAAAACTAATGTTTCCATGGAAACCAAAAATAAACTCATTATTAAATGACAAAAACAGAATTTTATAGTACATATAAATAACATACAAATAAATAAATAAAAGGAAATGCATAAATAAATAAATTCAAAATATTTTTATTTTTCTTTTGAATTTTTTTTTTCAGTTTTTTCCCTAAAAGTAAAAAAAAAAAAAACAACCTCAACATTTTATTTAAATTATGAATGACAAATGAAATTATTAATTTAAAGTTATTAAAATATTTGCTGATATTTGTAGTTACAGTTCTAAAATGGTATTTATGATAAAAAGTATATGTATATATATATATATACATATATATATATATATATATATATATATATATATATATATATATATATATATATATATATATATATATACATATATATACATATATATACACACACACACACACACACACACACACACACACAGATAGATAGATAGAGAGGGAGAGAGAAAGAGAGATGAAAAGAAAGAGAGAGAGGCAACTCTGACTTGCCGTGTGTCATACATGACGTTGGTCACGCTGGTGTACCAGGCTATAAAATCCCTGTATGCATGTGAGTGTGTGTCTAAGTATGTGTAAATTAAATAATCTATGCTTTCTCACAAATGTCAGATATAACAAACCAAACGTCTTGAAAATCGGTTGATAATTGAGTCAGTTATGGAGGATTTAATCGGAGATCGATCTCTGCCTACATGGATTAATGCTACGAGGAGACGCGGCTTCCCCCTGCCTAAGATGGCGGCCAAGCTGACGTATCGCTCCAATCGACACCAGCGTCGGAGGCGGCATCTAGTTATATGTATGTGTTGCTGTGCTACATGTTATCATTGTTTAAGGTTAGCATTGTAACATGTTGCTATGCTACATGTTAGCATTGCTACATGTTAGCATTGATGCTTCCTAGTGTCTGCGGAGTCCTGGACTGGCGGGTCTGACCCGGTTCCGGGTTGTAGGGTGAGGAGTGTAAACGGGTCGTACTCTGGAGCACTGCAGCAGCTGTAGAACCGGTCCATCGGCCAGGACGGCGACCCAATGAGCCGGCAGCACCGTCGTCCTCAGCGCCCGCAGCAGCCGCAGCAAGCCCCGCCCACCTGCGTCGCTGACTCCGCCTCCCAGCAGGTCGACCGGCCCCGAGCTCTGCAAACATCCAGAGAGGCGGAGACTCAGCCTGACCCGCTTCCTCCACCGACCATGACTGACGGCTGCACTGACCAATGAGAGGTCTGGCTGGCTGGTGATGTCACACGGCGTGACATCGTTAGTGATGTCAGAGGTTGGTGAGGACGCCGTCACCGTCTCCTCGTCTGACCCGCAGCCCGGCAGCTCCACCTCCACGTCGTAGAAACTCCCCCGCTCCGACCCGTCCTCCACGCACGCCCGTGCCTCCGGGGCCCCGCCCCCAGGCACCTCCACAGGCTCCGCCTCCTCTTTGGGCTGCAGCAGGACGGGAGGAGCAGGAGGAGGAGGAGGGATGAAGGCTGTGGACACACAGAGGACGGAGCCGTCCTGGACAGAAGACAGTTGGTGTCAAACCGGGTCAGGGAGGGGGTCCTGGAACTGGACAGAACCGGTTTACCTGCGGCAGCAGTCCTGGCAGGCAGGTGAGGGCGGAGTCAGAGAGCATGCTGGGAGAAAGATGGCTGCCGTCCAGGCTCAGGCTCAGCTGGAAGACATGGGGGGGGGGGGGGGGTCAGACCGGGTCGCGGGGGTCTCATGCTGCTTCAGGTGTGTGCGTTACCTGCAGGTGCGAAGCCCCGCCTCCTCCACCGGCCAATGAGAACTGAGGACACAAAGATAATGAGACGATGAAGATCAAACAGTTTCATGTCAGAACACCACCGACCCACCTGCTCCTCTTCCTCCTCGTCCTCCTGCTTCACCTGCAGCTCCGCCGAGTCCCTGCACTCCTGGAACAGAAGAGACAAGGAGTCATCAGGACCACCAGGACCACGGAGACCAGGACCAGACCGGACGATGCGGGACGGATGGAGTCCACATCCCTGCAGACGCTGCACCTCCTCCTGTGGACCTCCTGCTCCGTCCCCCCTCCTGAACAAGACCCTGATACCTGAACTCCGTCACCTGGAGCAGGACTCAGTCCAGACCCAGACCTGGATCTGCTGATCCCCACGAGTCCGGCCCCGAGGACGAAGACCCAGAACACACCTGCAGCTGCTGTTTCTTCCTCTGCTCACCCTCCTCTTCCTTCATCCTGATCTCCACTGAGTCCTCGCTCTCCTGCAGTTCTTTCTCTGCTCTCCTTCGTCCTAACTTCCTCCTCTTCCTCACCCCCGAACAAAAACACACCGTGTTGTTGTCTCCCGTATGATCCTGACGTTCCGGGAAACATTCCAGGAAAAAACTTCCAAAAATGTTCTAAAAAATGTTTCCACGGATGTTCCAGGAAGTATTCCAGGAAAGGTTCCTGAAAGCGCTGCGGAAAACGTTCTAGGAAACGTTCCAGGGCACATTCCAGGAAAGAGTTCCTGAAAGCGCTGCGGAAACCGTTCTAGGAAACGTTCCAGGGCACATTCCAGGAAAGAGTTCCTGAAAGCGCTGCGGAAAACGTTCTAGGAAATGTTCCAGGGCACATTCCAGGAAAGAGTTCCTGAAAGCGCTGCGGAAAACGTTCTAGGAAACGTTCCAGGGCACATTCCAGGAAAGGTTCCTGAAAGCGCTGCGGAAAACGTTCTAGGAAATGTTCCAGGGCACATTCCAGGAAAGGTTCCTGAAAGCGCTGCGGAAAACGTTCTAGGAAACGTTCCAGGGCACATTCAGGAAAGGTTCCTGAAAGCGCTGCGGAAAACGTTCTAGGAAACGTTCCAGGGCACATTCCAGGAAAGGTTCCTGAAAGCGCTGCGGAAAACGTTCTAGGAAACGTTCCAGGGCACATTCCAGGAAAGAGTTCCTGAAAGCGCTGCGGAAAACGTTCTAGGAAACGTTCCAGGGCACATTCCAGGAAAGGTTCCTGAAAGCGCTGCGGAAAACGTTCTAGGAAATGTTCCAGGGCACATTCCAGGAAAGAGTTCCTGAAAGCGCTGCGGAAAACGTTCTAGGAAACGTTCCAGGGCACATTCCAGGAAAGGTTCCTGAAAGCGCTGCGGAAAACGTTCTAGGAAATGTTCCAGGGCACATTCCAGGAAAGGTTCCTGAAAGCGCTGCGGAAAACGTTCTAGGAAACGTTCCAGGGCACATTCCAGGAAAGGTTCCTGAAAGCGCTGCGGAAAAACGTTCTAGGAAACGTTCCAGGGCACATTCCAGGAAAGAGTTTCTGAAAGCGCTGCAGAAAACGTTCTAGGAAACGTTCCAGGGCACATTCAGTAAAGGTTCCTGAAAGCACTGCAGAAAACGTTCTAGGAAACGTTCCAGGGCACATTCCAGTAAAGGTTCCTGAAAGCGCTGCGGAAAACGTTCTAGGAAACATTCCAGGGCACATTCCAGGAAAGGTTACTGACAGCGCTGCGGAAAACGTTCTAGGGAAACGTTCCAGGGCACATTCCAGGAAAGGTTCCTGACAGCGCTGCGGAAAACGTTCTAGGGAAACGTTCCAGGGCACATTCCAGGAAAGGTTCCTGAAAGCGCTGCAGAAAACGTTCTAGGAAACGTTCCAGGGCACATTCCAGGAAAGGTTCCTGAAAGCGCTGCGGAAAACGTTCTAGGAAACGTTCCAGGGCACATTCCAGGAAAGGTTCCTGAAAGCGCTGCAGAAAAACGTTCTAGGAAACGTTCCAGGGCACATTCCAGGAAAGAGTTCCTGAAAGCGCTGCAGAAAACGTTCTAGGAAACGTTCCAGGGCACATTCCAGGAAAGGTTCCTGAAAGCGCTGCGGAAAACGTTCTAGGAAACGTTCCAGGGCACATTCCAGGAAAGGTTCCTGAAAGCGCTGCGGAAAACGTTCTAGGAAACGTTCCAGGGCACATTCCAGGAAAGGTTCCTGAAAGCGCTGCAGAAAACGTTCTAGGAAACGTTCCAGGGCACATTCCAGGAAAGGTTCCTGAAAGCGCTGCGGAAAACGTTCTAAGAAACGTTCCAGGGCACATTCCAGGAAAGGTTCCTGAAAGCGCTACGGAAAACGTTCTAGGAAACATTCCAGGGCACATTCCAGGAAGGTTCCTGAAAGCGCTGCAGAAAACGTTCTAGGAAACGTTCCAGGGCACATTCCAGGAAAGGTTCCTGAAAGCGCTGCGGAAAACGTTCTAGGAAACGTTCCAGGGCACATTCCAGGAAGGTTCCTGAAAGCGCTGCAGAAAACGTTCTAGGAAACATTCCAGGGCACATTCCAGGAAAGAGTTCCTGAAAGCGCTGCGGAAAACGTTCTAGGAAACGTTCCAGGGCACATTCCGGGAAAGAGTTCCTGAAAGCGCTGCGGAAAATGTTCTAGGAAACGTTCCAGGGCACATTCCAGGAAAGGTTCCTGAAAGCGCTGCGGAAAACGTTCTAGGAAACGTTCCAGGGCACATTCCAGGAAAGGTTCCTGAAAGCGCTGCGGAAAACGTTCTAGGAAACGTTCCAGGACACATTCCAGGAAATAGTTCCTGAAAGCGCTGCGGAAAACGTTCTAGGAAACGTTCCAGGGCACATTCAGGAAAGGTTCCTGAAAGCGCTGCGGAAAACGTTCTAGGAAACGTTCCAGGGCACATTCCAGGAAAGAGTTCCTGAAAGCGCTGCGGAAAACGTTCTAGGAAACGTTCCAGGGCACATTCCAGGAAAGAGTTCCTGAAAGCGCTGCAGAAAACGTTCTAGGAAACGTTCAAGGGCACATTCCCGGAAAGAGTTCCTGAAAGCGCTGCAGAAAACGTTCTAGGGAAACGTTCCATGGAACATTCCAGGAAAGGTTCCTGAAAGCGCTGCGGAAAACGTTCTACGAAACATTCCAGGGCACATTCCAGGAAAGGTTCCTGAAAGCACTGCGGAAACGTTCTAGGAAACGTTCCAGGGCACATTCCAGGAAAGGTTCCTGAAAGCGCTGCGGAAAACGTTCTAGGAAACGTTCCAGGGCACATTCCATGAAAGGTTCCTGAAAGCGCTGCGGAAAACGTTCTAGGAAACGTTCCAGGGCACATTGCAGGAAAGGTTCCTGAAAGCGCTGCGGAAAACGTTCTAGGAAACGTTCCAGGGCACATTCCAGGAAAGGTTCCTGAAAGCGCTGCGGAAACGTTCTAGGAAACGTTCCAGGGCACATTCCAGGAAAGGTTCCTGAAAGCGCTGCAGAAAACGTTCTAGGAAACGTTCCAGGGCACATTCCAGGAAAGAGTTCCTGAAAGCGCTGCGGAAAACGTTCTAGGAAATGTTCCAGGGCACATTCCAGGAAAGGTTCCTGAAAGCGCTGCGGAAAACGTTCTAGGAAACGTTCCAGGGCACATTCAGGAAAGGTTCCTGAAAGCGCTGCGGAAAACGTTCTAGGAAACGTTCCAGGGCACATTCCAGGAAAGGTTCCTGAAAGCGCTGCGGAAAACGTTCTAGGAAACGTTCCAGGGCACATTCCAGGAAAGGTTCCTGAAAGCGCTGCAGAAAACGTTCTAGGAAACGTTCCAGGGCACATTCCAGGAAAGGTTCCTGAAAGCGCTGCGGAAAACGTTCTAGGAAACGTTCCAGGGCACATTCCAGGAAAGGTTCCTGAAAGCGCTGCGGAAAACGTTCTAGGAAACGTTCCAGGGCACATTCCAGGAAAGGTTCCTGAAAGCGCTGCAGAAAACGTTCTAGGAAACGTTCCAGGGCACATTCCAGGAAAGAGTTCCTGAAAGCGCTGCAGAAAACGTTCTAGGAAACGTTCCAGGGCACATTCCAGGAAAGGTTCCTGAAAGCGCTGCGGAAAACGTTCTAGGAAACGTTCCAGGGCACATTCCAGGAAAGGTTCCTGAAAGCGCTGCGGAAAACGTTCTAGGAAACGTTCCAGGGCACATTCCAGGAAAGGTTCCTGAAAGCGCTGCGGAAAACGTTCTAGGAAACGTTCCAGGGCACATTCCAGGAAAGGTTCCTGAAAGCGCTGCGGAAAACGTTCTAGGAAACGTTCCAGGGCACATTCCAGGAAAGGTTCCTGAAAGCGCTGCAGAAAACGTTCTAGGAAACGTTCCAGGGCACATTCCAGGAAAGGTTCCTGAAAGCGCTGCAGAAAACGTTCTAGGAAACGTTCCAGGGCACATTCCAGGAAAGGTTCCTGAAAGCGCTGCGGAAAACGTTCTAGGAAACGTTCCAGGGCACATTCCAGGAAAGGTTCCTGAAAGCGCTGCGGAAAACGTTCTAGGAAACGTTCCAGGACACATTCCAGGAAAGAGTTCCTGAAAGCGCTGCGAAAACGTTCTAGGAAACGTTCCAGGGCACATTCCAGGAAAGGTTCCTGAAAGCGCTGCGGAAAACGTTCTAGGAAACGTTCCAGGGCACATTCCAGGAAAGAGTTCCTGAAAGCGCTGCGGAAAACGTTCTAGGAAACGTTCCAGGGCACATTCCAGGAAAGAGTTCCTGAAAGCGCTGCAGAAAACGTTCTAGGAAACGTTCCAGGGCACATTCCAGGAAAGAGTTCCTGAAAGCGCTGCAGAAAACGTTCTAGGAAACGTTCCAGGACACATTCCAGGAAAGGTTCCTGAAAGCGCTGCGGAAAACGTTCTAGGAAACGTTCCAGGGCACATTCCAGGAAAGGTTCCTGAAAGCACTGCGGAAAACGTTCTAGGAAACGTTCCAGGGCACATTCCAGGAAAGGTTCCTGAAAGCGCTGCGGAAAACGTTCTAGGAAACGTTCCAGGGCACATTCCAGGAAAGGTTCCTGAAAGCGCTGCGGAAAACGTTCTAGGAAGCGTTCCAGGGCACATTCCAGGAAAGGTTCCTGAAAGCGCTGCGGAAAACGTTCTAGGAAACGTTCCAGGGCACATTCCAGGAAAGAGTTCCTGAAAGCGCTGCGGAAAACGTTCTAGGAAACGTTCCAGGGCACATTCCAGGAAAGGTTCCTGAAAGCGCTGCGGAAAACGTTCTAGGAAACGTTCCAGGACACATTCCAGGAAAGAGTTCCTGAAAGCGCTGCGGAAAACGTTCTAGGAAACGTTCCAGGGCACATTCCAGGAAAGGTTCCTGAAAGCGCTGCGGAAAACGTTCTAGGAAACGTTCCAGGGCACATTCCAGGAAAGGTTCCTGAAAGCGCTGCGGAAAACGTTCTAGGAAACGTTCCAGGGCACATTCCAGGAAAGGTTCCTGAAAGCGCTGCGGAAAACGTTCTAGGAAACGTTCCAGGGCACATTCCAGGAAAGGTTCCTGAAAGCGCTGCAGAAAACGTTCTAGGAAACGTTCCAGGGCACATTCCAGGAAAGGTTCCTGAAAGCGCTGCAGAAAACGTTCTAGGAAACGTTCCAGGGCACATTCCAGGAAAGGTTCCTGAAAGCGCTGCGGAAAACGTTCTAGGAAACGTTCCAGGGCACATTCCAGGAAAGGTTCCTGAAAGCGCTGCAGAAAACGTTCTAGGAAACGTTCCAGGGCACATTCCAGGAAAGGTTCCTGAAAGCGCTGCGGAAAACGTTCTAGGAAACGTTCCAGGGCACATTCCAGGAAGGTTCCTGAAAGCGCTGCGGAAAACGTTCTAGGAAACGTTCCAGGGCACATTCCAGGAAAGGTTCCTGAAAGCGCTGCGGAAAACGTTCTAGGAAACGTTCCAGGGCACATTCCAGGAAAGGTTCCTGAAAGCGCTGCAGAAAACGTTCTAGGAAACGTTCCAGGGCACATTCCAGGAAAGGTTCCTGAAAGCGCTGCGGAAAACGTTCTAGGAAACGTTCCAGGGCACATTCCAGGAAAGGTTCCTGAAAGCGCTGCAGAAAACGTTCTAGGAAACGTTCCAGGGCACATTCCAGGAAAGAGTTCCTGAAAGCGCTGCAGAAAACGTTCTAGGAAACGTTCCAGGGCACATTCCAGGAAAGGTTCCTGAAAGCGCTGCGGAAAACGTTCTAGGAAACGTTCCAGGGCACATTCCAGGAAAGGTTCCTGAAAGCGCTGCGGAAAACGTTCTAGGAAACGTTCCAGGGCACATTCAGGAAAGGTTCCTGAAAGCGCTGCGGAAAACGTTCTAGGAAACGTTCCAGGGCACATTCCAGGAAAGGTTCCTGAAAGCGCTGCGGAAAACGTTCCAGGGCACATTCCAGGAAAGGTTCCTGAAAGCGCTGCGGAAAACGTTCTAGGAAACGTTCCAGGGCACATTCCAGGAAAGGTTCCTGAAAGCGCTGCAGAAAACGTTCTAGGAAACGTTCCAGGGCACATTCCAGGAAAGGTTCCTGAAAGCGCTGCGGAAAACGTTCTAGGAAACGTTCCAGGGCACATTCCAGGAAAGGTTCCTGAAAGCGCTGCAGAAAAACGTTCTAGGAAACGTTCCAGGGCACATTCCAGGAAAGAGTTCCTGAAAGCGCTGCAGAAAACGTTCTAGGAAACGTTCCAGGGCACATTCCAGGAAAGGTTCCTGAAAGCGCTGCGGAAAACGTTCTAGGAAACGTTCCAGGGCACATTCCAGGAAAGGTTCCTGAAAGCGCTGCGGAAAACGTTCTAGGAAACGTTCCAGGGCACATTCCAGGAAAGGTTCCTGAAAGCGCTGCAGAAAACGTTCTAGGAAACGTTCCAGGGCACATTCCAGGAAAGGTTCCTGAAAGCGCTGCGGAAAACGTTCTAGGGCACATTCCAGGAAAGGTTCCTGAAAGCGCTGCAGAAAACGTTCTAGGAAACGTTCCAGGGCACATTCCAGGAAAGGTTCCTGAAAGCGCTGCAGAAAACGTTCTAGGAAACGTTCCAGGGCACATTCCAGGAAAGAGTTCCTGAAAGCGCTGCGGAAAACGTTCTAGGAAACGTTCCAGGGCACATTCCAGGAAAGGTTCCTGAAAGCGCTGCAGAAAAACGTTCTAGGAAACGTTCCAGGGCACATTCCAGGAAAGAGTTCCTGAAAGCGCTGCAGAAAACGTTCTAGGAAACGTTCCAGGGCACATTCCAGGAAAGGTTCCTGAAAGCGCTGCGGAAAACGTTCTAGGAAACGTTCCAGGGCACATTCCAGGAAAGGTTCCTGAAAGCGCTGCGGAAAACGTTCTAGGAAACGTTCCAGGGCACATTCCAGGAAAGGTTCCTGAAAGCGCTGCGGAAAACGTTCTAGGAAACGTTCCAGGGCACATTCCAGGAAAGGTTCCTGAAAGCGCTGCAGAAAAACGTTCTAGGAAACGTTCCAGGGCACATTCCAGGAAAGGTTCCTGAAAGCGCTGCGGAAAACGTTCTAGGAAACGTTCCAGGGCACATTCCAGGAAAGGTTCCTGAAAGCGCTACGGAAAACGTTCTAGGAAACATTCCAGGGCACATTCCAGGAAAGGTTCCTGAAAGCGCTGCAGAAAACGTTCTAGGAAACGTTCCAGGGCACATTCCAGGAAAGGTTCCTGAAAGCGCTGCGGAAAACGTTCTAGGAAACGTTCCAGGGCACATTCCAGGAAAGGTTCCTGAAAGCGCTGCGGAAAACGTTCTAGGAAACGTTCCAGGGCACATTCCAGGAAAGGTTCCTGAAAGCGCTGCGGAAAACGTTCTAGGAAACGTTCCAGGGCACATTCCAGGAAAGGTTCCTGAAAGCGCTGCGGAAAACGTTCT
This sequence comes from Atherinomorus stipes, assembly GCA_023101725.1. NCBI lineage: Eukaryota > Metazoa > Chordata > Actinopteri > Atheriniformes > Atherinidae > Atherinomorus > Atherinomorus stipes. The sequence goes on along the minus strand of JALJCO010001602.1, from coordinate 546,770 downwards.
AGGAAACGTTCCAGGGCACATTCCAGGAAAGGTTCCTGAAAGCGCTGCAGAAAACGTTCTAGGAAACGTTCCAGGGCACATTCCAGGAAAGAGTTCCTGAAAGCGCTGCAGAAAACGTTCTAGGAAACGTTCCAGGGCACATTCCAGGAAAGGTTCCTGAAAGCGCTGCGGAAAACGTTCTAGGAAACGTTCCAGGGCACATTCCAGGAAAGGTTCCTGAAAGCGCTGCGGAAAACGTTCTAGGAAACGTTCCAGGGCACATTCCAGGAAAGGTTCCTGAAAGCGCTGCGGAAAACGTTCTAGGAAACGTTCCAGGGCACATTCCAGGAAAGGTTCCTGAAAGCGCTGCGGAAAACGTTCTAGGAAACGTTCCAGGGCACATTCCAGGAAAGGTTCCTGAAAGCGCTGCGGAAAACGTTCTAGGAAACGTTCCAGGGCACATTCCAGGAAAGGTTCCTGAAAGCGCTGCGGAAAACGTTCTAGGAAACGTTCCAGGGCACATTCCAGGAAAGAGTTCCTGAAAGCGCTGCGGAAAACGTTCTAGGAAACGTTCCAGGGCACATTCCAGGAAAGGTTCCTGAAAGCGCTGCAGAAAACGTTCTAGGAAACGTTCCAGGGCACATTCCAGGAAAGAGTTCCTGAAAGCGCTGCAGAAAACGTTCTAGGAAACGTTCCAGGGCACATTCCAGGAAAGGTTCCTGAAAGCGCTGCGGAAAACGTTCTAGGAAACGTTCCAGGGCACATTCCAGGAAAGGTTCCTGAAAGCGCTGCGGAAAACGTTCTAGGAAACGTTCCAGGGCACATTCCAGGAAAGGTTCCTGAAAGCGCTGCGGAAAACGTTCTAGGAAACGTTCCAGGGCACATTCCAGGAAAGGTTCCTGAAAGCGCTGCGGAAAACGTTCTAGGAAACGTTCCAGGGCACATTCCAGGAAAGGTTCCTGAAAGCGCTGCGGAAAACGTTCTAGGGCACATTCCAGGAAAGGTTCCTGAAAGCGCTGCAGAAAACGTTCTAGGAAACGTTCCAGGGCACATTCCAGGAAAGGTTCCTGAAAGCGCTGCGGAAAACGTTCTAGGAAACGTTCCAGGGCACATTCCAGGAAAGGTTCCTGAAAGCGCTGCGGAAAACGTTCTAGGAAACGTTCCAGGGCACATTCCAGGAAAGAGTTCCTGAAAGCGCTGCAGAAAACGTTCTAGGAAACGTTCCAGGGCACATTCCAGGAAAGAGTTCCTGAAAGCGCTGCGGAAAACGTTCTAGGAAACGTTCCAGGGCACATTCCAGGAAAGGTTCCTGAAAGCGCTGCGGAAAACGTTCTAGGAAACGTTCCAGGGCACATTCCAGGAAAGGTTCCTGAAAGCGCTGCGGAAAACGTTCTAGGAAACGTTCCAGGGCACATTCCAGGAAAGGTTCCTGAAAGCGCTGCGGAAAACGTTCTAGGAAACGTTCCAGGGCACATTCCAGGAAAGGTTCCTGAAAGCGCTGCGGAAAACGTTCTAGGAAACGTTCCAGGGCACATTCCAGGAAAGGTTCCTGAAAGCGCTGCGGAAAACGTTCTAGGAAACGTTCCAGGGCACATTCCAGGAAAGGTTCCTGAAAGCGCTGCGGAAAACGTTCTAGGAAACGTTCCAGGGCACATTCCAGGAAAGGTTCCTGAAAGCGCTGCAGAAAACGTTCTAGGAAACGTTCCAGGGCACATTCCAGGAAAGAGTTCCTGAAAGCGCTGCGGAAAACGTTCTAGGAAACGTTCCAGGGCACATTCCAGGAAAGGTTCCTGAAAGCGCTGCGGAAAACGTTCTAGGAAACGTTCCAGGGCACATTCCAGGAAAGGTTCCTGAAAGCGCTGCGGAAAACGTTCTAGGAAACGTTCCAGGGCACATTCCAGGAAAGGTTCCTGAAAGCGCTGCGGAAAACGTTCTAGGAAACGTTCCAGGGCACATTCCAGGAAAGGTTCCTGAAAGCGCTGCGGAAAACGTTCTAGGAAACGTTCCAGGGCACATTCCAGGAAAGGTTCCTGAAAGCGCTGCGGAAAACGTTCTAGGAAACGTTCCAGGGCACATTCCAGGAAAGGTTCCTGAAAGCGCTGCGGAAAACGTTCTAGGAAACGTTCCAGGGCACATTCCAGGAAAGGTTCCTGAAAGCGCTGCAGAAAACGTTCTAGGAAACGTTCCAGGGCACATTCCAGGAAAGAGTTCCTGAAAGCGCTGCAGAAAACGTTCTAGGAAACGTTCCAGGGCACATTCCAGGAAAGGTTCCTGAAAGCGCTGCGGAAAACGTTCTAGGAAACGTTCCAGGGCACATTCCAGGAAAGGTTCCTGAAAGCGCTGCAGAAAAACGTTCTAGGAAACGTTCCAGGGCACATTCCAGGAAAGGTTCCTGAAAGCGCTGCAGAAAACGTTCTAGGAAACGTTCCAGGGCACATTCCAGGAAAGGTTCCTGAAAGCGCTGCGGAGAAACGTTCTAGGAAACGTTCCAGGGCACATTCCAGGAAGAAGTTCCTGAAAGCGCTGCGGAAAACGTTCTAGGAAACGTTCCAGGGCACATTCCAGGAAAGGTTCCTGAAAGCGCTGCAGAAAACGTTCTAGGAAACGTTCCAGGGCACATTCCAGGAAAGGTTCCTGAAAGCGCTGCGGAAAACGTTCTAGGAAACGTTCCAGGGCACATTCCAGGAAAGGTTCCTGAAAGCGCTGCGGAAAACGTTCTAGGAAACGTTCCAGGGCACATTCCAGGAAAGGTTCCTGAAAGCGCTGCAGAAAACGTTCTAGGAAACGTTCCAGGGCACATTCCAGGAAAGGTTCCTGAAAGCGCTACGGAAAACGTTCTAGGAAACGTTCCAGGGCACATTCCAGGAAGGTTCCTGAAAGCGCTGCAGAAAAACGTTCTAGGAAACGTTCCAGGGCACATTCAGGAAAGGTTCCTGAAAGCGCTGCGGAAAACGTTCTAGGAAACGTTCCAGGGCACATTCCATGAAAGGTTCCTGAAAGCGCTGCGGAAAACGTTCTAGGAAACGTTCCAGGGCACATTCCAGGAAAGGTTCCTGAAAGCGCTGCAGAAAACGTTCTAGGAAACGTTCCAGGGCACATTCCAGGAAAGGTTCCTGAAAGCGCTGCGGAAGACGTTCTAGGAAACGTTCCAGGGCACATTCCAGGAAAGGTTCCTGAAAGCGCAGCGGAAAACGTTCTAGGAAACGTTCCAGGGCACATTCCAGGAAAGGTTCCTGAAAGCGCTGCGGAAAACGTTCTAGGAAACGTTCCAGGGCACATTCCAGGAAAGGTTCCTGAAAGCGCTGCGGAAAACGTTCTAGGAAACGTTCCAGGGCACATTCCAGGAAAGGTTCCTGAAAGCGCTGCGGAAAACGTTCTAGGAAACGTTCCAGGGCACATTCCAGGAAAGGTTCCTGAAAGCGCTGCGGAAAACGTTCTAGGAAACGTTCCAGGGCACATTCCAGGAAAGGTTCCTGAAAGCGCTGCGGAAAACGTTCTAGGAAACGTTCCAGGGCACATTCCAGGAAAGGTTCCTGAAAGCGCTGCGGAAAACGTTCTAGGAAACGTTCCAGGGCACATTCCAGGAAAGGTTCCTGAAAGCGCTGCAGAAAACGTTCTAGGAAACGTTCCAGGGCACATTCCAGGAAAGAGTTCCTGAAAGCGCTGCGGAAAACGTTCTAGGAAACGTTCCAGGGCACATTCCAGGAAAGGTTCCTGAAAGCGCTGCGGAAAACGTTCTAGGAAACGTTCCAGGGCACATTCCAGGAAAGGTTCCTGAAAGCGCTGCGGAAAACGTTCTAGGAAACGTTCCAGGGCACATTCCAGGAAAGAGTTCCTGAAAGCGCTGCAGAAAACGTTCTAGGAAACGTTCCAGGGCACATTCCAGGAAAGGTTCCTGAAAGCGCTGCGGAAAACGTTCTAGGAAACGTTCCAGGGCACATTCCAGGAAAGGTTCCTGAAAGCGCTGCGGAAAACGTTCTAGGAAACGTTCCAGGGCACATTCCAGGAAAGGTTCCTGAAAGCGCTGCGGAAAACGTTCTAGGAAACGTTCCAGGGCACATTCCAGGAAAGAGTTCCTGAAAGCGCTGCAGAAAACGTTCTAGGAAACGTTCAAGGGCACATTCCCGGAAAGAGTTCCTGAAAGCGCTGCAGAAAACGTTCTAGGAAACGTTCCAGGGCACATTCCAGGAAAGGTTCCTGAAAGCGCTGCGGAAAACGTTCTAGGAAACGTTCCAGGGCACATTCCAGGAAAGGTTCCTGAAAGCGCTGCGGAAAACGTTCTCAGGAAACGTTCCAGGGCACATTCCAGGAAAGAGTTCCTGAAAGCGCTGCAGAAAACGTTCTAGGAAACGTTCCAGGGCACATTCCAGGAAAGGTTCCTGAAAGCGCTGCGGAAAACGTTCTAGGAAACGTTCCAGGGCACATTCCAGGAAAGGTTCCTGAAAGCGCTGCGGAAAACGTTCTAGGAAACGTTCCAGGGCACATTCCAGGAAAGGTTCCTGAAAGCGCTGCAGAAAACGTTCTAGGAAACGTTCCAGGGCACATTCCAGGAAAGGTTCCTGAAAGCGCTGCAGAAAAACGTTCTAGGAAACGTTCCAGGGCACATTCCAGGAAAGAGTTCCTGAAAGCGCTGCAGAAAACGTTCTAGGAAACGTTCCAGGGCACATTCCAGGAAAGGTTCCTGAAAGCGCTGCGGAAAAACGTTCTAGGAAACGTTCCAGGGCACATTCCAGGAAAGGTTCCTGAAAGCGCTGCGGAAAAAACGTTCTAGGAAACGTTCCAGGGCACATTCCAGGAAAGGTTCCTGAAAGCGCTGCGGAAAACGTTCTAGGAAACGTTCCAGGGCACATTCCAGGAAAGGTTCCTGAAAGCGCTGCAGAAAACGTTCTAGGAAACGTTCCAGGGCACATTCCAGGAAAGGTTCCTGAAAGCGCTGCGGAAAACGTTCTAGGAAACGTTCCAGGGCACATTCCAGGAAAGGTTCCTGAAAGCGCTGCGGAAAACGTTCTAGGGCACGTTCCAGGGCACATTCCAGGAAAGAGTTCCTGAAAGCGCTGCGGAAAACGTTCTAGGAAACGTTCCAGGGCACATTCCAGGAAAGGTTCCTGAAAGCGCTGCAGAAAACGTTCTGGGAAACGTTCCAGGGCACATTCCAGGAAAGAGTTCCTGAAAGCGCTGCGGAAAACGTTCTAGGAAACGTTCCAGGGCACATTCCAGGAAAGAGTTCCTGAAAGCGCTGCGGAAAACGTTCTAGGAAACGTTCCAGGGCACATTCCAGGAAAGGTTCCTGAAAGCGCTGCGGAAAACGTTCTAGGAAACGTCCAGCCGACATCCAGGAAAGGTTCCTGAAAGCGCTGCGGAAAACGTTCTAGGAAACGTTCCAGGGCACATTCCAGGAAAGGTTCCTGAAAGCGCTGCGGAAAACGTTCTAGGAAACGTTCCAGGGCACATTCCAGGAAAGAGTTCCTGAAAGCGCTGAAAACGTTCTAGGAAACGTTCCAGGGCACATTCCAGGAAAGGTTCCTGAAAGCGCTGCGGAAAACGTTCTAGGAAACGTTCCAGGGCACATTCCAGGAAAGGTTCCTGAAAGCGCTGCGGAAAACGTTCTAGGAAACGTTCCAGGGCACATTCCAGGAAAGGTTCCTGAAAGCGCTGCAGAAAACGTTCTAGGAAACGTTCCAGGGCACATTCCAGGAAAGGTTCCTGAAAGCACTGCGGAAACGTTCTAGGAAACGTTCCAGGGCACATTCCAGGAAAGGTTCCTGAAAGCACTGCGGAAACGTTCTAGGAAACGTTCCAGGGCACATTCCAGGAAAGAGTTCCTGAAAGCGCTGCGGAAAACGTTCTAGGAAACGTTCCAGGGCACATTCCAGGAAAGGTTCCTGAAAGCGCTGCAGAAAACGTTCTAGGAAACGTTCCAGGGCACATTCCAGGAAAGGTTCCTGAAAGCGCTGCGGAAAACATTCTAGGAAACGTTCCAGGGCACATTCCAGGAAAGAGTTCCTGAAAGCACTGCAGAAAACGTTCTAGGAAACGTTCCAGGGCACATTCCAGGAAAGGTTCCTGAAAGCGCTGCGGAAAACGTTCTAGGAAACGTTCCAGGGCACATTCCAGGAAAGGTTCCTGAAAGCGCTGCGGAAAACGTTCTAGGAAACGTTCCAGGGCACATTCCAGGAAAGAGTTCCTGAAAGCGCTGCAGAAAACGTTCTAGGAAACGTTCCAGGGCACATTCCAGGAAAGGTTCCTGAAAGCGCTGCAGAAAACGTTCTAGGAAACGTTCCAGGGCACATTCCAGGAAAGGTTCCTGAAAGCGCTGCAGAAAACGTTCTAGGAAACGTTCCAGGGCACATTCAGGAAAGAGTTCCTGAAAGCGCTGCAGAAAACGTTCTAGGAAACGTTCCAGGGCACATTCCAGGAAAGGTTCCTGAAAGCGCTGCGGAAAACGTTCTAGGAAACGTTCCAGGGCACATTCCAGGAAAGGTTCCTGAAAGCGCTGCGGAAAACGTTCTAGGAAACGTTCCAGGGCACATTCAGGAAAGGTTCCTGAAAGCGCTGCGGAAAAACGTTCTAGGAAACGTTCCAGGGCACATTCCAGGAAAGGTTCCTGAAAGCGCTGCGGAAAACGTTCTAGGAAACGTTCCAGGGCACATTCCAGGAAAGGTTCCTGAAAGCGCTGCGGAAAACGTTCTAGGAAACGTTCCAGGGCACATTCCAGGAAAGGTTCCTGAAAGCGCTGCGGAAAACGTTCTAGGAAACGTTCCAGGGCACATTCCAGGAAAGGTTCCTGAAAGCGCTGCAGAAAACGTTCTAGGAAACGTTCCAGGGCACATTCCAGGAAAGAGTTCCTGAAAGCGCTGCGGAAAACGTTCTAGGAAACGTTCCAGGGCACATTCCAGGAAAGAGTTCCTGAAAGCGCTGCGGAAAACGTTCTAGGAAACGTTCCAGGGCACATTCCAGGAAAGGTTCCTGAAAGCGCTGCGGAAAACGTTCTAGGAAACGTTCCAGGGCACATTCCAGGAAAGGTTCCTGAAAGCGCTGCGGAAAACGTTCTAGGAAACGTTCCAGGACACATTCCAGGAAATAGTTCCTGAAAGCGCTGCGGAAAACGTTCTAGGAAACGTTCCAGGACACATTCCAGGAAAGAGTTCCTGAAAGCGCTGCGGAAAACGTTCTAGGAAACGTTCCAGGGCACATTCCAGGAAAGGTTCCTGAAAGCGCTGCGGAAAACGTTCTAGGGAAACGTTCCAGGGCACATTCCAGGAAAGAGTTCCTGAAAGCGCTGCGGAAACGTTCTAGGAAACGTTCCAGGGCACATTCCAGGAAAGAGTTCCTGAAAGCGCTGCAGAAAACGTTCTAGGAAACGTTCAAGGGCACATTCCCGGAAAGAGTTCCTGAAAGCGCTGCAGAAAACGTTCTAGGAAACGTTCCAGGGCACATTCCAGGAAAGGTTCCTGAAAGCGCTGCGGAAAACGTTCTAGGGAAACGTTCCATGGAACATTCCAGGAAAGGTTCCTGAAAGCGCTGCGGAAAACGTTCTACGAAACATTCCAGGGCACATTCCAGGAAAGGTTCCTGAAAGCACTGCGGAAACGTTCTAGGAAACGTTCCAGGGCACATTCCAGGAAAGGTTCCTGAAAGCGCTGCGGAAAACGTTCTAGGAAACGTTCCAGGGCACATTCCATGAAAGGTTCCTGAAAGCGCTGCGGAAAACGTTCTAGGAAACGTTCCAGGGCACATTCCAGGAAAGGTTCCTGAAAGCGCTGCGGAAAACGTTCTAGGAAACGTTCAGGGCACATTCCAGGAAAGGTTCCTGAAAGCGCTGCAGAAACGTTCTAGGAAACGTTCCAGGGCACATTCCAGGAAAGAGTTCCTGAAAGCGCTGCAGAAAACGTTCTAGGAAACGTTCCAGGGCACATTCCAGGAAAGGTTCCTGAAAGCGCTGCGGAAAACGTTCTAGGAAACGTTCCAGGGCACATTCCAGGAAAGGTTCCTGAAAGCGCTGCGGAAAACGTTCTAGGAAACGTTCCAGGGCACATTCCAGGAAAGGTTCCTGAAAGCGCTGCGGAAAACGTTCTAGGGCACATTCCAGGAAAGGTTCCTGAAAGCGCTGCAGAAAACGTTCTAGGAAACGTTCCAGGACACATTCCAGGAAAGAGTTCCTGAAAGCACTGCGGAAAACGTTCTAGGAAACGTTCCAGGACACATTCCAGGAAAGAGTTCCTGAAAGCGCTGCGGAAAACGTTCTAGGAAACGTTCCAGGGCACATTCCAGGAAAGGTTCCTGAAAGCGCTGAAAACGTGCAGGAAACGTTCCAGGGCACATTCCAGGAAAGGTTCCTGAAAGCGCTGCAGAAAAACGTTCTAGGAAACGTTCCAGGGCACATTCCAGGAAGAGTTCCTGAAAGCGCTGGGAAAACGTTCTAGGAAAACGTTCCAGGGCACATTCCAGGAAGGTTCCTGAAAGCGTTGCGGAAAACGTTCTAGGAAACATTCCAGGGCACATTCCAGGAAAGGTTCCTGAAAGCGCTGCGAAAAACGTTCTAGGAAACGTTCCAGGGCACATTCCAGGAAAGGTTCCTGAAAGCGCTGCAGAAAACGTTCTAGGAAACGTTCCAGGGCACATTCCAGGAAAGGTTCCTGAAAGCGCTGCGGAAACGTTCTAGGAAACGTTCCAGGGCACATTCCAGGAAAGGTTCCTGAAAGCGCTGCGGAAACGTTCTAGGAAACGTTCCAGGGCACATTCAGGAAAGAGTTCCTGAAAGCGCTGCAGAAAACGTTCTAGGAAACGTTCCAGGGCACATTCCAGGAAAGGTTCCTGAAAGCGCTGCAGAAAACGTTCTAGGAAACGTTCCAGGGCACATTCCATGAAAGGTTCCTGAAAGCGCTGCGGAAAACATTCTAGGAAACGTTCCAGGGCACATTCCAGGAAAGAGTTCCTGAAAGCACTGCAGAAAACGTTCTAGGAAGCGTTCCAGGAGCACATTCCAGGAAGGTTCCTGAAAGCGCTGCGGAAAACGTTCTAGGAAACGTTCCAGGGCACATTCCAGGAAAGGTTCCTGAAAGCGCTGCGGAAAAACGTTCTAGGAAATGTTCCAGGGCACATTCCAGGAAAGAGTTCCTGAAAGCGCTGCAGAAAACGTTCTAGGAAACGTTCCAGGGCACATTCCAGGAAAGGTTCCTGAAAGCGCTGCAGAAAAACGTTCTAGGAAACGTTCCAGGGCACATTCCAGGAAAGAGTTCCTGAAAGCGCTGCAGAAAACGTTCTAGGAAACGTTCCAGGGCACATTCAGGAAAGGTTCCTGAAAGCGCTGCGGAAAACGTTCTAGGAAACGTTCCAGGGCACATTACAGGAAAGGTTCCTGAAAGCGCTGCGGAAAACGTTCTAGGAAACGTTCCAGGGCACATTCCAGGAAAGGTTCCTGAAAGCACTGCGGAAAACGTTCTAGGAAACGTTCCAGGGCACATTCCAGGAAAGGTTCCTGAAAGCGCTGCGGAAAACGTTCTAGGAAACGTTCCAAGGCACATTCCAGGGAAAGAGTTCCTGAAAGCGCTGCAGAAAACGTTCTAGGAAACGTTCCAGGGCACATTCCAGGAAAGGTTCCTGAAAGCGCTGCAGAAAACGTTCTAGGAAACGTTCCAGGGCACATTCCAGGAAAGGTTCCTGAAAGCGCTGCGGAAAACATTCTAGGAAACGTTCCAGGGCACATTCCAGGAAAGGTTATTGAAAGCGCTGCGGAAAACGTTCTAGGAAACGTTCCAGGGCACATTCCAGGAAAGGTTCCTGAAAGCGCTGCGGAAAAACGTTCTAGGAAACGTTCCTGGGCACATTCCAGGAAAGAGTTCCTGAAAGCGCTGCGGAAAACGTTCTAGGAAACGTTCCAGGGCACATTCCAGAAAGGTTCCTGAAAGCGCTGCGGAAAACGTTCTAGGAAACGTTCCAGGGCACATTCAGGAAAGGTTCCTGAAAGCGCTGCGGAAAACGTTCTAGGAAACGTTCCAGGGCACATTCCAGGAAAGGTTCCTGAAAGCATTGCGGAAAACGTTCTAGGAAACGTTCCAGGGCACATTCCAGGAAAGGTTCCTGAAAGCGCTGCAGAAAACGTTCTAGGAAACGTTCCAGGGCACATTCAGGAAAGGTTCCTGAAAGCGCTGCGGAAAATGTTCTAGGAAACGTTCCAGGGCACATTCCAGGAAGGTTCCTGAAAGCGCTGCGGAAAACGTTCTAGGAAACGTTCCAGGGCACATTCCAGGAAAGGTTCCTGAAAGCGCTGCGGAAAACGTTCTAGGAAACGTTCCAGGGCACATTCCAGGAAAGGTTCCTGAAAGCGCTGCGAAAAACGTTCTAGGAAACGTTCCAGGGCACATTCCAGGAAAGGTTATTGAAAGCGCTGCGGAAAACGTTCTAGGGCACATTCCAGGAAAGGTTCCTGAAAGCGCTGCAGAAAACGTTCTAGGAAACGTTCCAGGGCACATTCCAGGAAAGAGTTCCTGAAAGCGCTGCAGAAAACGTTCTAGGAAACGTTCCAGGGCACATTCCAGGAAAGGTTCCTGAAAGCGCTGCAGAAAACGTTCTAGGAAACGTTCCAGGGCACATTCCAGGAAAGAGTTCCTGAAAGCGCTGCGGAAAACATTCTAGGAAACGTTCCGAGGACACACCTGGATCTGGGCCATGACGGGTTTCTGTCTCTGAGGACAAACATGGATCTGGGCCATGACGGGTTTCCGTCTCTGAGGACAAACATGGATCTGGGCCGTGACGGGTTTCCGTCTCTGAGGACAAACATGGATCTGGGCCATGATCCAGTTTGTTATCCGCTCATTTCTGATTTACTTCACCAGATAAAACACTGATGGAGAAAGCAGCAGAAGGTTCGTGTAGCAGCAGGATGAAAGAAAGACGTGGAACCTGAGTAAAACCTGAGTAGAACCTATGTAGAACCTGAAATGAACCTGAGTAGAACCCAGAAAACATTTGAGTAGAACCTGTGTAGAACCTGAATGGAACCGGAGTAGAATCAGAGTAAAACTGGAGTAGAATCTGAGTAGAACCAGAGTACAACATGAGTAGAACCTGAAATGAACCGAGTAGAACCTGGGAAGAATTTGAGTAGAACCTGAAATGAATCTGAGTAGAACCTGGGTAGAACCCAGTGGAACACAGAAGAAGTGAATTAAAACATCACAAACCTCGTTTTCCTTTGCATCATCCGTCCACGTCTTCCATGTGTTCCAATGATGGAACTGAGGTGGAGTTGCCGTGGGAACCGTCTCCTCCGCAGGGTGGACATGGTTCTGTGGTTCCACCATCCATTCTTTCCTGGTTGGCTGAGGAGGAAAAACATCGACAGCTGCAGCTCCTCTGGAGAACTGCAGATGGCAACAGTCACAACTCTACAAACATTAAACCCCAAAACTCCAAATCATTTTCCGCGATTTCATGTCAGAATAAATCCAGAAACTTTTAATCCCTGTCAGCATCAGAACCTTTAATCCCAGTCAGCATCAGAACCATTAATCCCAGTCAGCATCCAGAACCTTTAATCCCAGTCAACATCCAGAACCTTTAATCCCAGTCAGCATCAGAACCTTTAATCCCAGTCAGCATCAGAACCTTTAATCCCAGTCAACATCCAGAACCTTTAATCCCAGTCAGCATCAGAACCTTTAATCCCATTCAGCATTAAAACCTTTAATCCCAGTCAGCATCAGAACCTTTAATCCCATTCAGCATCAGAACATTTAATCCCATTCAGCATCAGAACCTTTAATCCCATTCAGCATCAGAACCTTTAATCCCAGTCAACATCAGAACCATTAATCCCATTCAGCATCAGAACCTTTAATCCCAGTCAGCATCAGAACCTTTAATCCCAGTCAACATCCAGAACCTTTAATCCCAGTCAGCATCAGAACCTTTAATCCCATTCAGCATTAAAACCTTTAATCCCAGTCAGCATCAGAACCTTTAATCCCAGTCAGCATCAGAACATTTAATCCCATTCAGCATCAGAACCTTTAATCCCATTCAGCATCAGAACCTTTAATCCCAGTCAGCATCAGAACCTTTAATCCCATTCAGCATCAGAACCTTTAATCCCATTCAGCATCAGAACCTTTAATCCCATTCAGCATCAGAACCTTTAATCCCATTCAGCATCAGAACCTTTAATCCCAGTCAGCATCAGAACCTTTAATCCCAGTCAGCGTCAGAACCTTTAATCCCAGTCAGCAACAGAACCTTTAATCCCAGTCAGCATCCAGAACCTTTAATCCCAGTCAGCATCTAGAACCTTTAATCCCAGTCAGCATCAGAACCTTTAATCCCAGTCAGCATCCAGAACCTTTAATCCCAGTCAGCATCTAGAACCTTTAATCCCAGTCAGCATCTGGAACCCTTAATCCCAGTCAGCATCAGAACCTTTAATCCCAGTCAGCATCTAGAACCTTTAATCCCAGTCAGCATCTGGAACCCTTAATCCCAGTCAGCGTTAGAACCTTTAATCCCATTCAGCATCAGAACCTTTAATCTCAGTCAGCATCCAGAACCTTTAATCCCAGTCAGCATCTAGAACCTTTAATCCCAGTCAGCATCCAGAACTTTTAATCCCAGTCAGCATCTAGAACCTTTAATCCCAGTCAGCATCTACAACCTTTAATCCCAGTCAGCATCTGGAACCCTTAATCCCAGTCAGCATTAGAACCTTTAATCCCATTCAGCATCAGAACCTTTAATCTCAGTCAGCATCCAGAACCTTTAATCCCAGTCAGCATCTAGAACCTTTAATCCCAGTCAGCATCCAGAACCTTTAATCCCAGTCAGCATCAGAACCTTTAATCCCAGTCAGCATCCAGAACCTTTAATCCCAGTCAGCATCTAGAACCTTTTATCCCAGTCAGCATCTAGAACCTTTAATCCCAGTCAGCATCTAGAACCTTTAATCCCAGTCAGCATCCAGAACCTTTATTCCCAGTCAGCATGAGAACCTTTAATCCCAGTCAGCATCTAGAACCTTTAATCCCAGTCAGCATCAGAACTTTTAATCCCAGTCAGCGTTAGAACCTTTAATCCCAGTCAGCGTTAGAACCTTTAATCCCAGTCAGCATCAGAACCTTTAATCCCAGTCAGCGTTAGAACCTTTAATCCCAGTCAGCATCCGAAACCTTTAATCCCAGTCAGCGTTAGAACCTTTAATCCCAGTCAGCGTTAGAACCTTTAATCCCAGTCAGCGTTAGAACCTTTAATCCCAGTCAGCGTCAGAACCTTTAATCCCAGTCAGCATCTAGAACCTTTAATCCCAGTCAGCATCTAGAACCTTTAATCCCAGTCAGCGTTAGAACCTTTAATCCCAGTCAGCGTTAGAACCTTTAATCCCAGTCAGCGTTAGAACCTTTAATCCCAGTCAGCGTTAGAACCTTTAATCCCAGTCAGCATCCGAAACCTTTAATCCCAGTCAGCGTTAGAACCTTTAATCCCAGTCAGCATCTGGAACCCTTAATCCCAGTCAGCATCAGAACCTTTAATCCCAGTGAGCATCAGAACCTTTAATCCCAGTCAGCATCTGGAACCCTTAATCCCAGTCAGCGTTAGAACCTTTAATCCCAGTCAGCGTTAGAACCCTTAATCCCAGTCAGCATTAGAACCTTTAATCCCAGTCAGCATCTGGAACCCTTAATCCCAGTCAGGATCAGAACCTTTAATCCCACTCAGCATCTGGAACCCTTAATCCCAGTCAGCGTTAGAACCCTTAATCCCAGTCCGCGTTAGAACTCACCACCACCAGACACCGCCTCTTCACACACTTCTGCTTGAGCCGGTTCATGCCGCCGAACTTCTTCATATCCAGGCAGTAGTTGCATCTGCCGCAGTTCTTCCTCTGGCAGGCGGCGCACTGACCGCAGCCGTGCCGCCGCTTCTTCTTCTGCAGAAACAGAGTCAGACGGTCAGCTGCTGAGGAGGAGGATGGACATGATGAAGGCCTCTGCTCGTCCACCATGTCTGGGCTTCGTTCTTACTTCGCTCTGCTGCGCTGTCCCCCCTTCCCTCAGCCGGCTCCGCATCGGCAACTGCAGGACCAATCACAGGCAGGCTGAAGGTCACATGACAGGCAGAGGTGTGACACAATCAGCAGCTGCTTCAGTCCTACCTGGAAGTCCTCGTCCTCTTCTTTCTTTGGTTTTCGCAGAACCCACTGATCCCACACCTGAAACAAGAGAACACACACCTGAACTCAGAGAACACACACCTGAAACAAGAGAACACACACCTGAACCCAGAACACACACCTGAACCCAGAGAACACACACACTGAAACAACACCGAACCCAGAACACACACACCTGAACCCAGAGAACACACACCTGAACCCAGAGAACACACACCTGAACCCAGAGAACACACACCTGAACCCAGAGAACACACACCTGAACCCAGAACACACACCTGAACCCAGAGAACACACACCTGAAACCAGAACACACACCTGAACCCAGAGAACACACACCTGAACCCAGAGAACACACACCTGAACTCAAAGAACACACACCTGAAACCAGAGAACACACACCTGAACCCAGAGAACACACACCTGATCCCAGAGAACACACACCTGAACCCAGAGAACACACACCTGATCCCAGAGAACACACACCTGAAACCAGAGAACACACACCTGAACCCAGAGAACACACACCTGAACCCAGAACACACACCTGAACCCAGAGAACACACACCTGAACCCAGAGAACACACACCTGAACCCAGAGAACACACACCTGAACCCAGAGAACACACACCTGAGAACACACACCTGAACCCAGAGAACACACACCTGAAACCAGAGAACACACACCTGAACCCAGAGAACACACACCTGATCCCAGAGAACACACACCTGATCCCAGAACACACACCTGAACCCAGAGAACACACACCTGAAACCAGAGAACACACACCTGAACCCAGAGAACACACACCTGATCCCAGAGAACACACACCTGAACCCAGAGAACACACACCTGAACTCAGAGAACTCACACCTGAAACCAGAGAACACACACCTGAACCCAGAGAACACACACCTGAAACAAGAGAACACACACCTAAACCAGAGAACACACACCTGAAACCAGAGAACACACACCTGAACTCAGAGAACACACACCTGAACTCAGAGAACACACACCTGAACCCAGAGAGCACACACCTGAACCCAGAGAACACACACCTGAACCAAGAGAACACACACCTGAAACCAGAGAACACACACCTGAACCCAGAGAACACACACCTGAACTCAGAGAACACACACCTGAACTCCAGAGAACACACACCTGAACCCAGAGAACACACACCTGAACTCAGAGAACACACACCTGAACTCAGAGAACACACACCTGAACCCAGAGAACACACACCTGAAACCAGAGAACACACACCTGAACCCAGAGAACACACACCTGAAACCAGAGAACACACACCTGAACCCAGAACACACACCTGAACCCAGAGAACACACACCTGAAACAAGAGAACACACACCTGAACCCAGAAAACACACACCTGAAACAAGAGAACACACACCTGAACCCAGAAAACACACACCTGAACTCAGAGAACACACACCTGAACCCAGAGAACACACACCTGATCCCAGAGAACACACACCTGAAACCAGAGAACACACACCTGAACTCAGAGAACACACACCTGAAACCAGAGAACACACACTTGAACCCAGAGAACACACACCTGAACCCAGAGAACACACACCTGAACTCAGAACACACACCTGAAACCAGAGAACACACACCTGAAACAAGAGAACACACACCTGAAACCAGAGAACACACACCTGAAACCAGAGAACACGCACCTGAACTCAGAGAACACGCACCTGAACTCAGAGAACACACACCTGAACTCAGAGAACACACACCTGAAACCAGAGAACACACACCTGAACCCAGAGAACACACACCTGAACTCAGAGAACACACACCTGAAACCAGAGAACACACACCTGAACTCAGAGAACACACACCTGAACCCAGAGAACACACACCTGAACCCAGAGAACACACACCTGAAACCAGAGAACACACACCTGAAACAAGAGAACACACACCTGAACCCAGAGAACACACACCTGAACCCAGAGAACACACACCTGAACTCAGAGAACACACACCTGAACTCAGAGAACACACACCTGAAACCAGAGAACACACACCTGAACTCAGAGAACACACACCTGAAACCAGAGAACACACACCTGAAACCAGAGAACACACACCTGAAACAAGAGAACACACACCTGAACCCAGAGAACACACACCTGAACCCAGAGAACACACACCTGAAACAAGAGAACACACACCTGAAACCAGAGAACACACACCTGAAACCAGAGAACACACACCTGAAACCAGAGAACACACACCTGAACTCAGAGAACACACACCTGAACTCAGAGAACACACACCTGAACCCAGAGAACACACACCTGAAACCAGAGAACACACACCTGAACCCAGAGAACACACACCTGAACCCAGAGAACACACACCTGAACTCAGAGAACACACACCTGAACTCAGAGAACACACACCTGAAACCAGAGAACACACACCTGAACTCAGAGAACACACACCTGAAACCAGAGAACACACACCTGAAACCAGAGAACACACACCTGAACCCAGAGAACACACACCTGAACCCAGAGAACACACACCTGAAACCAGAGAACACACACCTGAAACCAGAGAACACACACCTGAAACCAGAGAACACACACCTGAAACCAGAGAACACACACCTGAAACCAGAGAACACACACCTGAAACCAGAGAACACACACCTGAAACCAGAGAACACACACCTGAACTCAGAGAACACACACCTGAACTCAGAGAACACACACCTGAACCCAGAGAACACACACCTGAACTCAGAGAACACACACCTGAACTCAGAGAACACACACCTGAAACCAGAGAACACACACCTGAAACCAGAGAACACACACCTGAACCCAGAGAACACACACCTGAAACCAGAGAACACACACCTGAAACCAGAGAACACACACCTGAAACCAGAGAACACACACCTGAAACAAGAGAACACACACCTGAACCCAGAGAACACACACCTGAAACCAGAGAACACACACCTGAACTCAGAGAACACACACCTGAAACCAGAGAACACACACCTGAACTCAGAGAACACACACCTGAAACCAGAGAACACACACCTGAAACAAGAGAACACACACCTGAAACCAGAGAACACACACCTGAAACCAGAGAACACACACCTGAAACCAGAGAACACACACCTGAACCCAGAGAACACGCACCTGAACCCAGAGAACACGCACCTGAACTCAGAGAACACACACCTGAAACCAGAGAACACACACCTGAACCCAGAGAACACACACCTGAACCCAGAGAACACACACCTGAAACCAGAGAACACACACCTGAACTCAGAGAACACACACCTGAACCCAGAGAACACACACCTGAAACCAGAGAACACACACCTGAAACCAGAGAACACACACCTGAAACCAGAGAACACACACCTGAAACCAGAGAACACACACCTGAACTCAGAGAACACACACCTGAACTCAGAGAACACACACCTGAACTCAGAGAACACACACCTGAAACCAGAGAACACACACCTGAAACCAGAGAACACACACCTGAACCCAGAGAACACACACCTGAACCCAGAGAACACACACCTGAAACCAGAGAACACACACCTGAACTCAGAGAACACACACCTGAACCCAGAGAACACACACCTGAACCCAGAGAACACACACCTGAACTCAGAGAACACACACCTGAAACCAGAGAACACACACCTGAAACCAGAGAACACACACCTGAAACAAGAGAACACACACCTGAACCCAGAGAACACACACCTGAACCCAGAGAACACACACCTGAAACAAGAGAACACACACCTGAAACCAGAGAACACACACCTGAAACCAGAGAACACACACCTGAACTCAGAGAACACACACCTGAACTCAGAGAACACACACCTGAAACCAGAGAACACACACCTGAAACCAGAGAACACACACCTGAAACAAGAGAACACACACCTGAAACAAGAGAACACACACCTGAAACCAGAGAACACACACCTGAACTCAGAGAACACACACCTGAACTCAGAGAACACACACCTGAACCCAGAGAACACACCTGAACTCAGAGAACACACACCTGAACTCAGAGAACACACACCTGAACTCAGAGAACACACACCTGAAACCAGAGAACACACACCTGAAACCAGAGAACACGCACCTGAAACCAGAGAACACACACCTGAAACCAGAGAACACACACCTGAACCCAGAGAACACACACCTGAAACCAGAGAACACACACCTGAAACCAGAGAACACACACCTGAAACAAGAGAACACACACCTGAAACCAGAGAACACACACCTGAAACCAGAGAACACACACCTGAAACCAGAGAACACACACCTGAAACCAGAGAACACACACCTGAACCCAGAGAACACACACCTGAAACCAGAGAACACACACCTGAAACCAGAGAACACACACCTGAACCCAGAGAACACACACCTGAAACCAGAGAACACACACCTGAAACCAGAGAACACACCTACTCAAGAGGGACGGAAGACGGATGGATGATGGATGGATGATGGATGGATGATGGATGGATGAACTACCTTCTTGAACACAATGCTGTGTTGAGTCTTCTCTGATGGATTCTTCTTTGGTGATTTCTCGTCTGGTGTCTTCTTCTCTGGTGTCTTCTTCTCTGGTGGAGTCTTCTCTGGAAGAAAAGGAACAGAAGAAGAAGTAACATCTGTGCTTCCCATGTTGTTTACAAACAAGCTTCTGCCGCACAAATGATGACTTCCACACAGCCATGGTTAAAAACTCACCACTGTCAATATATTTCTGAACCAGGTGTCCATTCAATCTGAAACCTGATGACATAAATGTCTTCTATACGTCTCACCTCGTTCTGTTCATGTGTCATAACATGTTGTCCATGTCTCACGCTCTGTTCCTGTGTTAAAACATGTCGTCCATGTCTCACCTCGTTCTTCTCCTAAGTTACAACATGTTGTCCATGTCTCACGCTCTGTTCCTGTGTTATAACATGTCGTCCATGTCTCATGTTCTGTTCCTGTGTTATAACATATTGTCCATGTCCCATGTTGTTCTGTTCCTGTGTTAGAACATGTTGTCCATGTCCCATGTTGTTCTGTTCCTGTGTTAGAACATGTCATGCATGTCTCATGTTGTTCTGTTCCTGTGTTATAACATGTCGTGCATGTCTCATGTTGTTCTGTTCCTGTGTTATAACATGTCATGCATGTCTCATGTTGTCCTGTTCATGTGTTTACATGTTGTGCATGTCTCATGTTGTCCTGTTCATGTGTTATAACATGTAGTGCATGTCTCATGTTGTTCTATTCCTGTGTTATAACATGTCGTGCATGTTTCGTGTTGTTCTTTTTCTGTGTTATAACATGTAGTGCATGTCTCATGTTCTGTTTGTGTTTAAACATGTCGTGCATGTCTCATGTTGTCCCGTTCATGTGTTACAACATGCCGTGCATGTCTCATGTTGTCCTGTTCATGTGTTATAACATGTCGTGCATGTCTCATGTTGTTCTATTCCTGTGTTATAACATGTCGTGCATGTCTCATGTTCTGTTCCTGTGTTATAACATGTAGTGCATGTCTCATGTTGTTCTGTTCCTGTGTTATAACATGTCATGCATGTCTCATGTTGTTCTGTTCCTGTGTTATAACATGTAGTGCATGTCTCATGTTGTTCTTTTTCTGTGTTATAACATGTCGTGCATGTCTCATGTTGTTCTATTCCTGTGTTATAACATGTAGTGCATGACTCATGTTCTTTTTCTATGTTGTTCTGTTCCTGTGTTATAACATGTCGTGCATGTTTCATGTTGTTTTGTTCCTGTGTTATAACATGTCGTGCATGTCTCATGTTGTTCTATTCCTGTGTTATAACATGTAGTGCATGTCTCATGTTGTTCTTTTTCTGTGTTATAACATGTCGTGCATGTCTCATGTTGTTCTATTCCTGTGTTATAACATGTAGTGCATGACTCATGTTCTTTTTCTAGGTTATAACATGTCGTGCATGTCTCATGTTGTCCTGTTCCTGTGTTATAACATGTCGTGCATGTCTCATGTTGTCCTGTTCCTGTGTTATAACATGTCGTGCATGTCTCATGTTGTTCTGTTCCTGTGTTATAACATGTCGTGCATGTCTCATGTTGTCCTGTTCCTGTGTTATAACATGTCATGCATGTCTCATGTTGTTCTTTTTCTGTGTTATAACATGTCGTGCATGTCTCATGTTGTTCTTTTTCTGTGTTATAACATGTCATGCATGTCTCATGTTGTTCTGTTCCTGTGTTATAACATGTCGTGCATGTCTCATGTTGTTCTGTTCCTGTGTTATAACATGTCGTGCATGTCTCATGTTGTTCTGTTCCTGTGTTATAACATGTCGTGCATGTCTCATGTTGTTCTGTTCCTGTGTTATAACATGTCGTGCATGTCTCATGTTGTTCTATTCCTGTGTTATAACATGTAGTGCATGTCTCATATTGTTCTTTTTCTGTGTTATAACATGTCGTGCATGTCTCATGTTGTTCTGTTCCTGTGTTATAACATGTCATGCATGTCTCATGTTCTGTTCCTGTGTTATAACATGTAGTGCATGTCTCATGTTGTTCTTTTTTCTGTGTTATAACATGTCGTGCATGTCTCATGTTCTTTTTCTATGTTGTTCTGTTCCTGTGTTATAACATGTCGTGCATGTCTCATGTTGTTCTATTCCTGTGTTATAACATGTAGTGCATGTCTCATGTTGTTCTTTTTCTGTTATAACATGTCGTGCATGTCTCATGTTGTTCTATTCCTGTGTTATAACATGTAGTGCATGACTCATGTTCTTTTTCTAGGTTATAACATGTCGTGCATGTTTCATGTTCTATTCCTGTGTTATAACATGTCATGCATGTCTCATGTTGTTCTATTCCTGTGTTATAACATGTAGTGCATGACTCATGTTCTTTTTCTGTGTTATAACATGTCATGCATGTCTCATGTTGTTCTATTCCTGTGTTATAACATGTCATGCATGTCTCATGTTGTTCTGTTTGTGTTTTAACATGTCGTGCATGTCTCATGTTGTCCTGTTCATGTGTTATAACATGTCGTGCATGTCTCATGTCGTTCTGTTCCTGTGTTATAACATGTCATGCATGTCTCATGTTGTTCTGTTCCTGTGTTGTAACATGTCATGCATGTCTCATGTTGTCCTGTTCCTGTGTTATAACATGTCATGCATGTCTCATGTTGTTCTGTTCCTGTGTTATAACATGTCGTGCATGTCTCATGTTGTTCTGTTCCTGTGTTATAACATGTCATGCATGTCTCATGTTGTCCTGTTCATGTGTTTACATGTTGTGCATGTCTCATGTTGTCCTGTTCATGTGTTATAACATGTAGTGCATGTCTCATGTTGTTCTATTCCTGTGTTATAACATGTCGTGCATGTTTCGTGTTGTTCTTTTTCTGTGTTATAACATGTAGTGCATGTCTCATGTTCTGTTTGTGTTTAAACATGTCGTGCATGTCTCATGTTGTCCCGTTCATGTGTTACAACATGCCGTGCATGTCTCATGTTGTCCTGTTCATGTGTTATAACATGTCGTGCATGTCTCATGTTGTTCTATTCCTGTGTTATAACATGTCGTGCATGTCTCATGTTGTTCTGTTCCTGTGTTATAACATGTCATGCATGTCTCATGTTGTTCTGTTCATGTGTTATAACATGTAGTGCATGTCTCATGTTGTTCTGTTCCTGTGTTATAACATGTCATGCATGTCTCATGTTGTTCTGTTCCTGTGTTATAACATGTAGTGCATGTCTCATGTTGTTCTTTTTCTGTGTTATAACATGTCGTGCATGTCTCATGTTGTTCTATTCCTGTGTTATAACATGTAGTGCATGACTCATGTTCTTTTTCTAGGTTATAACATGTCGTGCATGTCTCATGTTGTCCTGTTCCTGTGTTATAACATGTCGTGCATGTCTCATGTTGTCCTGTTCCTGTGTTATAACATGTCGTGCATGTCTCATGTTGTTCTGTTCCTGTGTTATAACATGTCGTGCATGTCTCATGTTGTCCTGTTCCTGTGTTATAACATGTCATGCATGTCTCATGTTGTTCTTTTTCTGTGTTATAACATGTCGTGCATGTCTCATGTTGTTCTTTTTCTGTGTTATAACATGTCATGCATGTCTCATGTTGTTCTGTTCCTGTGTTATAACATGTCGTGCATGTCTCATGTTGTTCTGTTCCTGTGTTATAACATGTCGTGCATGTCTCATGTTGTTCTGTTCCTGTGTTATAACATGTAGTGCATGTCTCATGTTGTTCTTTTTCTGTGTTATAACATGTCGTGCATGTCTCATGTTGTTCTATTCCTGTGTTATAACATGTAGTGCATGTCTCATATTGTTCTTTTTCTGTGTTATAACATGTCGTGCATGTCTCATGTTGTTCTGTTCCTGTGTTATAACATGTCATGCATGTCTCATGTTGTTCTGTTCCTGTGTTATAACATGTAGTGCATGTCTCATGTTGTTCTTTTTCTGTGTTATAACATGTCGTGCATGTCTCATGTTCTTTTTCTATGTTGTTCTGTTCCTGTGTTATAACATGTCGTGCATGTCTCATGTTGTTCTATTCCTGTGTTATAACATGTAGTGCATGTCTCATGTTGTTCTTTTTCTGTTATAACATGTCGTGCATGTCTCATGTTGTTCTATTCCTGTGTTATAACATGTAGTGCATGACTCATGTTCTTTTTCTAGGTTATAACATGTCGTGCATGTTTCATGTTCTATTCCTGTGTTATAACATGTCATGCGTGTCTCATGTTGTTCTATTCCTGTGTTATAACATGTAGTGCATGACTCATGTTCTTTTTCTGTGTTATAACATGTCATGCATGTCTCATGTTGTTCTATTCCTGTGTTATAACATGTCATGCATGTCTCATGTTGTTCTGTTTGTGTTTTAACATGTCGTGCATGTCTCATGTTGTCCTGTTCATGTGTTATAACATGTCGTGCATGTCTCATGTCGTTCTGTTCCTGTGTTATAACATGTCATGCATGTCTCATGTTGTTCTGTTCCTGTGTTGTAACATGTCATGCATGTCTCATGTTGTCCTGTTCCTGTGTTATAACATGTCATGCATGTCTCATGTTATTCTGTTCCTGTGTTATAACACGTCGTGCATGTCTCATGTTGTTCTGTTCCTGTGTTATAACATGTCGTGCATGTCTCATGTTGTTCTGTTCCTGTGTTATAACATGTCGTGCATGTCTCATGTTGTTCTGTTCCTGTGTTATAACACGTCGTGCATGTCTCATGTTGTTCTGTTCCTGTGTTATAACATGTCGTGCATGTCTCATGTTGTTCTGTTCCTGTGTTATAACATGTCGTGCATGTCTCATGTTGTTCTGTTCCTGTGTTATAACATGTCGTGCATGTCTCATGTTGTTCTATTCCTGTTTTATATATATAGTCATGTCATTTTTCTATTCCTGTGTTATAACATGTCGTGCATGTCTCATGTTGTTCTGTTCCTGTGTTATAACATGTCGTGCATGTCTCATGTTGTTCTGTTCCTGTGTTATAACATGTCGTGCATGTCTCATGTTGTTCTGTTCCTGTGTTATAACATGTCGTGCATGTCTCATGTTGTTCTGTTCCTGTGTTATAACATGTCGTGCATGTCTCATGTTGTTCTGTTCCTGTGTTATAACATGTCGTGCATGTCTCATGTTGTTCTGTTCCTGTGTTATAACATGTAGTGCATGTCTCATGTTGTTCTATTTCTGTGTTATAACATGTCATGCATGTCTCATGTTATTCTGTTCCTGTGTTATAACACGTCGTGCATGTCTCATGTTGTTCTGTTCCTGTGTTATAACATGTCGTGCATGTCTCATGTTGTTCTGTTCCTGTGTTATAACATGTCGTGCATGTCTCATGTTGTTCTATTCCTGTGTTATAACATGTCATGCATGTCTCATGTTGTTCTGTTCCTGTGTTATAACATGTCGTGCATGTCTCATGTTGTCCTGTTCCTGTGTTATAACATGTCTCATGTGGCTGTATATTCTATTATTTCTGAGGACGGATGATGGGAGCCAGCGATTGGCCAGAATCCTGCATATTTACATGGACCATTAATCCGCCTGCCGCCTGTTCTAAGTAAACCAATTGAAATGAATCAGCACTGTCACATGATTGAAGGTTTAGGCTCCGCCCCCAACCAGGTAGACAGGTGTGTATTACCTGCAGACAAGCAGCAGCAGTCTTTCTGTCCACAACAGGGCGGCAACCTGCAACCAACAACCAATCAGAGCTCAGATATCATAGCTGTGGTGATGTCACTGAGACGGTGTCATGTTAGCTCCACCCTCTCTTACCTGATGTCCTCTGATTGGCTGTTGCCTTCAGGTTGGATGGCATCCTCCATGCTGATACAGTAGTTGTGGTCTATCATGAGGTGCAGGGGGGCGGAGTCAGCGGTGACATCAGAGGACTGCAGGCCGGGGTCACTGTGGGGAGCCGGGAATCTCACCTCCACCGTTTTCACGAACCGCTTCGATCTTCTTTCGCCGTTCTGCGGGTCCAGCGGCTGCGTCCAATCACAGGCCGGCCCCGGGGCATGTGACTTACGGGGCCGGCCCCGCCCCCTCCGCTTCCACGCCATCAGCTGTTCCAGAGGCTGGCGGACGATCACGATCCTGCACTTCTTCAGGTCAGGGAACAGCTTCCTCCATCGCTCCTCCTCCTCCATCCTCAGGGTTGCCATGGAAACCACAACACCCCCCCTGGTTCTGGAACGATTGCGGGTCAGACGGACCTCCTCTTCCTCCGGAGGCTCTACTACCTCTGCAGGACAAACAGAACCTGGGTCAGAACCCGACAGCAGGAAGCAAAACACCGTTCAGCCTTCATCTTCATCCTCATCCTCATCCTCATCATCATCCTGACTGGTTAGTGGGATACATCAACTCATAAGTTAAAAAATTTATATTTACAGCAGGAATAAACATGTTTACAGCAGGAATAAACATGTTTACAGCAGAAATAAACCTGTTTACAGCAGAAATGAACACGTTTACAGCAGAAATAAGCACGTTTACAGCAGAAATAAGCACGTTTACAGCAGAAATAAACATGTTTACAGCTGAAATGAACTGTTTACAGCTGAAATAAACATGTTTACAGCAGAAATAAACATGTTTACAGCAGAAATAAACACGTTTACAGCAGAAATAAACATGTTTACAGCTGAAATAAACATGTTTACAGCAGGAATAAACACATTTACAGCAGAAATAAACATGTTTACAGCAGAAATAAACACGTTAACAGCAGGAATAAACAAGTTTACAGCTGAAATGAACTGTTTACAGCTGAAATAAACATGTTTACAGCTGAAATAAACATGTTTACAGCTGAAATAGACATGTTTACAGCAGAAATAAACACGTTTACAGCTTAAATAAACATGTTTACAGCTGAAATAAACATGTTTACAGCTGAAATAAACATGTTTACAGCAGAAATAAACACGTTTACAGCAGAAATAAACATGTTCAGAGCAGAAATAAACATGTTTACAGCAGGAATAAACATGTTTACAGCAGAAATAAACATGTTTACAGCAGAAATAAACACGTTAACAGCAGGAATAAACAAGTTTACAGCTGAAATGAACTGTTTACAGCTGAAATAAACATGTTTACAGCTGAAATAAACATGTTTACAGCTGAAATAGACATGTTTACAGCAGAAATAAACACGTTTACAGCTGAAATAAACATGTTTACAGCTGAATTAAACATGTTTACAGCAGAAATAAACACGTTTACAGCAGAAATAAACATGTTCAGAGCAGAAATAAACATGTTTACAGCAGGAATAAACATGTTTACAGCAGAAATAATCATGTTTATAGCAGAAATGAACATGTTTACAGCCTGGTTCTAATCATCATCATCAAGTTTACCTTCATGTCAACTGTGAGGGGGGGTGAATGTTTTCATAACTTATCTGTTTAGATGTTAATCTGGAAATTATGCATAATTAGGGGCGTGTCCTTCTCTCTGATTGGGTAAGGGAACGTAAGAGCTGATTACCAGCGCTCCGTGTGGCGTTGCCACCTGTCTGCAGCTGCTCCTGGTCATGCTAGCAGCATGTGAGGAGCTGCAGCTGTCACCTGATTGGACACTTACCTCCCACTTCTAGCCCCGCCCCCAGACACAGCTCATCCAATGGCTCCATGTCCATGTCAGGATGTGTAAGGACCGCCCCCTCTGCTACCGCAGCCAATGAAAGTGAGTCATGCACCCGGTGGGCGTGGCCTCTCTGTCCATCTTGTTCAGAGTGAGAGCCACTCAGGAGGTCATGTGACACCAACGAAGCTGTTGATTCGCTTATGAATGACTGTCAATCATCCTTGATGGAAGGTGTCAGGAACCTGGCCAGGAAGTAAACAACAACAAAACTAAAGTAAATATGGATAACAGAGATATTAATGGTGGAACACAATATTCAAAATACAGCCGCCGACTAGTTCCACCCGCCGTGAACCGCCGACTAGTTCCACCTGCCGGGAACCGCCGACTAGTTCCACCCGCCCGGAACCGCCGACTAGTTCCACCCGCCAGGAAACGCAGATTAGTTCCACCCGCCGGGAACCGCCGACTAGTTCCACCCGCCGTGAACCGCCGACTAGTTCCACCCGCCGTGAACCGCCGACTAGTTCCACCCGCCGTGAACCGCCTACAAGTTCCACCCGCCGTGAACCGCCGACTAGTTCCACCTGCCGGGAACCGCCGACTAGTTCCACCCGCCGGAACCGCCGACTAGTTCCACCCGCCAGGAACCGCCGATAGTTCCACCCGCCGAACAACCGACAGTTCCACCCGCCGTGAACCCCCGACTAGTTCCACCCCCCGTGAACCGCCGACTAGTTCCACCCGCCGTGAACCGCCGACTAGTTCCACCCGCCGGAACCGCCGACTAGTTCCACCCGCCGGGAACCGCCGACTAGTTCCACCCGCCGGAACCCCCCCCCCACCTCCCCGACTAGTTCCACCCGCCGGAACCGCCGACTAGTTCCACCCGCCGTGAACCGCCTACAAGTTCCACCCGCCGTGAACCGCCGACTAGTTCCACCCGCCGGGAACCGCCGACTAGTTCCACCCGCCGTGAACCGCCGACTAGTTCCACCCGCCGTGAACCACCGACTAGTTCCACCCGCCGGGAACCGCCTACTAGTTCCACCCGCCGGGAACCACCGACTAGTTCCACCTGCCGGGAACCGCCGACTAGTTCCACCCGCCCGGAACCGCCGACTAGTTCCACCCGCCGGGAAATACGACTAGTTCCACCCGCCGTGAACCGCCGACTAGTTCCACCTGCCGGGAACCGCCGACTAGTTCCACCCGCCGGGAAATACGACTAGTTCCACCCGCCGTGAACCGCCAACTAGTTCCACCCGCCATGAACCACCGACTAGTTTCACCCGCCGGGAACCGCCTACTAGTTCCACCCGCCGTGAACCGCCGACTAGTTCCACCCGCCGGGAACCGCCTACTAGTTCCACCCGCCGTGAACCGCCTACTAGTTCCACCCGCCGGGAACCACCGACTAGTTTCACCCGCCGTGAACCGCCTACTAGTTCCACCCGCCGGGAACCGCCGACTAGTTCCACCCGCCGGGAACCGCCGACTAGTTCCACCCGCCGTGAACCACCGACTAGTTTCACCCGCCGTGAACCGCCTACTAGTTCCACCCGCCGGGAACCGCCTACTAGTTCCACCCGCCGTGAACCGCCTACTAGTTCCACCCGCCGGGAACCGCCTACTAGTTCCACCCGCCGGGAACCGCCGACTAGTTCCACCCGCCGTGAACCGCCTACTAGTTCCACCCGCCGGGAACCGCCTACTAGTTCCACCCGCCGTGAACCGCCTACTAGTTCCACCCGCCGTGAACCGCCGACTAGTTCCACCCGCCGGGAACCGCCGACTAGTTCCACCCGCCGGGAACCGCCTACTAGTTCCACCCGCCGGGAACCACCGACTAGTTCCACCCGCCGGGAACCACCGACTAGTTTCACCCGCCGTGAACCGCCGACTAGTTCCACCCGCCGGGAACTACGACTAGCATCAGTACGACGGACATCAGTACTACTACAACTACTACAACTACTACTAGCATCAGTACGACGGACATCAGTACTACTACAACTACTACTAAAACTACGACTAGCATCAGTACTACGGACATCAGTACTACTACAACTACAACTACGACTAGCATCAGTACGACGGACATCAGTACTACTACAACTACTACAACTACTACTAGCATCAGTACGACGGACATCAGTACTACTACAACTACTACAACTACTACTAGCATCAGTACGACGGACATCAGTACTACTACAACTACAACTAGCATCAGTACGACGGACATCAGTACTACTACAACTACGACTAGCATCAGTACGACGGACATCAGTACTACAACAACTACTACAACTACTACTAGCATCAGTACGATGGACATCAGTACTACTACAACTACAACTACGACTAGCATCAGTACGACGGACATCAGTACTACTACAACTACTTCAACTACTACTAGCATCAGTACGACGGACATCAGTACTACTACAACTACAACTAGCATCAGTACGACGGACATCAGTACTACTACAACTACTACAACTACTACTAGCATCAGTACGACGGACATCAGTACTACTACAACTACTACTAGCATCAATACAATGGACATCAGTACTACTACAACTACTACAACTACAACTAGCATCAGTACGACGGACATCAGTACTACTACAACTACTACTAGCATCAGTACGACGGACATCAGTACTACTACAACTACTACAACTACTACTAGCATCAGTACGACGGACATCAGTACTATTACAACTACTATAACTACTACTAGCATCAGTACGACGGACATCAGTACTACTACAACTACTACTACATCAGTACGACGGACATCAGTACTACTACAACTACTACTACAACTACTGCTAGCATTAGTACTAGGACATCAGTACAACTACAACTACTACTACAACTACTACTACCATTAGTACTAGGACATCAGTACTACTAAAACTACAACTAACATTAGTACGACGGACATCAGTACTACTACAACTACTACTACATCAGTACGACGGACATCAGTACTTCTACAACTACTACTACAACTACTGCTAGCATTAGTACTAGGACATCAGTACTACTACAACTACTACTACAACTACCACTAGCATCAGTTCGACAGACATCAGTACTACTACAACTACTACTACAACTACTACTAGCATTAGTACTAGGACATCAGTACTACTACAACTACTACTAGCATCAGTACGACGGACATCAGTACTACTACAACTACTACTACAACTACCACTAGCATCAGTTCGACAGACATCAGTACTACTACAACTACTACTAGCATTAGTACTAGGACATCAGTACTACTAAAACTACAACTAGCATTAGTACGACGGACATCAGTACTACTACAACTACTACTACATCAGTACGACGGACATCAGTACTACTACAACTACTACTACAACTACTGCTAGCATTAGTACTAGGACATCAGTACTACTACAACTACTACTACAACTACCACTAGCATCAGTTCGACAGACATCAGTACAACTACAACTACTACTACAACTACTACTAGCATTAGTACTAGGACATCAGTACTACTACAACTACTACTAGCATCAGTACGACGGACATCAGTACTACTACAACTAATACTACAACTACTACTAGCATTAGTTCTAGGACATCAGTACTACTACAACTACTACTACAACTACCACTAGCATCAGTACGACTGACATCAGTACTACTACAACTACTACTAAAACTACGACTGGCATTAGTACTAGGACATCAGTACTACTACAACTACCATTAGTATCAGTACGACTGACATCAGTACTACTACAACTACTACAACTACCACTAGCATCAGTACGACTGACATCAGTACTACTACAACTACTACAACTACCACTAGCATTAGTACGACTGACATCAGTACTACTACAACTACTACAACTACCACTAGCATCAGTACGACTGACATCAGTACTACTACAACTACTACAACTACCACTAGCATCAGTACGACTGACATCAGTACTACTACAACTACTACAACTACCATTAGCATCAGTACGACTGACATCAGTACTACTACAACTACTACAACTACCACTAGCATCAGTACGACTGACATCAGTACTACTACAACTACTACAACTACCACTAGTATTAGTACGACTGACATCAGTACTACTACAACTACCATTAGCATCAGTACGACTGACATCAGTACTACTACAACTACTACAACTACCACTAGCATTAGTACGACTGACATCAGTACTACTACAACTACTACTACAACGACGACTAGCATCAGTACGACTGACATCAGTACTACTACAACTACTACTACAACGACGACTAGCATCAGTACGACTGACATCAGTACTACTACAACTACTACAACTACCACTAGCATTAGTACGACTGACATCAGTACTACTACAACTACTACAACTACCACTAGCATTAGTACGACTGACATCAGTACTACTACAACTACCATTAGCATCAGTACGACTGACATCAGTACTACTACAACTACTACAACTACCACTAGCATCAGTACGACTGACATCAGTACTATTACAACTACTACTAGCATCAGTACGACTGACATCAGTACTACTAACAATACCAGCTCATACATGTACTATTATCTGTACTACGATAAGTACTGTTAGCAGGATTATAACTCAGTAAACCTCCACCCGCAAGCAGAACCAGTCTGGACTCGGATCCAGACTCTACTGCAGACCAGAACCTAGATCCAAGTCCACACATGAGAGTCCAGACGCTAGACCAGGTTCTGCTGCAGCCCAGAATCTGGACTTGAATCTCGACACGGTTCTGGACTCAGGTCTGGATTTGGATCTGGATGCAGGTCTGGACTTGGATCTAGGTTCAGGTCTGGACCTGGATCTAGGTTTTGGGCTGCAGTAAAGTCAGGACTGGCATCTGGACTCTGATCTGGACTTAGGTCTGGACTCAGGTCTTGACCTGGATCTGGACTCGGGTCTGGATTTGGATCTGGGCTTGGGTCTGGACTGGGGTCTGGACTGGGGTCTTGACCTGGATCTGGACTGGGGTCTGGACTGGGGTCTGGACTGGGGTCTTGACCTGGATCTGGACTGGGGTCTGGACCTGGATCTGGACTGGGGTCTGGACTCGGGTCTGGATCTGGACTCGGTCCTGGAATCCACGAGAACTTCCTGCGCAGGCGCAGAGTCCATGGAGGGAAACTCTGAATGAACTCCCGGCTCAGCCAATCAGAGCGAAGCATGCTGGGACGTGGACCCCGCTGGTCCGCGAGACCAGAACCGGATCATACACGGTCTCCAGAGACCTTCAGAACCGAACCGAACTTCACTAAAACGCGTCACCGATGCCTGGCACGCGCGCACGAGCTCGCGCGCGCGCGGCCGGACCGCGGACATGTTCCTCCGCGGCTCCGGAGACTCGCGCGGGTCTCGCGGCGCCCTCTCCCGCCTCGCAGCGCCGCTGTCCGGACACCGGTGCTCACCTGTCCCCGCCGTCCCCTTCGCTGCGCGCGCGCCTTCTTAAATGTGGACATTTCAGAGAATGAAACAGTTTTTGTGTCTTACCGCTGCGCGAGACCCTCCGCTCCGCCTCTGCTCCGCCG
This sequence comes from Atherinomorus stipes, assembly GCA_023101725.1. NCBI lineage: Eukaryota > Metazoa > Chordata > Actinopteri > Atheriniformes > Atherinidae > Atherinomorus > Atherinomorus stipes. The sequence continues at coordinate 514,783 of JALJCO010001602.1, read as the reverse complement.
CTGCGTTCACGGACCGCAGCAAGCGGCGGAATTTATACCACCGGCACCAAAACGCCAGATTCTCCCGGAAAATTGTGTCTTTGGAGGCTGAAATAAAATTCTGTTCATTTCAACAGATTATTAATGTTTTACGGATACAAATGAATATTTTATTACGTACAAACGGCTTTTTTAACCATTACTGTGAAAATAAACACATTTTACTAAATACTAACAGTTTTTGGTGGATGAGACAAAAACCCTGTTAACTTAGATTTTAGAGCAATAAAGTCTTGATGATGATGATGATGATGATGATGATGGTGGTGGTGGTTTGTGGGCCCACCTCCAGAGAACCAGGTCTGCTTGACCTCGGTCATCTTTGAACACATCCTGACGTTCAGTCAATAAAAAGACGCAGAAACGTGAGACGAGTCAGAAAATCTTCCCTCATGACGTCATCTGATCCAGACTCGGGTTTTTTTGAGTGAAGTTGCAGCCCTGTAGGATGGAGGTCAGAAATGTCCAGGAGATCCTGAAGGCATCATCATGACGTTCGTCTGAGCATGCGCAGTGTATCGCTGCGATCAATCGGGCCGATCAGTTTGGGAAAAAAATTGGATGAAAAAAAAGGTGAGAAGGAATCTGCTGGAAATAAAAGATATTTTCCTGGATAATCCGATTACACATGGAATTATACACATAGATCTATATCTATATATCTATGTATATATGTATACATCTGTATGCAGTATATCTATATGTCTCTATATATGGATATATGTATGTATATATGAGCCCACAGCTTTCATGTCCCACCCCCACTCTGTCACCCTGCAGCTCAGTCATGGACCTGAACACAACCTCCTCTGTCTCCACATCAGGACATCCTGAGACCTCCTCTGTGTCCACATCAGGACATCCTGAGACCTCCTCTGTGTCCACATCAGGACATCCTGAGACCTCCTCTGTGTCCACATCAGGACATCCTGAGACCTCCTCTGTCTCCACATCAGGACATCCTGAGACCTCCTCTGTGTCCACATCAGGACATCCTGAGACCTCCTCTGTCTCCGCATCGGGACATCCTGAGATGGAGGGACAGGGGAGGTCGTTCCAGAGTCTGGGGGCTGTGGAACGACCAGACGGAGGGACAGGGGAGGTCGTTCCAGAGTCTGGGGGCTGTGGAACGACCAGACGGAGGGACAGGGGAGGTCGTTCTAGAGTCTGGGGGCTGTGGAACCAGACGGAGGGACAGGGGAGGTCGTTCTAGAGTCTGGAGGCTGTGGAACGACCAGACGGAGGGACAGGGGAGGTCGTTCTAGAGTCTGGGGGCTGTGGAACGACCAGACGGAGGGACAGGGGAGGTCGTTCTAGAGTCTGGGGGCTGTGGAACGACCAGACGGAGGGACAGGGGAGGTCGTTCTAGAGTCTGGGGGCTGTGGAACGACCAGACGGAGGGACAGGGGAGGTCGTTCTAGAGTCTGGGGGCTGTGGAACGACCAGACGGAGGGACAGGGGAGGGGTCGTTCTAGAGTCTGGGGGCTGTGGAACGACCAGACGGAGGGACAGGGGAGGTCGTTCTAGAGTCTGGAGGCTGTGGAACGACCAGACGGAGGGACAGGGGAGGTCGTTCTAGAGTCTGGGGGCTGTGGAACGACCAGACGGAGGGACAGGGGAGGTCGTTCTAGAGTCTGGGGGCTGTGGAACGACCAGACGGAGGGACAGGGAGGTCGTTCTAGAGTCTGGGGGCTGTGGAACGACCAGACGGAGGGACAGGGGAGGTCGTTCTAGAGTCTGGGGGCTGTGGAACGACCAGACGGAGGGACAGGGGAGGTCGTTCTAGAGTCTGGGGGCTGTGGAACGACCAGACGGAGGGACAGGGGAGGTCGTTCTAGAGTCTTAGGGCTGTGGAACCAGACGGAGGGACAGGGGAGGTCGTTCTAGAGTCTGGGGGCTGTGGAAACCAGACGGAGGGACAGGGGAGGTCGTTCCAGAGTCTGGGGGCTGTGGAACCAGACGGAGGGACAGGGGAGGTCGTTCTAGAGTCTGGGGGCTGTGGAACGACCAGACGGAGGGACAGGGGAGGTCGTTCCAGAGTCTGGGGGCTGTGGAACGACCAGACGGAGGGACAGGGGAGGTCGTTCTAGAGTCTGGGGGCTGTGGAACGACCAGACGGAGGGACAGGGGAGGTCGTTCTAGAGTCTGGGGGCTGTGGAACGACCAGACGGAGGGACAGGGGAGGTCGTTCTAGAGTCTGGGGGCTGTGGAACGACCAGACGGAGGGACAGGGGGAGGTCGTTCTAGAGTCTGGGGGCTGTGGAACGACCAGACGGAGGGACAGGGGAGGGTCGTTCCGGGGGGTGAGTCTGGAGGGGGACTGTGGAACCAGACGGAGGGACAGGGGAGGTCGTTCTAGAGTCTGGGGGCTGTGGAACGACCAGACGGAGGCACAGGGGAGGTCGTTCTAGAGTCTGGGGGCTGTGGAACGACCAGACGGAGGCACAGGGGAGGTCGTTCTAGAGTCTGGGGGCTGTGGAACGACCAGACGGAGGGACAGGGGAGGTCGTTCCAGAGTCTGGGGGCTGTGGAACGACCAGACGGAGGGACAGGGGAGGTCGTTCTAGAGTCTGGGGGCTGTGAACGACCAGACGGAGGGACAGGGGAGGTCGTTCTAGAGTCTGGGGGCTGTGAAACCAGACGGAGGGACAGGGGAGGTCGTTCTAGAGTCTGGGGGCTGTGAAACCAGACGGAGGGACAGGGGAGGTCGTTCTAGAGTCTGGGGGCTGTGAAACCAGACGGAGGGACAGGGGAGGTCGTTCTAGAGTCTGGGGGCTGTGGAACCAGACGGAGGGACAGGGGGGCAGCAGGGGAGGTCGTTCTAGAGTCTGGAGGCTGTGGAACGACCAGATGGAGGCACAGGGGAGGTCGTTCTAGAGTCTGGGGGCTGTGGAACGACCAGACGGAGGGACAGGGGAGGTCGTTCTAGAGTCTGGGGGCTGTGGAACGACCAGACGGAGGGACAGGGGAGGTCGTTCTAGAGTCTGGGGGCTGTGGAACGACCAGACGGAGGGACAGGGGAGGTCGTTCTAGAGTCTGGGGGCTGTGAAACCAGACGGAGGGACAGGGGAGGTCGTTCTAGAGTCTGGGGGCTGTGAAACCAGACGGAGGGACAGGGAGGTCGTTCTAGAGTCTGGGGGCTGTGGAACCAGACGGAGGGACAGGGGAGGTCGTTCTAGAGTCTGGGGGCTGTGGAACCAGACGGAGGGACAGGGGAGGTCGTTCTAGAGTCTGGGGGCTGTGGAATGACCAGACGGAGGGACAGGGGAGGTCGTTCCAGAGTCTGGGGGCTGTGGAACGACCAGACGGAGGGACAGGGGAGGTCGTTCTAGAGTCTGGGGGCTGTGAAACCAGACGGAGGGACAGGGGAGGGTCGTTCTAGAGTCTGGGGGCTGTGGAAACCAGACGGAGGGACAGGGGAGGTCGTTCTAGAGTCTGGGGGCTGTGGAACCAGACGGAGGGACAGGGGGAGGTCATTCTAGAGTCTGGAGGCTGTGGAACGACCAGATGGAGGGACAGGGGAGGTCGTTCCAGAGTCTGGGGGCTGTGGAACGACCAGACGGAGGCACAGGGGAGGTCGTTCTAGAGTCTGGGGGCTGTGGAACGACCAGACGGAGGCACAGGGGAGGTCGTTCTAGAGTCTGGGGGCTGTGGAACGACCAGACGGAGGCACAGGGGAGGTCGTTCTAGAGTCTGGGGGCTGTGGAACGACCAGACGGAGGGACAGGGGAGGTCGTTCTAGAGTCTGGGGGCTGTGGAACGACCAGACGGAGGCACAGGGGAGGTCGTTCTAGAGTCTGGGGGCTGTGGAACGACCAGACGGAGGGACAGGGGAGGTCGTTCTAGAGTCTGGGGGCTGTGGAACGACCAGACGGAGGCACAGGGGGAGGTCGTTCTAGAGTCTGGGGGCTGTGGAACACCAGACGGAGGGGACAGGGGGAGAGTCGTTCTAGAGTCTGGGGGCTGTGGAACCAGACGGAGGGACAGGGGGAGGTCGTTCCAGAGTCTGGGGGCTGTGGAACCAGACGGAGGGACAGGGGAGGTCGTTCTAGAGTCTGGGGGCTGTGGAATGACCAGACGGAGGGACAGGGGAGGTCGTTCCAGAGTCTGGGGGCTGTGGAACGACCAGACGGAGGGACAGGGGAGGTAGTTCTAGAGTCTGGGGGCTGTGGAACGACCAGACGGAGGGACAGGGGAGGTCGTTCTAGAGTCTGGGGGCTGTGAAACCAGACGGAGGGACAGGGGAGGTCGTTCTAGAGTCTGGGGGCTGTGAAACCAGACGGAGGGACAGGGGAGGTCGTTCTAGAGTCTGGGGGCTGTGGAACCAGACGGAGGGACAGGGGGAGGTCATTCTAGAGTCTGGAGGCTGTGGAACGACCAGATGGAGGGACAGGGGAGGTCGTTCCAGAGTCTGGGGGCTGTGGAACGACCAGACGGAGGCACAGGGGAGGTCGTTCTAGAGTCTGGGGGCTGTGGAACGACCAGACGGAGGCACAGGGGAGGTCGTTCTAGAGTCTGGGGGCTGTGGAACGACCAGACGGAGGCACAGGGGAGGTCGTTCTAGAGTCTGGGGGCTGTGGAACGACCAGACGGAGGGACAGGGGAGGTCGTTCTAGAGTCTGGGGGCTGTGGAACGACCAGACGGAGGCACAGGGGAGGTCGTTCTAGAGTCTGGGGGCTGTGGAACGACCAGACGGAGGGACAGGGGAGGTCGTTCTAGAGTCTGGGGGCTGTGGAACGACCAGACGGAGGGACAGGGGAGGTCGTTCTAGAGTCTGGGGGCTGTGGAACGACCAGACGGAGGCACAGGGGAGGTCGTTCTAGAGTCTGGGGGCTGTGGAACCAGACGGAGGGACAGGGGAGTCTGGGCCGAGGGGTGAAGGGGACACAGCAGATCCAAAATATACGGGGGGGCATGCAGCGCCTGAAAGGGCAAATGTAAGATTTTAAAATTAGTTTGAAATTTGAATGGAAGATTTGATAGAAAGTGAAGTGGAACGTTCTGGAGGACCTGATAAAGGTCTAGCGGCAGAATTACAGAAAACACCCCCCAAGTTTCTGAGACGAGCCCAGAACACCGAGGGGGTTCTGGATCAGGAGCGAGGTGGTTCTGGATCAGGAGTGAGGGGGTTCTGGATCAGGAGCGAGGGGGTTCTGGATCAGGAGCGAGGGGGTTCTGGATCAGGAGCGAGGTGGTTCTGGGGTTCTGGATCAGGAGTGAGGTGGTTCTGGATCAGGAGCGAGGTGGTTCTGGATCAGGAGCGAGGTGGTTCTGGATCAGGAGCGGATCAGGAGTGAGGGGGTTCTGGATCAGGAGTGAGGGGGTTCTGGATCAGGAGTGAGGGGGTTCTGGATCAGGAGTGAGGGGGTTCTGGATCAGGAGCGAGGTGGTTCTGGGGTTCTGGATCAGGAGTGAGGGGGTTCTGGATCAGGAGTGAGGGGGTTCTGGATCAGGAGCGAGGTGGTTCTGGGGTTCTGGATCAGGAGTGAGGGGGTTCTGGATCAGGAGTGAGGGGGTTCTGGATCAGGAGCGAGGTGGTTCTGGGGTTCTGGATCAGGAGTGAGGTGGTTCTGGATCAGGAGCGAGGTGGTTCTGGATCAGGAGCGAGGTGGTTCTGGATCAGGAGCGGATCAGGAGTGAGGGGGTTCTGGATCAGGAGTGAGGGGGTTCTGGATCAGGAGCGAGGGGGTTCTGGATCAGGAGTAGGTGGTTCTGGATCAGGAGTGAGGGGGTTCTGGATCAGGAGCGCGGGGGGTTCTGGATCAGGAGTGAGGGGGTTCTGGATCAGGAGCGAGGGGGTTCTGGATCAGGAGTGAGGGGGTTCTGGATCAGGAGCGAGGGGGTTCTGGATCAGGAGCGAGGGGGTTCTGGATCAGGAGCGAGGGGGTTCTGGATCAGGAGTGAGGGGATTCTGGATCAGGAGTGAGGGGGTTCTGGATCAGGAGCGGATCAGGAGTGAGATGGTTCTGGATCAGGAGCGAGGTGGTTCTGGATCAGGAGTGAGGTGGTTCTGGATCAGGAGTGAGGTGGTTCTGGATCAGGAGTGAGGTGGTTCTGGATCAGGAGTGAGATGGTTCTGGATCAGGAGCGAGGGGGTTCTGGATCAGGAGCGAGGGGGTTCTGGATCAGGAGTGAGGGGGTTCTGGATCAGGAGTGAGGGGGTTCTGGATCAGGAGCGAGGGGGTTCTGGATCAGGAGGATCTACGTTCCTGAATCAGTAACAGAACAGCTGCATGTCATCTGCATAGAGGTGTTAGGGAGCAGCTGACGGAGCAGCTCCATCACCTTCGATGATGATGATGATGATGATCCGCCGTGAACCTGGCGGCAGACTGATGGAGGTTGCCATGACGACCAGTTCCAGCCGCTCTCAGCTTCCGTACCGATTCTCCTTCAGCGGTTTCAGTTTATTTCTGACGGTTTAACGCCTGCAGAGACGTGCACGTGTGTGTGCACGCTGTGGTTGTGATGTTTGACAGCCGGACGCACACACATGCGCGCGCACACGCACACACACACATGCGCGCGCACACGCACACACACACACACACACACACACACACACACACGAACAGGCATCCCTGGCCGACCCCAGACCACCAACCGCCCTGCCTTCATCTCCCTTTTCCTCTCTGGGTCTGGTTGTTCCTGACTCCGGAAAACCAGAACCTCCTGGTTGCACAACCAGCAGCAGGCCTGGGGGGGCCTGGGGGGGCGGAGGGGGGCTCGCTGTCTGTTTACAGGCACGATGGTCTCTGCATCGCTCTGGTTCAGGAGGACAGGGTCTACAGGGATCCGGATCAGGCCTCAGGGTCAACTGTCCCACTCCAGACCTGCCTGATCCTGATCCTGGACTCCTGCAGACCTGCCTGATCCTGATCCTGATCCTGATCCTGATGCCGGACTCCTGCAGACCTGCCTGATCCTGATCCTGATCCTGATCCTGATCCTGATGCCGGACTCCTGCAGACCTGCCTGATCCTGATCCTGATCCTGATGCCGGACTCCTGCAGACCTGCCTGATCCTGATCCTGATGACGGACTCCTGCAGACCTGCCTGATCCTGATCCTGATCCTGATGCCGGACTCCTGCAGACCTGCCTGATCCTGATCCTGATCCTGATGCCGGACTCCTGCAGACCTCTCTGATCCTGATCCTGATGACGGACTCCTGCAGACCTGCCTGATCCTGATCCTGATCCTGATCCTGATGCCGGACTCCTGCAGACCTGCCTGATCCTGATCCTGATGCCGGACTCCTGCAGACCTGCCTGATCCTGATCCTGATGCCGGACTCCTGCAGACCTGCCTGATCCTGATCCTGATGCTGGACTCCTGCAGACCTGCTCACTGAGGCTGAAACTGAAAAAACACTGGCTCGTTCTGGACTCTGGAGTCCACCGTCCTGCAGAGACAAGAACTCCAGCTGAAGGTAGACAACCCTGCAGCTTCAGTCCAGGAACAGACCCCAGACCTCCGATCCAGACTCTCCAGACCTCATTCAGAACCAGATCTCAGTCCCAGACTCTCCAGAGTCAGCATGATAGATGTTAAGGTTCATGAAAGTCCAGTTAGAAAAAGACCAGTATGGACCAGAAAGGAAGGACGGAAGAAAGAAAGAAAGAAAGAAAGAAAGAAAGAAAGAAAGAAAGAAAGAAAGAAAGAAAGAAAGAAAGAAAGAAAGAAAGAAAGAAAGAAGAAAGAAACAAAGAAAGAAAGAAACAAAGAAACAAAGAAAGAAAGAAACAGAAAGAAAGAAAGAAAGAAAGAAAGAAAGAAAGAAAGAAAGAAAGACTTTGACTTTAACCACACATTTATTTTCCATCCGTTACAGCAACCTTATATGGTCAAAAACACCATACGGAATAAATAAATACAGAACAAATAAATAAATAAATGGCATTTCACTCTAAAACAGAATGCAAAACACCCTCAGAAATCCATAACAACCCCCCCCCCTTCCCTCACTTCACATAAAGCTCTCCCCACAGTCCACACAGCTTCAAACTCCTGTAACCCCCCCACCAGCAAACTGTACAGAAACTCCACTCTGAGGCGCCTTCAGCAGCCGCTGCAGCATGAGGACAGGATCTGTACATCCTGATCCCGCTCTCTGATTGGTCCTCGTTCAGTAGCTGCTGCAGCATAAGGACAGGATCTGTACATCCTGATCCCGCTCTCTGATTGGTCCTCGTTCAGTAGCCGCTGCAGCATAAGGACAGGATCTGTACATCCTGATCCCGCTCTCTGATTGGTCCTCGTTCAGTAGCCGCTGCAGCATAAGGACAGGATCTGTACATCCTGATCCCGCTCTCTGATTGGTCCTCGTTCAGCAGCCGCTGCAGCATAAGGACAGGATCTGTACATCCTGATCCCGCTCTCTGATTGGTCCTCGTTCAGCAGCCGCTGCAGCATAAGGACAGGATCTGTACATCCTGATCCCGCTCTCTGATTGGTCCTCGTTCAGCAGCCGCTGCAGCATAAGGACAGGATCTGTACATCCTGATCCCGCTCTCTGATTGGTCCTCGTTCAGCAGCCGCTGCAGCATAAGGACAGGATCTGTACATCCTGATCCCGCTCTCTGATTGGTCCTCGTTCAGCAGCCGCTGCAGCATAAGGACAGGATCTGTACATCCTGATCCCGCTCTCTGATTGGTCCTCGTTCAGCAGCCGCTGCAGCATGAGGACAGGATCTGTACATCCTGATCCCGCTCTCTGATTGGTCCTCGTTCAGTAGCCGCTGCAGCATAAGGACAGGATCTGTACATCCTGATCCCGCTCTCTGATTGGTCCTCGTTCAGCAGCCGCTGCAGCATAAGGACAGGATCTGTACATCCTGATCCCGCTCTCTGATTGGTCCTCGTTCAGCAGCCGCTGCAGCATAAGGACAGGATCTGTACATCCTGATCCCGCTCTCTGATTGGTCCTCGTTCAGCAGCCGCTGCAGCATAAGGACAGGATCTGTACATCCTGATCCTGCTCTCTGATTGGTCCTCGTTCAGCAGCCGTTGCAGCATAAGGACAGGATCTGTACATCCTGATCCCGCTCTCTGATTGGTCCTCGTTCAGCAGCCGCTGCAGCATAAGGACAGGATCTGTACATCCTGATCCCGCTCTCTGATTGGTCCTCGTTCAGCAGCCGCTGCAGCATAAGGACAGGATCTGTACATCCTGATCCCGCTCTCTGATTGGTCCTCGTTCAGTAGCCGTTGCAGCATAAGGACAGGATCTGTACATCCTGATCCCGCTCTCTGATTGGTCCTCGTTCAGTAGCCGCTGCAGCATAAGGACAGGATCTGTACATCCTGATCCCGCTCTCTGATTGGTCCTCGTTCAGTAGCCGCTGCAGCATAAGGACAGGATCTGTACATCCTGATCCCGCTCTCTGATTGGTCCTCGTTCAGCAGCCGCTGCAGCATAAGGACAGGATCTGTACATCCTGATCCCGCTCTCTGATTGGTCCTCGTTCAGCAGCCGCTGCAGCATAAGGACAGGATCTGTACATCCTGATCCCGCTCTCTGATTGGTCCTCGTTCAGTAGCCGCTGCAGCATAAGGACAGGATCTGTACATCCTGATCCCGCTCTCTGATTGGTCCTCGTTCAGCAGCCGCTGCAGCATAAGGACAGGATCTGTACATCCTGATCCCGCTCTCTGATTGGTCCTCGTTCAGCAGCCGCTGCAGCATAAGGACAGGATCTGTACATCCTGATCCCGCTCTCTGATTGGTCCTCGTTCAGCAGCCGCTGCAGCATAAGGACAGGATCTGTACATCCTGATCCTGCTCTCTGATTGGTCCTCGTTCAGTAGCCGCTGCAGCATAAGGACAGGATCTGTACATCCTGATCCCGCTCTCTGATTGGTCCTCGTTCAGCAGCCGCTGCAGCATAAGGACAGGATCTGTACATCCTGATCCCGCTCTCTGATTGGTCCTCGTTCAGTAGCCGCTGCAGCATAAGGACAGGATCTGTACATCCTGATCCCGCTCTCTGATTGGTCCTCGTTCAGCAGCCGCTGCAGCATAAGGACAGGATCTGTACATCCTGATCCCGCTCTCTGATTGGTCCTCGTTCAGTAGCCGCTGCAGCATAAGGACAGGATCTGTACATCCTGACCCCGCTCTCCGATTGGTCCTCGTGAGCCAGACAGCCATCTTAGCCTGGCCCAATGTGAAATTAGCCAGTGCTATAGCACGGTGCCGACCACGAGAAAAACCGGGTCCAAACACAAACAGCTCCCTGGTAAAGTCCAGATCCAGCCTTTGAAGTCGATGACCCAGGAAGGTGAAGAGGGGGGGGGGGCCAGGCGAGAACAGGACAGCCACAGATGCTCCAGGGTCTCCTCATCTGGACAGAAGGGGCACTGACTATCTGTGCTCGGGACAAAGTGGGCCACATGTCTGTTCGTGGCCACGGCCCCATGCGCCACCCTCCACTGGAGGTCTGCACACCGTTTCTCAATGGGGTGTTGCTACAGGGACCTCCAGCTGCCCCCAGGGGCCAACCCCGGCACCAACACACCGGACCACCTGGACCCCCCCGTGGCAATCAGCTCGGCTCTGTGGCGGACTTTTAGGGCTGTGAGGTAAAGGTCTCTCTTTGCTGCAGTAGCCATGTCCGACAGGACGGGGAAAGATGGAAAAGCTTCACCTGTGTGCTGCTGGTCTCCTACAGCCCGCACGGATAGTGACGGGAACGGCAGAGGGGGGGCCGGTGGATTAAGTCCCAACCTCCCCAGGACTTCTCTGAAGTGGGACGGGAGTCCTCTCTGCACCTCCTGCAGCAGCCGCTCCATGACCCGCTGGGACCTGATCCCAGTCTCCTGGCTCAACTGGGCCGCGGTCTTCCACCCTCCGTCTGCTCTCAAATGGCCCCCCCCCCCCGCTGCTGTTAATGTCCGTCTCACCTGGGAGGACTCGAGCAAACTGCTCCGAACTGCCGGGTTGAAGAAGAGAGGCCCCCCCCGCAAGGCCATACGGTTCCTCTGGAGAGAACGACAGCACAGAGCTCCAGGCCTTTAGCACAGACTGATAGAAAACTGTTGTCCCTGACAGCTCCACCTCACTCAGGTCCATCAGGAACAGCTGTTTATGGTCGTCCAACCCCCCCACACCACGAAGCAGGACATTTGCCACCTCTGTCCATAGCTTCTGCGGACCATAGAGCAAGCGCTGCACGGTCTGCAGCCGAAGCGCCACCACTCGGCTGGCCAGATCCACCAGCCCCCGTCCTCCTTCGTCCACAGGTAGACTCAAAACTGCCGCCTTCAACCAGTGGAAGCCCCCCCAAAAGAAGTCCACCAATTTCCTCTGTATATTCACCACCACAGAAGCCGGAGGCTGCAGAACAGTGAAGCGGTGCCACAGGCAGGAGGCAGCCAGACAGTTGACCACCAGGGCCCCGCCCCTATAATACAGCTGGGGCCGGACCCAAGTCCAACGAGACAATCGGGCACTCACCTTTTCCACAAGCCCCTCCCAGTTCTTAGACTGGAACTGGTCACTTCCCAGAAAAACTCCCAGGTATTGGAAACCGTCACTGCTCCACTGCAGCCCTGCTGGAAGGGTGGGCCTCGCCTGATGGACCCACTGACCGAGGAGGAAGCCTTCACACTTGGTCCAGTTCACACGTGCAGAAGAGGCCCGCTCATAGAGGGACATCTTCTGTTCCAGGGTCTCCAGATCCTCCTGTCCTGATATGCACACTGTGATGTCATCCGCATACGCTGAAAGGTGAAGAGGCTGGGAGACCTGCTCCACAGTGAGGCCCCTCAGCCCCCTTCTGAGCTGGTGGAGAAGAGGTTCAACGGCCAACACATAAAGCAGTCCAGACAAGGGGCAGCCCTGTCTGACCCCCCTCTGCACAGTCACTGGTCGGCTCAGTCCTCCCCCCACTCGAAGGAGAACCGTAGCTCCTGCATAGAGGGCTCCGATCCATGCAGTGAATACCTTCGGGAAACCAAACGCCCTCATGGAGCGAAAGAGGTAATGGTGGTCCACTCTATCAAAAGCCTTTTCTTGGTCTAGTGATAGAAGTCCGATATCCAGTCCCCGGAGTTTAACCACGCCAATAATGTCCCGAATGAGGGAAGAAAGAAAGAAACAAAGAAAGAAAGAAGGGAAGGAAGGAAGGCAGAAAGAAAGAAATAAACAAAGAAACAAAGAAAGAAAGGAGGGAAGGAAGAAAGAAAGAAAGAAAGAAAGAAAGAAAGAAAGTAGGGAAGGAAGGAAGGAAGGAAGGAAGAAAGAAACAAAGAAAGAAAGTAGGGAAGGAGGGAAGGAAGGAAGGAAGGAAAGAAAGAAAGAAAGAAAGGAAGGAGGGAAGGAAGGAAGGAGGGAAGGAAAGAAAGAAAGGAAGGAAGGAAGGAAGGAAGGAAGGAAGGAAAGAAAGACTTTGACTTTGACTTTAACCACACATTTATTTTCCATCCATTACAGCAACCTTATATGGTCAAAAACACCATACGGAATAAACAAATAAATAAATAAATGGCATTTCACTCTAAAACAGAATGCAAAACACCCTCAGAAATCCATAACCAACCCCCTTCCCTCACTTCGCATAAAGCTCTCCCCACAGTCCACACAGCTTCAAACTCCTGTAACTCCCCCACCAGCAAACTGTACAGAAACTCCACTCTGAGGCGCCTTCAGTAGCCGTTGCAGCATAAGGACAGGATCTGTACATCCTGATCCCGCTCTCTGATTGGTCCTCGTTCAGCAGCCGCTGCAGCATAAGGACAGGATCTGTACATCCTGATCCCGCTCTCTGATTGGTCCTCGTTCAGTAGCCGCTGCAGCATAAGGACAGGATCTGTACATCCTGATCCCGCTCTCTGATTGGTCCTCGTTCAGCAGCCGCTGCAGCATAAGGACAGGATCTGTACATCCTGATCCCGCTCTCTGATTGGTCCTCGTTCAGTAGCCGCTGCAGCATAAGGACAGGATCTGTACATCCTGATCCCGCTCTCTGATTGGTCCTCGTTCAGTAGCCGCTGCAGCATAAGGACAGGATCTGTACATCCTGACCCCGCTCTCTGATTGGTCCTCGTTCAGCAGCCGCTGCAGCATAAGGACAGGATCTGTACATCCTGACCCCGCTCTCCGATTGGTCCTCGTGAGCCAGACAGCCATCTTAGCCTGGCCCAATGTGAAATTAGCCAGTGCTATAGCACGGTGCCGACCACGAGAAAAACCGGGTCCAAACACAAACAGCTCCCTGGTAAAGTCCAGATCCAGCCTTTGAAGTCGATGACCCAGGAAGGTGAAGAGGGGGGGGTACAGGCGAGAACAGGACAGCCACAGATGCTCCAGGGTCTCCTCATCTGGACAGAAGGGGCACTGACTATCTGTGCCCGGGACAAAGTGGGCCACATGTCTGTTCGTGGCCACGGCCCCATGCACCACCCTCCACTGGAGGTCTGCACACCGTTTCTCAATGGGGGGTTGGTACAGGGACCTCCAGCTGCCCCCAGGGGCCAACCCCGGCACCAACACACCGGACCACCTGGACCCCCCCGTGGCAATCAGCTCGGCTCTGTGGCGGACTTTTAGGGCTGTGAGGTAAAGGTCTCTCTTTGCTGCAGTAGCCATGTCCGACAGGACGGGGAAAGATGGAAAAGCTTCACCTGCGTGCTGCTGGTCTCCTGCAGCCCGCACGGATAGTGACGGGAACGGCAGAGGGGGGGCCGGTGGATTAAGTCCAAACCTCCCCAGGACTTCTCTGAAGTGGGAGGGGGCCCCCCCCCCGCCCCCCCCCCAGCAGCTGCTCCACACCCCCCGCCGGCCCCTCCCCCCCGTCTCGCACCAAAGGGGCGCCACCCTCCCCCCCCCTCCCTCTTCCCCCCACCCCCCCCCCCCCCCTATTATATTTCTCCCCAGCAGGGAGGAGAGCAGAAACGCACCGAACTCCGGGGTTGAAAGGAAGAAAAAAAGAAAGAAAGAAAGAAAGAAAGAAAGGAAGGAAGGAAGAAAGAAACAAAGAAAGAAAGAAAGGAAGGAGGGAAGGAGGGAAGGAAGGAAGGAAGGGAGAGTTGCTTTGATGTTTGTTGTTGTTTGTGATTCTAATAAAAGCACTCTGGTTCAATCCATCCAGATTTTCCTCCTCCTCCTTCTCCTTCTCCTCCTCCTCCTCCTCCTCCTCCTCCTCCTCCTCCTCCTCCTCCTCCTCCTTCTCCTCCTCCTCCTCCTCCTCCTCCTTCTCCTCCTCCTTCTCCTCCTCCTCCTCCTCCTTCTCCTCCTCCTTCTCCTCCTCCTCCTCCTCCTTCTCCTCCTCCTCCTCCTCCTCCTCCTCCTCCAGATTCATCACCTGGAGGAGGCGGTTAGTTTTTCTCTCCAAAAAAAAACAAAAACCTTTGTTCTTCTTTAATGAGGTTTTTTTTTGCATTGATTTATTCTATAAAAAAAAAAACCAATCGGCTTCCCCACAAGATCACAAACTGGACCGGAGGAGGAGGAGGAGGAGGAGGAAGGAGGACGATAAGACGGAAAGGAGCCTTCCTAATGGGCGGGGGCGGTCAGGAAGACCTGCCCGCCGATTGGCCGCCTCCTTTTCTCTTCTTCTTCTTCATTTTTCTACTTCTGGTTTTGAATCCTTCTTTTTTCCAAAATAAGAGAGCGCACCGCCCCTGCACAGAGGAGAAACACTATATCAGAAAAATCTCACAGGACAACAATACTTCTACTACCAGTACTACAGGACAGGAATACTTATACAACAAGAACTACAGAGTCCCCTCTGTTTTTTTTTTTCTTTCGCCTCCCCCGCCGGGGGGGGGGGTGCGGTTTTTCTTCTGGTTCTCTCCACAGGAAAACTTACAGTAGGGGAATATTAATACTGCCAGTACTACACCAGAGAAATACTAGTAAAAATTTTATTTCAAACTGGTTTAGTGATACTGGTGTAGTCAGTAGTACAGTCGTACCTGGTGTAGTCAGTAGTACAGTCGTACCTGGTGTAGTCGGTAGTACAGTAGTAGTACCTGGTGTAGTCGGTAGTACAGTCGTACCTGGTGTAGTCGGTAGTACAGTAGTAGTACCTGGTGTAGTCGGTAGTACAGTCGTACCTGGTGTAGTCGGTAGTACAGTCGTACCTTGTGTAGTCTGTAGTACAGTAGTACCTGGTGTAGTCGGTAGTACAGTCGTACCTGGTGTAGTCGGTAGTACAGTCGTACCTGGTGTAGTGGGTAGTACAGTAGTAGTACCTGGTGTAGTCGGTAGTACAGTCGTACCTGGTGTAGTCGGTAGTACAGTAGTAGTACCTGGTGTAGTCGGTAGTACAGTCGTACCTGGTGTAGTCCGGTAGTACAGTCGTACCTTGTGTAGTCTGTAGTACAGTAGTACCTGGTGTAGTCGGTAGTACAGTCGTACCTGGTGTAGTCGGTAGTACAGTCGTACCTGGTGTAGTGGGTAGTACAGTAGTAGTACCTGGTGTAGTCGGTAGTACAGTCGCACCTGGTGTAGTCAGTAGTGCAGTCGTACCTGGTGTAGTCCGGTAGTACAGTAGTAGTACCTGGTGTAGTCGGTAGTACAGTCGTACCTGGTGTAGCTGCAGTGGTCAAAATTCTGGTGTAGTCAGTAGTACAGTCGTACCTGGTGTAGTCGGTAGTACAGTCGTACCTGGTGTAGTCAGTAGTACAATCGTACCTGGTGTAGTCGGTAGTACAGTCGTACCTGGTGTAGTCAGTAGTACAGTCATACCTGGTGTAGTCAGTAGTGCAGTCGTACCTAGTGTAGTCGGTAGTACAGTCGTACCTGGTGTAGTCGGTAGTACAGTCGTACCTGGTGTAGTGGGTAGTACAGTAGTAGTACCTGGTGTAGTCGGTAGTACAGTAGTACCTGGTGTAGTCAGTAGTACAGTCGTACCTGGTGTAGTCGTAGTACAGTCGTACCTGGTGTAGTCAGTAGGCAGTCGTACCTGGTGTAGTCAGTAGTACAGTCGTACCTGGTAGTCGTAGTACAGTCGTACCTGGTGTAGTCGGTAAGTACAGTCGTACCTGGTGTAGTCAGTAGTACAGTCGTACCTGGTGTAGTCGGTAGTACAGTCGTACCTGGTGTAGTCAGTAGTATAGTCGTACCTGGTGTAGTCAGTAGTACAGTCGCTGGTGTAGTCGGTAGTACAGTCGTACCTGGTGTAGTCGTAGTACAGTCGTACCTGGTGTAGTCAGTAGTACAGTCATACCTGGTAGTCGTAGTACAGTCGTACCTGGTGGAGTGGGTAGTACAGTCGTACCTGGTGTAGTCAGTAGTACAGTCGTACCTGGTGTAGTCGGTAGTACAGTCGTACCTGGTGTAGTCAGTAGTACAGTCGTACCTGGTGTAGTCAGTAGTACAGTCGTACCTGGTGTAGTCAGTAGTACAGTCGTACCTGGTGTAGTCGGTAGTACAGTCGTACCTGGTGTAGTCGTAGTACAGTCGTACCTGGTGTAGTCAGTAGTACAGTCGTACCTGGTGTAGTCGGTAGTACAGTCGTACCTGGTGTAGTCGTAGTACAGTCGTACCTGGTGTAGTCGGTAGTACAGTCGTACCTGGTGTAGTCGTAGTACAGTCGTACCTGGTGTAGTCGTAGTACAGTCGTACCTGGTGTAGTCGGTAGTACAGTAGTACCTGGTGTAGTCAGTAGTACAGTCGTACCTTGTGTAGTCGGTAGTACAGTCGTACCTGGTGTAGTCGGTAGTACAGTCGTACCTGGTGTAGTGGGTAGTACAGTAGTAGTACCTGGTGTAGTCGGTAGTACAGTAGTAGTACCTGGTGTAGTGGGTAGTACAGTAGTAGTACCTGGTGTAGTGGGTAGTACAGTAGTAGTACCTGGTGTAGTGGGTAGTACAGTAGTAGTACCTGGTGTAGTCGGTAGTACAGTAGTAGTACCTGGTGTAGTGGGTAGTACAGTAGTAGTACCTGGTGTAGTCGGTAGTACAGTCCACAGGCGTTGCAGACCGGGTCTCCATCCTGGTTCTTCCTCCACAGGCTGGTTGTTCTGATCTCACAGTTCACACACTGAGATCGTTTCAACGTCTGGAAACAGAAACACGTTTTCTGCCACATTGACGCTGTAGATGTCAGCGTGTGATCATGTTGGTGTTTTCATGTCATGTCCATGTTCACTTGTTCATGTCATGTTCATGTCATGTTCATGTCATGTTCATGTTCATGTCCATGTTCACTTGTTCATGTCATGATCATGTCGCAATCATGTTTAGTTCATGTCCTGTTCATGTTGTGATCATGTCAGCGTGATCATATCGTGATCATGTTTGTGTGTTTCTGACGTGTTCATTTTGGTGTGTTCATGTTGTCATGTTCATGTTTAGTTCATGGCGTGTTCATGTTGTGATCATGTATAGTTCATGTCGTGTTCATGTTGTCATGTTGATGTTTAGTTCATGTCGTGTTCATGTTGTCATGTTTATGTTTAGTTCATGTCGTGTTCATTTTGTCATGTTCATGTTTAGTTCATGTCGTGTTCATGTTGTCATGTTCATGTGTAGTTCATGTCGTGTTCATTTTGTCATGTTCATGTAGTTCATGTCGTGTTCATGTTGTCATGTTCATGTTTAGTTCATGTTTAGTTCATGTCGTGTTCATGTTGTCATGTTCATGTGTAGTTCATGTCGTGTTCATTTTGTCATGTTCATGTGTAGTTCATGTCGTGTTCATTTTGTCATGTTCATGTGTAGTTCATGTTTAGTTCATGTCGTGTTCATGTTGTCATGTTCATGTTTAGTTCATGTCGTGTTCATGTTGTCATGTTCATGTTTAGTTCATGTCGTGTTAAAGGTGTCATGTTCATGTAATCACGTCATGATTGTGTCGGCGTGTGTTCATGTCATGATCATATTGTGATCTTATTGTGTTTAATGTGATCATGGCGTGTTCATGACATGTTTATGCTGTGTTCACGTCGTGATCATGTGATCATGTCAGCGTGTTCATGTCGTGATCATATTGTGATCTTATTGTGTTCATGTCGTGATCATGTCAGCATGTTCATGTCGTGTTCATGTCGTGATCATATCGTGATCTTATTGTGTTCATGTGATCATGGCGTGTTCATGACATGTTTATGCTGTGTTCACGTCGTGATCATGTGATCATGTCATGTTCATGTCGTGATCATTGCGTGTTCATAGCGTGTTCATGTCGTGATCATGTGATCATGTCATGTTCATGTCGTGATCATTGCGTGTTCATAGCGTGTTCATGTCGTGTTTATGTCGTGATCATGTCAGCGTGTTCATGTCGTGTTCATGTCAGCGTGTTCATGTCGTGATCATATTGTGATCTTATTGTGTTAATGTGATCATGGCGTGTTCATGACATGTTTATGCTGTGTTCATGTCGTGATCATGTGATCATGTCATGTTCATGTCGTGATCATGTGATCATGTCATGTTCATGTCGTGATCATTGCGTGTTCATAGCGTGTTCATGTCGTGTTCTGGTCTTACAGCTCTCCTCCTCCGTCTCAGCAGAGGTGTGTTGCTGCTGTCCTCCTGTTGGAGGCTGCAGGTGTTACACAGGTGTTGACCTGAGGCATCTCTCCTCCACAGGGGGGCGCTGTTCACTCCACAGCTGACACACACACGCCTGTCTTTCAGACATCACACACACACACACACACACACACACACACACCCGTATTCACTGCTAGTTAATATAAAATAATAAACTGAAGGTTATGTCGGTACCTGAAGTCCGTTCTAATTTTGGGAGAATGTGGATGATTCTACATTTCCTGAGCTGTCACAGTGCTGTATTTCAGTTGTTGTTGTTTGTGCCAGGTTGTTTACTCTAATCCAGGGATCACCAACCCGGACCTCTTGGGCCAGTGTCCGGAGGGTTTTTAATGCCACCCTGTGGCAACACACCTCACTCAAATCAATGAGTCATTGTGCAGAACTTCATAGGTTGTTGGACCCATTTAACTTGAGTCAGGTGTGTTGAAGCAGGGAAATGTTGAAAACCTTACGGACACTGGCCCAAGAGGTCCGGAGTCGGTGATCCCTGCTCTAGTCCATGTGGCCTCCATGTTTGTGAGACAGACACAAAATACACTATATTGCATTTGCTCATCATGAAAAATGATGGAATCAGGTTCCATCACTTCCACAGGTGTATAAATGCAGCAGCTCGGCATGCAGACTGTTTCTACAAACGTGTGAAAGAACGTGTCGCTCTCAGGAATCAGTGGATTCCAGCGTGGAACTGTGATAGGATGCCACCTGCAACAATCCAGTGGTGAAGTTTCCTCCTAAATATTCGACAGTCACCTGTCAGCTGGATTATAAGAACATGGAAGCGTTTGGGAACGACAGCATCTCAGCCATGAAGCGTTCGTCTACGTAAACTGACGGAGCGGGTCAGTGATGCTGAAATGAAAAACACTTTATTTATCCCAGAGGGGAAATGAAATGTCATAATTTTTTCATAAATTTTAATTTAAAAAAAAAATAAATTTTTAATTAAATTTTGAGAAAAAAATTTTTTTATTAAAATTTTCAAATAAAAATGTCTAAGAAAATTTTTAAAATATTTTTAAAAAAATTCAAATTTTTAATATTTTTTAAATTTCTTTGAAAACTTCTTACAGAATTTTGAAAAACTTTTTTGAATGAACATTTTTCAAAAATTCAAAAACTTATAGAAATTCATGCTGAAGCACATAGTGTGAAGAGGTGGCCAACTTTCTACAGACCTCCAAACTTCATGTGGCCTTCAGATCAGCTCAAGAACAGACGGAGAGCTTCATGGAAAGGGTTTCCATGGCGACCAGCTGCATCCATCACCAAGTGCGATGCAAAGCGTGGATGCAGTGGTGGAAAGCAGCCGCCACTGGACTCTGATGGAGGAGTCTGGGTTTGGCGGTTGCCAGGACAACGGTACTTGTCTGACTGCATTGTGCCAAGTGTAAAGTTTGGTGGAGGGGGGATTATGGTGTGGGGGTGTTTTCAGGAGCTGGGCTTGGCCCCTTAGTTCCAGTGAAAGGAACTCTGAATGCTTCAGCATACCAAGACATTCTGGACAATTCCATGTCCCAACTTTGTGGGACCAGTTTGGAGCTGCCCCCCCCTCTTCCAACATGACTGTGCACCACAAAGCAGGTCCATGAAGACCTGGATGCAGAGTCTGGTGTGGAGGAACTGGACTGGCCTGCACAGAGTCCTGACCTCAACCCCATAGAACAGCTTTGGGATGAATCAGAGCGGAGACTGAGAGCCAGGCCTTCTGGTCCAACATCAGTGTGACCTCACAAATGTGCTTCTGGAAGATGGTCAAAGATTCCCAGAAACACTCCTAAACCTTGTGGACAGCCTTCCCAGAAGATGAAGCTGTTCTAGCTGCAAAGGTGGACCAACGTCATCCTGAACCCGACGGATCAGGAATGGATGTTACTGAGGCTCAGATGTGGGTGAAGAGGTGAGACGATACTTCTGGCGATATAATGTACCTTCTATGGACATGGACCTCTGCAAAAACTGGTGCTACATTTGCCACCTTGAGTGGAACTGGAACCTGGTCTGGCTCCTGGACTCAGGGACTCATGTTTATTCTTTCTAATTTGTAACTCTGAATTTTCTCCACAGGTGTGGGGAACTTCATTTCTATCAAGTATTCATTTGTTTATTTGTAATGTTTTTGTTATTGTTATAGTTCATAGTTTGGACAGGAAAGAAAACAGTGATACGGAGCTTTGAAAGATGAGTTTGAGAACTCTGTAAACACTCACCTGGCGAACACCTGCACCCTGAGTACAGACTGTCAGGCAGAGTCCAGCCCCCTGAGCGGGATGGGGGCGGAGCTAAGGTGCTCCAACCCGGCGCTGGAGACGGGACGGAGCTGGGAGGCATGTGATCAGAGCTGAGGTGCGGCCAGGGGGGGCGGCTGAGAAGGAGGGGTTTGGCCTCGCTGCAAGGTGATTGGAAGCCAGCATCTAAAGGGGAGGGGCCAAACTGAAAAACAGGAAGTGAGGATGAGAGATGACCCATGCGTGATGGACTCGGACCTAAAAACCACCAACTGGTCCAGAAATCTGGATCTAGTGATGGACTCGGACCTAAAAACCAACAACTGGTCCAGAAATCTGGATCTAGTGATGGACTCTGACCTAAAAACCACCAACTGGTCCAGAAATCTGGATCTAGTGATGGACTCAGACCTAAAAACCACCAACTGGTCCAGAAATCTGGATCTAGTGATGGACTCTGACCTAAAAACCACCAACTGGTCCAGAAATCTGGATCTAGGATGGACTCAGACCTAAAAACCACCAACTGGTCCAGAAATCTGGATCTAGTGATGGACTCTGACCTAAAAACCACCAACTGGTCCAGAAATCTGGATCTAGTGATGGACTCTGACCTAAAAACCACCAACTGGTCCAGAAATCTGGATCTAGTGACGGACTCAGACCTAAAAACCACCAACTGGACCAGAAATCTGGTGATGGACTCAGACCTAAAACCACCAACTGGTCCAGAAATCTGGATCTAGTGATGGACTCGGACCAAAAACCACCAACTGGTCCAGAAATCTGGATCTAGTGATGGACTCTGACCTAAAAACCACCAACTGGTCCAGAAATCTGGATCTAGTGATGGACTCGGACCAAAAACCACCAACTGGACCAGAAATCTGGATCTAGTGATTGACTTGGACCTAAAAACCACCAACTGGTCCAGAAATCTGGATCTAGTGATGGACTCAGACCTAAAAACCAACAACTGGACCAGAAATCTGGATCTAGTGATGGACTCAGACCTAAAAACCACCAACTGGACCAGAAATCTGGATCTAGGATGGACTCGGACCTAAAAACCAACAACTGGTCCAGAAATCTGGATCTAGTGATGGACTCGGACCTAAAAACCAACAACTGGTCCAGAAATCTGGATCTAGTGATGGACTCGGACCTAAAAACCAACAACTGGTCCAGAAATCTGGATCTAGTGATGGACTCGGACCTAAAAACCACCAACTGGTCCAGAAATCTGGATCTAGTGATGGACTCAGACCTAAAAACCACCAACTGACCAGAAATCTGGATCTAGTGATGGACTCGGACCTAAAACCAACAACTGGTCCAGAAATCTGGATCTAGTGATGGACTCGGACCTAAAAACCAACAACTGGTCCAGAAATCTGGATCTAGTGATGGACTCGGACCTAAAACCAACAACTGGTACAGAAATCTGGATCTAGTGATGGACTCGGACCTAAAAACCAACAACTGGTCCAGAAATCTGGATCTAGTGATGGACTCGGACCTAAAAACCAACAACTGGTCCAGAAATCTGGATCTAGTGATGGACTCGGACCTAAAAACCACCAACTGGTCCAGAAATCTGGATCTAGTGATGGACTCTGACCTAAAAACCACCAACTGGTCCAGAAATCTGGATCTAGTATTGACTCTGACCTAAAAACCACCAACTGGTCCAGAAATCTGGATCTAGTGATGGACTCGGACCTAAAAACCACCAACTGGTCCAGAAATCTGGATCTAGTGATGGACTCGGACCTAAAAACCACCAACTGGTCCAGAAATCTGGATCTAGTGATGGACTCGGACCTAAAAACCACCAACTGGACCAGAAATCTGGATCTAGTGATGGACTCGGACCTAAAAACCACCAACCGGATCAGATATCTGGGTGTAGTGATGGACTTGGACCTAAAAACCACCAACTGGTCCAGAAATCTGGATCTAGTGATGGACTCGGACCTAAAAACCACCAACCGGATCAGATATCTGGGTGTAGTGATGGACTCAGACCTAAAAACCACCAACTGGTCCAGAAATCTGGATCTAGTGATGGACTCGGACCTAAAAACCACCAACCGGATCAGATATCTGGGTGTTGTGATGGAGTTGCTTTGCTGAATAAAACCAATAAAGTAAGAAGTAATATTAGGTAACTGGTTCGTTAGCTGAGCACCAACAACATCCTTATCCTGATAATTATGACAATAATACTAAAATCATAGTATTATTTATCATAATAATTATGATCAAAACAATAAGTACTACTACTATTAGTAATAATAATGATAAAAAATAGCACAAATACAAAATCTTTGTATCCGTTTTTGCAGTTTGCTGATCAGAAAAAAATGTTTTCATCATCCGCTCCTCTGAGGTCACATGACCCCCCTAAAATAAAGTCAATGAGGATTTGGGTCTTGGAGTCTCTGACCCACCGTGTCCAGAGTGACCGAGAAAACTGATCAATACATCCTGGATTTCTGACAAATGGAGGCTTGTTTAAAATATCAGCTGCAGTTATTAGTTTCAAAGCATCTTTTAATGCGATGATACTGATCTGCAGTCAGGTTATCAGTTTCCACAGACTGGTTCATGAGGACATGAGGTCCAGACCAGCACAGACTGGTTCAGGAGGAGATGAGGTCCAGACCAGCACAGACTGGTTCATGGGGAGCTGAGGTCCAGACCAGCACAGACTGGTTCATGAGGAGCTGAGGTCCAGACCAGCACAGACTGGTTCATGAGGACATGAGGTCCAGACCAGCACAGACTGGTTCATGAGATGAGGTCCAGACCAGCACAGACTGGTTCATGAGGACATGAGGTCCAGACCAGCACAGACTGGTTCATGAGGACATGAGGTCCAGACCAGCACAGACTGGTTCATGAGATGAGGTCCAGACCAGCACAGACTGGTTCATGAGGACATGAGGTCCAGACCAGCACAGACTGGTTCATGAGGAGATGAGGTCCAGACCAGCACAGACTGGTTCATGAGGACATGAGGTCCAGACCAGCACAGACTGGTTCATGAGATGAGGTCCAGACCAGCACAGACTGGTTCATGAGGACATGAGGTCCAGACCAGCACAGACTGGTTCATGAGGAGCTGAGGTCCAGACCAGCACAGACTGGTTCATGAGGAGATGAGGTCCAGACCAGCACAGACTGGTTCATGAGGAGATGAGGTCCAGACCAGCACAGACTGGTTCATGAGGACATGAGGTCCAGACCAGCACAGACTGGTTCATGAGGAGCTGAGGTCCAGACCAGCACAGACTGGTTCATGAGGAGCTGAGGTCCAGACCAGCACAGACTGGTTCATGAGGAGATGAGGTCCAGACCAGCACAGACTAGTTCATGAGGAGCTGAGGTCCAGACCAGCACAGACTGGTTCATGAGGAGATGAGGTCCAGACCAGCACAGACTGGTTCATGAGGAGATGAGGTCCAGACCAGCACAGACTGGTTCATGAGGAGCTGAGGTCCAGACCAGAAGAAACTGGTTCATGAGGAGATGAGGTCCAGACCAGCACATACTGGTTCATGAGGAACTGAGGTCCAGACCAGAAGAAACTGGTTCATGAGGAGATGAGGTCCAGACCAGCACAGACTGGTTCATGAGGAGATGAGGTCCAGACCAGCACAGACTGGTTCATGAGGAGCTGAGGTCCAGACCAGCACAGACTGGTTCATGAGGAGATGAGGTCCAGACCAGCACAGACTGGTTCATGAGGAGATGAGGTCCAGACCAGCACAGACTGGTTCATGAGGAGATGAGATCCAGACCAGCACAGACTGGTTCATGAGGAGATGAGGTCCAGACCAGCACAGACTGGTTCATGAGGAGCTGAGGTCCAGACCAGCACAGACTGGTTCATGAGGAGATGAGGTCCAGACCAGCACAGACTGGTTCATGAGGAGATGAGATCCAGACCAGCACAGACTGGTTCAGGAGGAGATGAGGTCCAGACCAGCACAGACTGGTTCATGAGGAGCTGAGGTCCAGACCAGCACAGACTGGTTCATGAGGAGATGAGGTCCAGACCAGCACAGACTGGTTCATGAGGAGCTGAGGTCCAGACCAGCACAGACTGGTTCATGAGGAGATGAGGTCCAGACCAGCACAGACTGGTTCATGAGGAGCTGAGGTCCAGACCAGAAGAAACTGGTTCATGAGGAGATGAGGTCCAGACCAGCACAGACTGGTTCATGAGGAGATGAGGTCCAGACCAGCACAGACTGGTTCATGAGGAGATGAGGTCCAGACCAGCACAGACTGGTTCATGAGGAGCTGAGATCCAGACCAGCACAGACTGGTTCATGAGGAGCTGAGGTCCAGACCAGCACAGACTAGTTCATGAGGAGCTGAGGTCCAGACCAGCACAGACTGGTTCATGAGGAGATGAGGTCCAGACCAGCACAGACTGGTTCATGAGGAGATGAGGTCCAGACCAGCACAGACTGGTTCATGAGGAGCTGAGGTCCAGACCAGCACAGACTGGTTCATGAGGAGATGAGGTCCAGACCAGCACAGACTGGTTCATGAGGAGCTGAGGTCCAGACCAGCACAGACTGGTTCATGAGGAGATGAGGTCCAGACCAGCACAGACTGGTTCATGAGGAGATGAGGTCCAGACCAGCACAGACTGATTCATGAGGAGCTGAGGTCCAGACCAGCACAGACTGGTTCATGAGGAGATGAGGTCCAGACCAACACAGACTGGTTCATGAGGAGATGAGGTCCAGACCAGCACAGACTGGTTCATGAGGAGCTGAGATCCAGACCAGCACAGACTGGTTCAGGAGGAGCTGAGGTCCAGACCAGCACAGACTGGTTCATGAGGAGCTGAGGTCCAGACCAGCACAGACTGGTTCATGAGGAGATGAGGTCCAGACCAGCACAGACTGGTTCATGAGGACCTGAGATCCAGACCAGCACAGACTGGTTCATGAGGAGATGAGGTCCAGACCAGCGCAGACTGGTTCATGAGGAGATGAGGTCCAGACCAGCACAGACTGGTTCATGAGGAGCTGAGGTCCAGACCAGCACAGACTGGTTCATGAGGAGATGAGGTCCAGACCAGCACAGACTGGTTCATGAGGAGCTGAGGTCCAGACCAGCACAGACTGGTTCATGAGGAGATGAGGTCCAGACCAGCACAGACTGGTTCATGAGGAGATGAGGTCCAGACCAGCACAGACTGGTTCATGAGGAGATGAGGTCCAGACCAGCACAGACTGGTTCATGAGGGAGATGAGGTCCAGACCAGCACAGACTGGTTCATGAGGAGATGAGGTCCAGACCAGCACAGACTGGTTCATGAGGAGATGAGGTCCAGACCAGCACAGACTGGTTCATGAGATGAGGTCCAGACCAGCACAGACTAGTTCATGAGGAGCTGAGGTCCAGACCAGCACAGACTGGTTCATGAGGAGCTGAGGTCCAGACCAGCACAGACTGGTTCATGAGGAGCTGAGATCCAGACCAGCACAGACTGGTTCATGAGGAGCTGAGGTCCAGACCAGCACAGACTGGTTCATGAGGAGATGAGGTCCAGACCAGCACAGACTGGTTCATGAGGAGATGAGGTCCAGACCAGCGCAGACTGGTTCATGAGGAGATGAGGTCCAGACCAGCACAGACTGGTTCATGAGGAGATGAGGTCCAGACCAGCACAGACTGGTTCATGAGGAGCTGAGGTCCAGACCAGCACAGACTGGTTCATGAGGAGATGAGGTCCAGACCAGCACAGACTGGTTCATGAGGAGATGAGGTCCAGACCAGCACAGACTGGTTCATGAGGAGATGAGGTCCAGACCAGCATAGACTGGTTCATGAGGAGATGAGGTCCAGACCAGCACAGACTGGTTCATGAGGAGCTGAGGTCCCAGACCAGCACAGACTGGTTCATGAGATGAGGTCCAGACCAGCACAGACTGGTTCATGAGATGAGGTCCAGACCAGCACAGACTGGTTCATGAGGAGCTGAGATCCAGACCAGCACAGACTGGTTCATGAGGAGCTGAGGTCCAGACCAGCACAGACTGGTTCAGGAGGAGCTGAGATCCAGACCAGCACAGACTGGTTCATGAGGAGCTGAGGTCCAGACCAGCACAGACTGGTTCATGAGGAGATGAGGTCCAGACCAGCACAGACTGGTTCATGAGGAGATGAGGTCCAGACCAGCACAGACTGGTTCATGAGGAGCTGAGGTCCAGACCAGCACAGACTGGTTCATGAGGAGCTGAGATCCAGACCAGCACAGACTGGTTCATGAGGAGATGAGGTCCAGACCAGCACAGACTGGTTCATGAGGAGATGAGGTCCAGACCAGCACAGACTGGTTCATGAGGAGATGAGGTCCAGACCAGCATAGACTGGTTCATGAGGAGATGAGGTCCAGACCAGCACAGACTGGTTCATGAGGAGCTGAGGTCCAGACCAGCACAGACTGGTTCATGAGATGAGGTCCAGACCAGCACAGACTGGTTCATGAGGAGATGAGGTCCAGACCAGCACAGACTGGTTCATGAGGAGATGAGATCCAGACCAGCACAGACTGGTTCATGAGGAGATGAGGTCCAGACCAGCACAGACTGGTTCATGAGGAGCTGAGGTCCAGACCAGCACAGACTGGTTCATGAGGAGCTGAGGTCCAGACCAGCACAGACTGGTTCATGAGGAGCTGAGGTCCAGACCAGCACAGACTGGTTCATGAGGAGATGAGGTCCAGACCAGCACAGACTGGTTCATGAGGAGCTGAGGTCCAGACCAGCACAGACTGGTTCATGAGGAGATGAGGTCCAGACCAGCACAGACTGGTTCATGAGGAGATGAGGTCCAGACCAGCACAGACTGGTTCATGAGGAGATGAGGTCCAGACCAACACAGACTGGTTCATGAGGAGCTGAGGTCCAGACCAGCACAGACTGGTTCATGAGGAGATGAGGTCCAGACCAGCACAGACTAGTTCATGAGGAGCTGAGGTCCAGACCAGCACAGACTGGTTCATGAGGACATGAGGTCCAGACCAGCACAGACTGGTTCATGAGGAGCTGAGGTCCAGACCAGCACAGACTGGTTCATGAGATGAGGTCCAGACCAGCACAGACTGGTTCATGAGGAGCTGAGGTCCAGACCAGCACAGACTGGTTCAGGAGGAGATGAGGTCCAGACCAGCACAGACTGGTTCATGAGGAGCTGAGGTCCAGACCAGCACAGACTGGTTCAGGAGGAGCTGAGGTCCAGACCAGCACAGACTGGTTCATGAGATGAGGTCCAGACCAGCACAGACTGGTTCATGAGGAGCTGAGGTCCAGACCAGCACAGACTGGTTCAGGAGGAGATGAGATCCAGACCAGCACAGACTGGTTCATGAGGAGCTGAGGTCCAGACCAGCACAGACTGGTTCATGAGGAGATGAGGTCCAGACCAGCACAGACTGGTTCATGAGGAGCTGAGGTCCAGACCAGCACAGACTGGTTCAGACAGAAAAATATTAACAATTTATCTGACTGTGACTAAAAACTCTGCTGTTCAAACCCAAACGGATCCTGGACCAGGTCTTCCAAACCAGCTTGAACTGAACATCTCAGCACCGCGAGGTTTCACTGCTCAGAGGCACTTCGGCAGGAGAGATTCTCACCTGGACGCTGAAGCCGGGAGACGTTCCACTTCTGCTGCTCGACCAATCAGCCGACGGCCATGAGGACGACATGATCAGCAGAGTGAGAGCTCCGTCTGCGCAGAGGATCTCTGATCTTCAGCCGCTGAGATGCTCACGGTGCGAGAGGAAGGCTGCATCTGGAGGAGGAGGAGGAGGAGGAGGAAGAGGAGGAGGAGGAGGAGGAGGAAGAGGAGGAGGAGGAGGAGGAGGAGGAGGAGGAGGAGGAGGAGGAGGAGGAGGAGGAGGAGGAGGAGGAGGAAGCTCTGAGCTCCTCCTACATTTCTACCCGCTGACTTTCCCCTGTCGACAACCTGAAGTAAAGTTTGAGAACAGAAGTGGGAAGAACTTTATTCTCTTTCCAGACAGAAATCTGCAGCTTCGGCCGTTCTGTCGTTTCTACGCGAGATGGAACGTACAAACACAAACAGATTGTTTACAAACATCGTTTACAGCTTCTCCAGTTGGTCAACAAACGTTTCCCAGCAACAAAACTCAGCCGCTGACGGACAGCAGGAGGCTCCGCTGGACCCAGAAACCGTCAGACGTCCGTGATGCGTTCAGGGACAGATCTCGTATTTTATTCTGTAACACCTGAATTTTTACAACCACATAAAACAAATAAATAAAAGGAAAAAAATAATGTGGTGCAGAAACTCAAATCTTAGCAAGTAGGTTTTTCTAATTTCTTGTCAAAATATCTCATCACACTCAAAATAAGACAAAGTCACTTAAAGGTGCAGTCTGTAAGAATTACTGACATCTAGTGGTAAAGATGGTGTTTGAAAGAAAAGATGTTTCCTTTCAAATGACTTCATATTCCAGTGCTGTTGTGAATGTACGGTGGCCGTTAGAGGCCAAAATTCTCCCAGAAATAAAGATGTTTTCATGTGAGAGTGGATCAGTGGTCTCAGGTGTAGCGATGACTGGACTATGAGGAACGACTTACACACATTGTTTCGCCCATTCAGGGACACCGTAGTAAAAATGGTGGAACAAATATGGCCGCCTCCGTCTGTGCACCGCCCAGCAGGTAGATATAAATGACTCATTCTAAGAAAATAAACACAAAACAGCTGTTCTAGTGCAGCGATTACACATCAATAGAAACACAGTTTTGAATTATATATCAGTTTTTTCTGCCATTGACCGTTGATTTTTTTTACATACTGTACCTTTAAAGAGAAACATTTCAGTGAGAAATAAGATCTTGTTTTAAGACAATGCATCTTAGTTCAAGAAATCTTATCAAGAAAGTTTTACTTGTTCTATTGGCAGAATTGTTTTTGGTTATTACTAGAAAATAAATCTTGGGCACCTAAAAAATAAGTAAAAGAAATTTAAAAAACACAAAAACTAAAATTGATTTAAAAAAAAAACAATTACAATGATTTAATATATATATAATGTTATATATCCAATCCAATCCACTTTATTTATAAAGCACATTTCAGTCAGAACACGTCTCCAAAGTGCTGCACATAAAAATACCCAGCAATAAAAATTAAATAAAAATAAGACAGCGTATAGCTCCACCAGCTCATTTAAAACAGTAAAGATACGTTCAAATAAAATAAAATGCACACATATAAATAAAATACGTGAAATATACTAAAAATAAATAAAACACAATAAAACAAATCAGCTAACACCATAAAAATAAACAGCATAAAATAAAATAAAATAAAATAAGATAAAATAAAGTAATTAAAAGACACAAAGGACCACACAACTCACGTGGTGTTAAAAGCCAGAGAATAAAAGTGGCCTTCAGACGAGACTTAAAACTCTCCACAGTGGGGGCAGTTCAAACACGGAGCGGCAGAGCGTTCCATATATACATGTATATCAATAATATATATGTTTATATATATATATATATATATATATATATATATATATATATATATATATATATATTACCTTTAATATATTTTATTAAAGGTACAGTATGTAAAAAATCCAAGGTCAGTGGCAGAAAAATGTGATATATAATTTAAAACTGTGTGTCTATTGATGTGTAATCGCTGCACTAGAACAGCTGTTATAGGTTTACTTTCTTAGAATGAGTCATTTATATCTACCTGCTGGGCAGTGCACAGACGGAGGCGGCCATATTTGTTTTACTACGGTGTCCCTGAACGGACAAAACAATGTGTGTAAAGTGAGAACTGAACTTAAAAACTGCTGTAGCAGCTTTGTTTAATGGGAGTTAGAGGCTGTTTGGGATCAGTGATGTCTTAAAAAACATAAAAAGTAGTTCCTCATCGTCATAGTTACACCTGAGACCACTGATCCACTCACACAT
This sequence comes from Atherinomorus stipes, assembly GCA_023101725.1. Classification (NCBI taxonomy): domain Eukaryota; kingdom Metazoa; phylum Chordata; class Actinopteri; order Atheriniformes; family Atherinidae; genus Atherinomorus; species Atherinomorus stipes. The sequence goes on along the minus strand of JALJCO010001602.1, from coordinate 484,010 downwards.
GAAAACATCTTTATTTCTGGGAGAATTTTGGCCTCTCACGGCCACCGTACATTCACAACAGTGCTGGAATAAGAAGTCATTTGAAAGGAAACATCTTTTCTTTGAAACACCATCTCTACCACTAGATGTCAGTAATTCCTTAATATTTAATATTATTTATTAATTTCGATAAAGTAGAAAATTATTTTTTAATTGTAAAAAGCAAAATATTTCTGCCAACAGAACACGCTAAACTTTCTTGATAATATTTTTAGAAATAAGATGCATCACCTTAAAATAAGTTCCTGTATCTCACTGAATGTTTCTCTTTTGGTGATTTTGTCTCATTCTGAGATATTTTGAGTAGAAATGAGAAAAATCTGCTTGTTCAGATCTGAGATTTTCAGTGTAAGAGCTGAATAAAAAATGAAAACGATGATTTAAAATAAAGATGATGTGATGGGAGGAGAGTCCTGCTCCTCCTGACCTCCTCAGAGGCAGGAGGCGTGTCGCTGCAGCAGCACGGGGTTCACCACGCTGTCCGGCAGGGGCAGGTCCACGGAGAAGTCAGTGGGCGGAGCCTGGAGGCGCTGGCGGGGGGGTCGCCCCCCCCTCTGAGGGATGGGCAGCTCCGAGTGGTGGGCCGGAAGAGGGGAGGAGAAGAAGTACGGATGGAGAAGAGCCTGGAAGAGAAGAAGAATCTGTTAGCCAATAAGAGAGAACCCGACAGTGTCATCTGGTCCTCCAGACCTGCAGGGGGCGCCAGAACCAGTCTAGAACCACCAGAACCGGTCTAGAACCACCAGAACCAGTCTAGAACCACCAGAACCAGGTTCTACAACCACCAGAACCAGTGTAAAAACCACCAGAACCAGTCTACAACCACCAGAACCAGTCTAGAACCACCAGAACCAGTCTACAACCACCAGAACCAGGTTCTACAACCACCAGAACCAGTCTAGAACCACCAGAACCAGGTTCTACAACCACCAGAACCAGTCTAGAACCACCAGAACCATGTTCTACAACCACCAGAACCAGTGTAAAACCACCAGAACCAGTCTAGAACCCCCAGAACCAGTCTAGAACCACCAGAACCAGGTTCTACAACCACCAGAACCAGTGTAAAACCACCAGAACCAGTCTACAACCACCAGAACCAGTGTAAAACCACCAGAACCAGTCTAGAACCACCAGAACCAGTCTACAACCACCAGAACCAGGTTCTACAACCACCAGAACCAGTCTAGAACCACCAGAACCAGGTTCTACAACCACCAGAACCAGTCTAGAACCACCAGAACCATGTTCTACAACCACCAGAACCAGTGTAAAACCACCAGAACCAGTCTAGAACCCCCAGAACCAGTCTAGAACCACCAGAACCAGTCTACAACCACCAGAACCAGTGTAAAACCACCAGAACCAGTCTAGAACCACCAGAACCAGTCTACAACCACCAGAACCAGGTTCTACAACCACCAGAACCAGTCTAGAACCACCAGAACCAGGTTCTACAACCACCAGAACCAGTGTAAAACCACCAGAACCAGTCTAGAACAACCAGAACCAGTCTACAACCACCAGAACCAGTCTAGAACCACACAGAACCAACCAGAGTGTAAAAAAACACCAGAACCAGTCTACAACCACCAGAACCAGTCTACAACCACCAGAACCGTTCTACAACCACCAGAACCATGTTCTACAACCACCAGAACCAGTGTAAAACCACCAGAACCAGTCTAGAACCACCAGAACCAACCAGAGTGTAAAAAACACCAGAACCAGTCTACAACCACCAGAACCAGTCTAGAACCACCAGAACCAGTCAAGAACCACCAGAACCAGTCTAGAACCACCAGAACCATGTTGTACAACCACCAGAACCATGTTGTACAACCACCAGAACCAGTGTAAAACCACCAGAACCAGTCTAGAACCACCAGAACCATGTTGTACAACCACCAGAACCATGTTGTACAACCACCAGAACCAGTGTAAAACCACCAGAACCAGTCTACAACCACACCAAAACCAGTCTAGAACCACCAGAACCATGTTGTACAACCACCAGAACCAGTGTAAAACCACCAGAACCAGTGTAAAACCACCAAAACCAGTCTACAACCACCAGAACCAGTCTACAACCACCAGAACCAGTCTAGAACCACCAGAACCAGTGTAAAGCCACCGGAACCAGTCTACAACCACCAGAACCATTCTAGAACCACCAGAACAAGTCTAGAACCACCAGAACCAGTGTAAAGCCACCAGAACCAGTCTAGAACCACCAGAACCAGTCTACAACCACCAGAACCAGTCTAGAACTACCAGAACCATGTTCTACAACCACCAGAACCAGTGTAAAACCACCAGAACCAGTCTAGAACCACCAGAACCAACCAGAGTGTAAAAAACACCAGAACCAGTCTACAACCACCAGAACCAGTCTACAACCACCAGAACCAGTGTACAACCACCAGAACCAGTCTAGAACCACCAGAACCAGTCTAGAACCACCAGAACCATGTTGTACAACCACCAGAACCAGTCAAGAACCACCAGAACCAGTGTAAAACCACCAGAACCAGTCTAGAACCACCAGAACCAGTCTAGAACCACCAGAACCATGTTGTACAACCACCAGAACCAGTCAAGAACCACCAGAACCAGTGTAAAACCACCAGAACCAGTCTAGAACCACCAGAACCAGTCTAGAACCACCAGAACCATGTTGTACAACCACCAGAACCAGTGTAAAACCACCAGAACCAGTCAAGAACCACCAGAACCAGTGTAAAACCACCAGAACCAGTCTACAACCACCAGAACCAGTCTAGAACCACCAGAACCAGTGTAAAGCCACCAGAACCAGTCTACAACCACCAGAACCATTCTAGAACCACCAGAACCAGTCTAGAACCACCAGAACCAGTGTAAAGCCACCAGAACCAGTCTAGAACCACCAGAACCAGTCTACAACCACCAGAACCAGTCTAGAACTACCAAAAACAGAGTCTTAACCCACCAGAACCAACCAGCGTCTACAACCACCAGAACCAGTCTACAACCACCAGAACCAGTCTAGAACTACCAAAAACAGTCTAAACCCACCAGAACCAACTAGAGTCTAGAACCACCAGAACCAGTGTAAAACCACCAGAACCAGTCTACAACCACCAGAACCAGTGTAAAACCACCAGAACACGCACAGTACTAGATAATGTGGCTCCGTTAAAAAAGAAGATCATCGGTCAAGAAGAAGGAAGCTCCTTGGTTTAATTCCCAGCTACGAGCTTTAAAACAGACATCTAGACGTTATGAGAGGAAATGGCGCGCATCTGGCTTAGAGAGTCTCGCTTAATCTGGAAAGAGAGTCTAATTGTTTATAAAAAATTCTTACGTAAGACTAGAACAGCTTACTATTCATCATTGATAGAGGAAAATAGGAATAATCCCAGGTTCCTTTTCAGCACTGTAGCCAGGCTACGAAGAGCCGTAGTGCTGTTGAGCCATGCATTCCCGCGACTCTCAGCTGCGACGATTTCATGAGTTTCTTTACAAACAAAATTGTTTCTATTAGAGAGAAAATCCATGACATCCTCCCAGCTACTAACGACTTCTTACCCCCTGCAGGTTTAGAGACATCTGTAGATGCTGAAATATGTCTGGATCATTTCTGTCCTATACAGATATCTGAGTTAACCAAACTAATAGTGGCATCCAAACCTTCTACCTGCATTCTGGATCCCATCCCAACCAAGTTGTTAAAGGAAGTCTTTCCTTTGATTAACACTTACCTACTAGATCTAATTAATTCATCGCTATTGGCAGGATATGTACCTCAGTCCTTTAAGACTGCAGTAATAAAACCTTCACTTAAAAAACCTACTCTTGACTCAGGAGAATTAGCTAATTATAGACCGATATCCAACCTCCCCTTTATGTCTAAAATTCTTGAGAAAACAGTTTCAGCTCAACTTTGTGCCCATCTGAGCAGAAATAATCTGTTTGAAAAGTTTCAGTCTGGTTTTAGAGCTCATCATAGCACAGAGACGGCACTGGTGAAGGTTACTAACGATCTTCTCATGGCTTCAGATAAAGGACTCCTGTCCGTACTTGTCCTGTTAGATCTCAGTGCTGCATTCGACACCATTGATCACAACATTCTGCTACAGAGACTTGAACATGTTATTGGAATTAGAGGAACTGCATTAGATTGGTTCAAGTCATACTTATCTGATAGATTTCAGTTTGTTAATGTCAACAACGAGTCTTCATCACACACCAGAGTAACTCATGGAGTTCCCCAGGGTTCTGTGCTCGGACCAATTCTCTTCACATTATATATGCTTCCTTTGGGTAATATCATCAGACAACATGGCATAAATTTTCATTGTTATGCAGACGACACTCAGATATACTTATCTATGAAGCCTGATGAAACCAATCAGTTTGTTAGATTACAAAGATGTCTTGGTGACATAAAGACCTGGATGACCCTGAACTTTCTGCTTCTAAATTCAGACAAGACCGAGGTTATAGTCTTTGGACCCGAAAAACTCAGGACTAAATTATCTAGCTTTATAGTTGATCTGGATGCATTAATTTGGCTTCCAGCACTACAGTGAAGAATCTTGGAGTCATTTTTGACCAGGATTTGTCTCTCAACTCCCATATAAAACAGGTTTCTAGAACCGCCTTCTTTCACCTACGTAATATTGCTAAAATTAGGAACATCTTATCTCAGGACGATGCAGAAAAACTAGTCCATGCTTTTGTTACTTCCAGATTGGATTACTGTAATTCCTTATTATTGGGCTGCCCCAAATATGCCTTAAAAAATCTTCAGCTGATCCAGAATGCTGCAGCCAGGGTTCTGACTAGAACCAGCAGGAGAGATAATATTTCTCCAGTTCTAGCTTCTCTTCATTGGCTCCCTGTTAAATCCAGGATAGAATTTAAAATTCTTCTTCTCACATATAAAGCTCTCCATGACCAAGCTCCATTATATATTAGAGATCTCATAGTTCCATATATTCCAAGCAGGGCACTTCGCTCTCAGACTGCAGGCCTTTTGGTAGTTCCAAGGGTCTCTAAGAGTAGAATGGGAGGCAGAGCGTTTGGCTATCAAGCCCCCTATTATGGAATCAGTTACCACTTCAGGTTCGGGAGGCAGACACCCTCTCTACCTTTAAGATCAGGCTTAAAACCTTCCTTTTTGATAAGTCTTATAGTTAGGGATGGCTAGCCTTCCCTTAGTTAAGCTGCTATAGGTTTAGACTGCTGCGGGACATCCATGATGCACTGGGCTCTTCCTCTCCCATGATGCACTGGGCTCTTCCTCTCCCATGATGCACTGAGCTCTTCCTCTCCCATGATGCACTGGGCTCTTCCTCTCCCACCATCTCTGTCTCTCCATGTAGAAACCTGTGACAGTATTGCATCATTAACTGTGTTCTCCTCTCTCAGCAGATCTGGCTGGATAACGTTGCAGTGTTTGTTGGTCTCCCTTTCTGTCTTCTCCCCCCCAGCCGGTCGAGGCAGATGGCCGCCCTACCTGAGCCGGGTTCTGCCGGAGGTTTTTTCCTCCCTGTTAAAAGGGTGTTTTCCTTCCCACTGTCGCCACCCCTCCGTGCTTGCTCAGGATGGGGGATTGGACCGGGTCAAGTCAAGATTCGATCCAATCTGTTGGTTTCCTTAACTAGGCTATTATGAATCTGACCTGAATTTTTCTGTCTGTTTAAGCGCCCTGAGGTGACATTGTCATGAATGGACGCTATACAAATAAAGTTGAATTGAATTGAATTGAATAGAACCAATCTAGAACCACCAGAACCAGTCTAGAACCACCAGAACCAATCTAGAACCACCAGAACCAGTATAAAACCACCAGAACCAATCTAGAACCACCAGAACCAAAGTTCTGGCGGTAAAAGAACCAAAACAATCTGAACTTCAGAAAACCCCCAACTGTGCAGCCGCAGAACCACCAGACAGTTAAGCCCCGCCTCCCCCGGCTGGCCCCGCCCACCTGTCTGGCAGAGCAGCGCTGATTGGACGGGTAGACCAGGAACTTGTAGAGCAGGTCGACGGCCTGAGGAGACGTGTCGGGGACAATCTGGTCCAATGGGATGGCTGGATTCTCCTTAAAGGTGATCTTGTTGTAGTCGGGCAGATCCGCCACCTCCTGCAGGACCAGCAGAGTCCGTTAGACCCCAGACTGGATCAGGTCCTCAGAACCCTGCAGAAGGAACCGCTAGAACAGCGGCTGTCTCCGCCCCAAAGTTAGCATACGACGATGTGCACTTTATTCGCCTCAAGTTAGGAGAATAAAGACGTGAATTCAGTAGAATTAACTTCTTTGTTACAAAAACTGCAAACAATTAGATTAATTAGAAACGTGATCGTACATCTAATGAAATCTGCTGGAAACCAGTTTGGTTTGAGTAAAACCAACAACACTCATACTGGTTTCATGGATCCTGGATAAAACCAAAGCTCCTTAATGCATCACATCTGATTTAGTTTGATGGAGGATCCGATCACAACCAACTGGTTTAGTTTACTGTTAAATTCAGTGATTGATCTGATCAGGTGATCTGATCATGTGGTCTGATCATGTGATCTGATCATGTGGTCTGATCATGTGGTCTGATCATGTGGTCTGATCATGTGATCTGATCATGTGATCTGATCATGTGATCTGATCATGTAATCTGATCATGTGATCTGATCATGTGGTCTGATCATGTGGTCTGATCATGTGATCTGATCATGTGATCTGATCATGTAATCTGATCATGTAATCTGATCATGTGATCTGATCATGTAATCTGATCATGTGGTCTGATCATGTGATCTGATCATGTGATCTGATCATGTAATCTGATCATGTGATCTGATCATGTAATCTGATCATGTAATCTGATCATGTAATCTGATCATGTGGTCTGATCATGTGATCTGATCATGTAATCTGATCATGTAATCTGATCATGTGATCTGATCATGTAATCTGATCATGTAATCTGATCATGTAATCTGATCATGTAATCTGATCATGTGGTCTGATCATGTGATCTGATCATGTAATCTGATCATGTAATCTGATCATGTGATCTGATCATGTAATCTGATCATGTAATCTGATCATGTGGTCTGATCATGTAATCTGATCATGTGGTCTGATCATGTAATCTGATCATGTGATCTGATCATGTAATCTGATCATGTGATCTGATCATGTGATCTGATCATGTAATCTGATCATGTGATCTGATCATGTGATCTGATCATGTAATCTGATCATGTAATCTGATCATGTGATCTGATCAGGTTTGGTGAAATGTGAGTTTGTTCCAGGACCACGTTACCGGCCAGCTGTCCGGAGTCGGCGTTCCCAGAACTCTGAGGACGCAGCAGAGCTGCTCGATGTCGTTCTCCCCGGGGAACAGAGGAGACGAGTTCAGCAGCTCCCCGAAGATGCAGCCCACCGCCCTGGAGGGTGGAGACGGGTGGAGACAGGTGGAGATGGGTGGAGACAGGTGGAAACGGGTGGAGACAAACAGGACGTCAGCGTGTCCCCTGCTGGACGTCCTCATCACTGCATCAGTGTTGTTTCTTACCACAGGTCCACTCCCTCGTCGTATTTACGGGCTCCATAGAGAAGCTCAGGAGCTCTGTACCACCTGGAGACACACACACACACACACACACACACACACACACACACACACACACACACACACACGCACACACATGCACACACACACACGCACACACACACACACACACACACACACACACACATACACACACACACATACATGTTTTAATAACTTTCTTAGCTGGTGTTTCTGAATCTGAACTCTTTCATCTCTATAATCACAGATTCTTCCTCCATCTTTCTTTCTTTCTTTGCCTGAAAGCGTCGCGCGTTTCCCGTCTTCACCACTAGATGTCAGTAATTCTCTCAGACTCCCTTTGATGTGACGCCGATGTTTATTTGTTTATATTTTGTTGTCGCGCTGCAGAAAAAAAGCTGAAGCTGACGGGAGAAATATCATTTCCAGGACAACTCAAGCTTTTCCAGGTTTTCCAGGACAACTCAAGCTTTTCCAGGTTTTCCAGGACTGGAAACATGTTCAATCACTTTCCAGGTTTTCCAGGACAACTCAAGCTTTTCCAGGTTTTCCAGGACAACTCAAGCTTTTCCAGGTTTTCCAGGACTGGAAACATGTTCAATCACTTTCCAGGTTTTCCAGGACGGGTGGGAACCCTGGAACCAGCAGCTGTGCGGCCGCGTTTCCCTGTAAACCTTAGAAACATGGCGGACAGAAGCACAGAAGGGGGCGGAGCCTGGCTCACCTGGTGGCCACCTGGTGGCTGTAGAGCCGCTCCCCCCGGCGGCTGAACAGGCGGGCCAGACCGAAGTCGGCGATCTTCAGGTGACCGGAGGAGCTGATGAGCAGGTTGGCCGGTTTCAGGTCCTGCGGGGACACAGGTGAGCCGGCCAGTCAGGAAGCAGAGCACACAGCTGGCAGCCAATCAGAGCGGAGGACACGGACCCGGTGCATGATGCTGTTGTGATGCAGGAAGGCCACGCCCTGCAGCAGCATCAGCATGTAGCCCTTCACCTGCGCCGGGGTCAGAGGTCGCTGCTGGTTCCTGATCACCTCAGACAGGTCCGACAGCATGAAGTCAAAGACCAGGACGAAGCCCGTCCCATGAGGGAAGACGTCCTTCAGCTTCACCACCTGGAGACGGGACGGAGACGAGACGGAGACGAGACGGAGACGGGACGGAGACGAGAAAGAGACGACAAGTTAAAGGAGATGAGACGGAGACGGGACGGAGACGAGACGGAGACGACGGGTTAGAGGAGACAGATGGAGACGAGATGGAGACGGGACAGAGACGACAAGTTAAAGGAGACGAGACGGAGACGAGACGGAGACAAGAAAGAGACGGGACGGAGACGGGACGGCGACGAGACGGAGACGGGACGGAGACAGGACGGAGACGAGACGGAGACAAGAAAGAGACGACAAGTTAAAGGAGACGAGACGGAGACGAGACGGAGACGACGGGTTAGAGGAGACAAGACGGAGACGGGACGGAGACGAGACGGAGACGACGGGTTAGAGGAGACAGATGGAGACGAGACGGAGACGAGACGGAGGCGAGGCGGGGCGGAGACGAGAGCGGAGGCGGCGGGTTAGAGGAGACAGATGGAGACGAGACGGAGGCGAGGCGGAGACGGGGCGGAGACGGGGCGGAGGCGGGGCGGAGGCGAGACGAAGACAAGAAAGAGACGACGGGTTAAAGGAGACGAGACGGAGACGAGACGAAGACGGGACGGAGACGAGACGGAGACGAGACGGAGACGAGACGAAGACAAGAAAGAGACGACGGGTTAGAGGAGACGGGACGGAGACGGGACGGAGACGAGACGAGACGGAGACGAAGACAAGAAAGAGACGACAAGTTAGAGGAGACGAGACGGAGACGAGACGAAGACGGGACGGAGACGACGGGTTAGAGGAGACAAGACGGAGACGGGACGGAGACGAGACGGAGACGACGGGTTAGAGGAGACAGATGGAGACGAGATGGAGACGGGACAGAGGCGACAGGGTTAAAGGAGGCGGGGCGGAGACGAGGGCGGAGACGACGGGTTAGAGGAGACAGATGGAGACGAGATGGAGACGAGACGGAGGCGAGACGGAGGCGAGGCGGAGGCGAGGCGGAGGCGGCGGGTTAGAGGAGACAGATGGAGACGAGACGGAGACGAGACGGAGACGGGACGGAGACGGGACGGAGACGGGACGGAGACGGGACGGAGACGAGACGAAGACAAGAAAGAGACGACGGGTTAGAGGAGACAGATGGAGACGAGACGGAGACGAGACGGAGACGAGACGGAGACGAGACGAAGACAAGAAAGAGACGACGGGTTAGAGGAGACAGATGGAGACGAGACGGAGACGAGACGGAGACGGGACGGAGACGGGACGGAGACAGGACGGAGACGAGACGGAGACAAGAAAGAGACGACAAGTTAAAGGAGACGAGACGGAGACGAGGCGGAGGCGACGGGTTAGAGGAGACAAGACGGAGGCGGGACGGAGGCGAGACGGAGACGGCGGGTTAGAGGAGACAGATGGAGACGAGACGGAGACGAGAGCGGGGCGGAGGCGAGACGGAGGCGGCGGGTTAGAGGAGACAGATGGAGGCGAGGCGGAGAGCGAGGCGGAGGCGGGGCGGAGAGCGGGGCGGAGGCGAGACGAAGACAAGAAAGAGACGGCGGGTTAAAGGAGGCGAGGCGGAGACGAGACGAAGGCGGGGCGGAGGCGGGAGCGGAGGCGAGGCGGAGGCGGGACGGCGAGCAAAAAGAGACGGCGGGTTAGAGGAGACGGGGCGGAGGCGGGGCGGAGGCGGGGCGGGAGCGGAGGGCGAAGACAAGAAAGAGGCGACAAGTTAGAGGAGACGAGACGGAGGCGAGGCGAAGAGCGGGGCGGAGGCGACGGGTTAGAGGAGACAAGACGGAGGCGGGGCGGAGGCGAGACGGAGACGGCGGGTTAGAGGAGACAGATGGAGACGAGATGGAGACGGGACAGAGACGACAAGTTAAAGGAGACGGGGCGGAGGCGGGGGCGGAGACGGCGGGTTAGAGGAGACAGATGGAGACGAGATGGAGACGAGACGGAGACGAGACGGAGACGAGACGGAGACGACGGGTTAGAGGAGACAGATGGAGACGAGACGGAGACGAGACGGAGACGAGACGGAGGCGGGACGGAGACGGGGCGGAGACGGGGCGGAGGCGAGGCGAAGACAAGAAAGAGAGCGACGGGTTAGAGGAGACAGATGGAGACGAGACGGAGACGAGGGCGGAGAGCGAGACGGAGACGAGACGAAGACAAGAAGAGACGACGGGTTAGAGGAGACAGATGGAGACGAGATGGAGACGAGACGGAGACGAGACGGGACGGAGACGAGACGGAGACGACGGGTTAGAGGAGACAGATGGAGACGAGACGGAGACGAGACGGAGACGGGACGGAGACGGGACGGAGACGGGACGGAGACGAGACGAAGACAAGAAAGAGACGACGGGTTAAAGGAGACGAGACGGAGACGAGACGAAGACGGGACGGAGACGAGACGGAGACGAGACGGAGACGAGACGAAGACAAGAAAGAGACGACGGGTTAGAGGAGACGGGACGGAGACGGGACGGAGACGAGACGAGACGGAGACGAAGACAAGAAAGAGACGACAAGTTAGAGGAGACGAGACGGAGACGAGACGAAGACGGGACGGAGACGACGGGTTAGAGGAGACAAGACGGAGACGGGACGGAGACGAGACGGAGACGACGGGTTAGAGGAGACAGATGGAGACGAGATGGAGACGGGACAGAGACGACAAGTTAAAGGAGACGGGACGGAGACGAGACGGAGACGACGGGTTAGAGGAGACAGATGGAGACGAGATGGAGACGAGACGGAGACGAGACGGAGACGAGACGGAGACGACGGGTTAGAGGAGACAGATGGAGACGAGACGGAGACGAGACGGAGACGGGACGGAGACGGGACGGAGACGGGACGGAGACGGGACGGAGACGAGACGAAGACAAGAAAGAGACGACGGGTTAGAGGAGACAGATGGAGACGAGACGGAGACGAGACGGAGACGGGACGGAGACGAGAAAGAGACGACAAGTTAAAGGAGATGAGACGGAGACGGGACGGAGACGAGACGGAGACGACGGGTTAGAGGAGACAGATGGAGACGAGAGATGGAGACGGGACAGAGACGACAAGTTAAAGGAGACGAGACGGAGACAAGAAAGAGGCGGGACGGAGACGGGACGGCGGCGAGACGGAGGCGGGGCGGAGACAGGGCGGAGAGCGAGGCGGAGACAAGAAAGAGAGACGACAAGTTAAAGGAGGCGAGACGGAGACGAGACGGAGACGACGGGTTAGAGGAGACAAGACGGAGACGGGGCGGAGGGCGAGACGGAGGCGGCGGGTTAGAGGAGACAGATGGAGACGGGGGCGGAGGCGAGAGCGGGGCGGAGGCGAGAGCGGAGGCGGCGGGTTAGAGGAGACAGATGGAGACGAGAGCGGAGGCGAGGCGGAGGCGGGGCGGAGGCGGGGCGGAGGCGGGGGCGGAGACGAGACGAAGACAAGAAAGAGACGACGGGTTAAAGGAGACGAGACGGAGACGAGACGAAGACGGGACGGAGACGAGACGGAGACGAGACGGAGACGAGACGAAGACAAGAAAGAGACGACGGGTTAGAGGAGACGGGGCGGAGGCGGGGCGGAGACGAGGCGAGAGGAGACGAAGAAAGAAAGAGACGACAAGTTAGAGGAGACGAGACGGAGGCGAGAGCGAAGACGGGGCGGAGACGGCGGGTTAGAGGAGACAAGGCGGAGACGGGGCGGAGAGCGAGACGGAGACGACGGGTTAGAGGAGACAGATGGAGACGAGATGGAGGCGGGACAGAGACGACAAGTTAAAGGAGACGGGACGGAGGCGAGACGGAGGCGGCGGGTTAGAGGAGACAGATGGAGGCGAGATGGAGGCGAGACGGAGACGAGACGGAGACGAGACGGAGGCGGCGGGTTAGAGGAGACAGATGGAGGCGAGGCGGAGGCGAGGGCGGAGGCGGGGCGGAGGCGGGGCGGAGGCGGGGCGGAGGCGGGGCGGAGGCGGGAGGCGAAGACAAGAAAGAGGCGGCGGGTTAGAGGAGACAGATGGAGACGAGGCGGAGGCGAGGACGGAGACGAGGCGGAGAGCGAGGCGAAGACAAGAAAGAGACGACGGGTTAGAGGAGACAGATGGAGGGGCGAGGCCGGAGGCGAGGGGAGGCGGGGCGGAGAGCGAGACGGAGACGGGACGGAGGCGGGGCGGAGGCGGGGCGGAGGCGAGAGCGAAGACAAGAAAGAGACGACGGGTTAGAGGAGACGGGGCGGAGACGGGGCGGAGGCGAGGCGAGACGGAGACGAAGACAAGAAAGAGACGACAAGTTAAAGGAGACGAGACGGAGACGAGAAGAAGACGGGGCGGAGGCGAGACGGAGACGAGACGGAGGCGAGACGAAGACAAGAAAGAGACGACGGGTTAGAGGAGACGGGGCGGAGGCGAGGCGAGGCGGAGACGAAGACAAGAAAGAGACGACAAGTTAAAGGAGACGAGACGGAGACGAGACGAAGACGGGACGGAGACGAGACGGAGACGAGACGGAGACGAGACGAAGACAAGAAAGAGACGACGGGTTAGAGGAGACGGGACGGAGACGAGACGAGACGGAGACGAAGACAAGAAAGAGACGACAAGTTAAAGGAGACGAGACGGAGGCGAGACGAAGACGGGACGGAGACGAGACGGAGACGAGACGAAGACAAGAAAGAGACGACGGGTTAGAGGAGACGGGACGGAGACGAGACGAGACGGAGACGAAGACAAGAAAGAGACGACAAGTTAAAGGAGACGAGACGGAGACGAGACGAAGACGGGACGGAGACGAGACGGAGACGAGACGGAGACGAGACGAAGACAAGAAAGAGACGACGGGTTAGAGTTGGAACTTTGGTGAAGGTTCTCCCTCTAAGATTATTTTTCTCAGGAGAACTTTAGAGGGAGAACCTTGGTGGCCATCATCATCATCATCATCATCATCATCATCATCGTCAGTCTCGGACACTTACGTGCTGGTTGTCCTCAATCTCCTGCAGGGCCTTGACCTCCCTCAGGACCTGGTTCGGGATCCCGTCCTCCAGCCGCCTCAGAGCCACTTTCTTCAGGGCCACCGTCTCCCCGGTCTGCAGGAGGACACAGTCAGGACCAGGACCAGGACCAGGACCAGGACCAGGACCAGGGCCAGGGCCAGGGCCAGGACCAGGACCAGATCCCATAAACAGGACCAGGGCCAGGACCAGGACCAGATCCCATAAACAGGACCAGGGCCAGGACCAGGACCAGGGCCAGGACCAGGACCAGGGCCAGGACCAGGACCAGGACCAGGGCCAGGACCAGGGCCAGGGCCAGGACCAGGACCAGGACCAGGACCAGGACCAGGGCCAGGACCAGGGCCAGGGCCAGGACCAGGACCAGGACCAGGGCCAGGGCCAGGACCAGGACCAGGACCAGATCCAGGGCCAGGGCCAGGACCAGGACCAGGACCAGGGCCAGGGCCAGGACCAGGGCCAGGACCAGGACCAGGACCAGATCCAGGGCCAGGGCCAGGACCAGGGCCAGGGCCAGGGCCAGATCCAGATCCAGATCCAGATCCAGATCCAGGGCCAGGACCAGGACCAGGGCCAGGGCCAGGACCAGGGCCAGGGCCAGGGCCAGATCCAGATCCAGATCCAGATCCAGGGCCAGGGCCAGGGCCAGGACCAGGACCAGGGCCAGGGCCAGGGCCAGGACCAGGACCAGATCCAGGACCAGGACCAGGACCAGGACCAGGACCAGGGCCAGGGCCAGGACCAGGACCAGGGCCAGGGCCAGGACCAGGACCAGGACCAGATCCAGGACCAGGACCAGGACCAGGACCAGGACCAGATCCAGGACCAGGACCAGGACCAGATCCAGGACCAGGACCAGGACCAGGACCAGGGCCAGGACCAGGACCAGGACCAGGACCAGGGCCAGGGCCAGGACCAGGACCAGGGCCAGGGCCAGGACCAGGACCAGGACCAGATCCAGGACCAGGACCAGGACCAGGACCAGATCCAGGACCAGGACCAGGACCAGATCCAGGACCAGGACCAGGACCAGATCCAGGACCAGGACCAGGACCAGGGCCAGGGCCAGGGCCAGGACCAGGACCAGATCCAGATCCAGGACCAGGACCAGATCAAAAACAGGACTAAAACCAGAACCAGACCAAAAACAGGACCAGGGCCAGGACCAGATCAAAAACAGGACCAGGACCAGGACCAGACCAAAAACAGGACCAGGGCCAGGACCAGGGCCAGGACCAGGACCAGGACCAGGACCAGGACCAGGGCCAGGGCCAGGACCAGGGCCAGGGCCAGGACCAGGGCCAGGACCAGGACCAGGACCAGGGCCAGGACCAGGACCAGATCCAGATCCAGGACCAGGACCAGATCAAAAACAGGACTAAAACCAGAACCAGACCAAAAACAGGACCAGGGCCAGGACCAGATCAAAAACAGGACCAGGGCCAGGACCAGGACCAGGACCAGGACCAGGGCCAGGACCAGGACCAGGACCAGATCCAGGACCAGGACCAGATCAAAAACAGGACTAAAACCAGAACCAGACCAAAAACAGGACCAGGGCCAGGACCAGGGCCAGGGCCAGGACCAGGACCAGGACCAGGACCAGGGCCAGGACCAGGACCAGGACCAGATCCAGGACCAAGACCAGGACCAGATCAAAAACAGGACTAAAACCAGAACCAGACCAAAAACAGGACCAGGGCCAGGACCAGGACCAGGGCCAGATCCAGATCCCATAAACAGAACCAGAACCAGACCAAAAACAGGACCAAAACCAGGACCAGGACCAGGGCCAGGACCAGGACCAGAACCAGGACCAGGACCAGGGCCAGGGCCAGATCCAGATCCCATAAACAGAACCAGAACCAGACCAAAAACAGGACCAAAACCAGAACCAGACCAAAAACAGGACCAGGACCAGGACTAGATCCAGATCCCATAAACAGAACCAGAACCAGACCAAAAACAGGACCAGGACCAGGACCAGGACCAGATCCCATAAACAGAACCAGAACCAGACCAAAAACAGGACCAGGACCAGGACCAGATCCAGATCCCAGGAACAGAACCAGAACCAGGCTATCACAGAACCGCCCGCAGGCTCACAGCCGCGCATGCGCGTTACCTCTATGTGTTTGGCCTTGAAGACGATGCCGTGAGCTCCTTCACCGATGCGACCCAGGATGCTGTACTGCTCCATGGACCTGGACCCGAGGCTCCGGACCGGAGCAGGACCCCGGAGCAGGACCAAAGAGGACCCGGGGCTCCGGACCGGAGCAGGACCCAGGAGGACCCGGAACAGGACCCGGAGCAGGACCCAGGAGGACCCACGGCCGCTTTCCGCTTCAATAAAACTAGAAATCCTCTCCCACGCGCACACAAACGCAGCACGAAGCCAGCTCGCGTTGCCTTGGCAACCGTCCGCTAAGACACCGCATCAAAGACGTCTGTCCATCTCAGAGACAGAATCAGATCCAGTTTGTTCCGAACTGCTGGAAACACGCGAACAAACGCAGCGGCAGTCCCGCTTCTTCTTCTTCCGCCTTTTTCTTCTTCTTCTTCTTCTCCTCCTTCTCCTCTTCTTCTTCTTCTCCTCTCAGACACATCTGATATTCACCCGCCGGCCGCCATGTCTGTTTACAGTGACGTCATGACGCCGGGCCACGCACAGAGCCAGAGCAGGTAGAAAAGATGTACAGTTTACAACCCAACACCAAAACTTTGTACATGGGTGGCACGTCCGTTTCCATGGCAACGTCATCAATCTGTAAGGAAACCGTAAACGACGAAGAAGTAAATAAAGACGAAACGTCGCAGAAACAGCGATTTTCTCTGAGTTCATGAGTCATTTCATCATGTTTCTTTTGTTTTTGCTTTCATAAAAGTGCGGCCAAGCTGCGCGCGAGGAAAGAAAGAAAGAAAGGAAGAGAGAGAGAAAGAATGAAAGAAAGAAAGGAAGGAAGAAAGGAATAGAGATAGATAGATAGATAGATAGATAGATAGATAGATAGATAGATAGATAGATAGATAGATAGATAGATAGATAGATAGATAGATAGATAGATAGATAGATAGATGGATGGATGGATGGATGGATGGATGGATGCATGGATGGATGGATGGATGGATGGATGGATGGACGGACAAACTCTTCTTTTCATTCCGGATCTACGCAGCTGGAACGCGGAAGTAGTTGCGGAGCTGCTTCCGGTCTGAGCCCGTGTTTACATGTGGTCTGAGACCTGCGGAACCGGACCGGGTCTGGACCGGGTCTGGTTCAGACGGATTAGAGTGAGGTGTGCGGACCTGCGGCGGGTGGAAGCTGCCGCTAATCTGCGCGGAAAGCGCGTTTTTGGTGCATATTAGCGGAGCGGAGAACAACATGGCGCCGCCCGCTGCGGACCGGGACCAGAAGGTTCTGGAGTACGAAGCGTTCGTGGACCAGGTTCTGAGGAGAGACCTGCAGTAAGTGCTTCTGGCTCCGGTCCTGGTCGGACTCCAGCTCTCAGTTTTTGCCGAAAAGCTGGAAGAAGTCTTTCTGCATAAAAACTCCGTTTAAACTTAAAAATATTTCTATTTTTTTTGTAGTTTTTTTCATAGTTTTGAATTATTTTAGTTAATATTTCTGAATTATTTAAGTTTATTTATAGTTTTGAATTATTTAAATTAATATGTATAAATTATTTTAGTTTATTTATACTTTTGAATTATTTTAGTTAATATTTCTGAATTATTTAAGTTTATTAATAGTTTTGAATTAATTTAATTAATATGTATAAATTATTTTAGTTTATTTATATTTTTGAATTATTTTAGTTAATATTTCTGAATTATTTAAGTATTTATAGTTTTGAATTAATTTAATCAATATGTATAAATTATTTTAGTTTATTTATATTTTTGAATTATTTTAGTTAATATTTCTGAATTATTTAAGTTTATTAATAGTTTTGAATTATTTTAATTAATATGTATAAATTATTTTAGTTTATTTATATTTTTGAATAATTTTAGTTAATATTTCTGAATTATTTAAGTATTTATAGTTTTGAATTATTTTAATTAATATGTATAAATTATTTTACTTTATTAATATTTTTGCATTATTTTAGTTAATATTTCTGAATTATTTAAGTATTTATAGTTTTGAATTATTTTAATTAATATGTATACATTATTTAAGTTTATTTATATTTTTGAATTTTTTTAGTAAATATTTCTGAATTATCAGTTTGTATTTTTTGAATAATTTTAGTTAATATTTCTGAATTATTTGTTTATTTATAGTTTTGAATTATTTTAATTAATATGTATAAATTATTTTAGTTTATTTATATTTTTGAATTATTTTAGTTAAAATTTCTGAATTATTTAAGTTTATTTATAGTTTTGAATTATTTTAATTAATATGTATAAATTATTTTAGTTTATTTATATTTATGAATTATTTTAGTTAATATTTCAGAATTATTTAAGTATTTATAGTTTTGAATTATTTTAATTAATATGTATAAATTATTTTACTTTATTAATATTTTTGAATTATTTTAATTAATATGTATAAATTATTTTAGTTTATTTATATTTTTGAATTATTTTAAAGTTAATATTTCTGAATTATTTTAGTTTATTTATAGTTTTGAATTATTTTAATTAATATGTATAAATTATTTTAGTTTATTTATATTTTTGAATTATTTTAGTTAATATTTCTGAATTATTTAAGTATTTATAGTTTTGAATGATTTTAATTAATATATATAAATTATTTTAGTTTATTTATATTTTTGAATTATTTTAGTTAATATTTCTGAAATTATGTAAGTTTATTAATAGTTTTGAATTAATTTTTTAATTAATATGTATAAATTATTTTAGTTTATTTATATTTTTGAATTATTTTAGTTAATATTTCTGAATTATTTAAGTTTATTAATAGTTCTGAATTATTTTAATTAATATGTATAAATTATTTTAGTTTATTTATATTTTTGAATTATTTCAGTTAATATTTCTGAATTATCAGTTTGTATTTTTGAATTTGTGAGTTCTAAAGTGATAATCCTCATCCTCTAAACTGAATTGAAATTTATAAAACCTTTAGATCGTTTTCTGTTTGTGGATTTTCAGCCTTGTTTTTCGTACGAGGACGTTTATCAATAATTTATCATAAAGGTTGTTTACTCTAAATAATAAATATCTCATAAACAGCAATGATGTTTACATGTTGTCAGACATTTTCTGACTTTTTATTGGGTAGTT